>JANRMT010062814.1:22465537-22477439 GCA_026402145.1 Polypterus bichir lapradei | reverse complement strand
TGTATGTCTGTTCGCTTTTCACGAGAGAACTACTTAACAGATTTAGATCGGGTTTATTTCAATAATTTGCTTGAATATTCCAGTTGATTTTGCAACTTCTCTCATCACGCTATGTATCATAGTTCGGTTCTGGCAGCAATTTATTAGTGTGAATCCAAGAGACAGGTTGCGGGCCAAGGGAAGGGGGAAGCGTGACGTCAGGAGTGGGAAGCCGGGCAGGGTCCTCCTTACTCACATGCCAGCTTCCGTTCTAGTCAGTCTACCTCTCGCCACGTGTTGGAGCGTACCTTGCCTCCGCTTATCTAGCGATACCTGTTTGTTCAGCAGACATTATCATCTACAGCTTGTTAAAGAGTAATGTTTGACATTTTTGAGAGAGAGATCTCAGCTACATAGCTGCTTATTGGCAGAGATATCACAACCTTGTGCTCTTCTCCCCGTGTGGGGGACGCTTTCCCGTCAGAGCTGAACAAGATCAGATACAGTTCCAGCGTTTGACGTTGGAGTGTACCTACCTTCCGCTTGGCCAGAGATACCTTGCCAACTTTTTACATTTTTGGAAAAGACATCACAGCTGTATTCTCACCCCTGATAGCAAAACCAAAAATATTGTATATCAATAGGCCCTCAGATACAAAAGCTATCAATATAAATTATTCTCAATACAAATTATTACATTTTTTTTTTCACTACTACACAGGTGGAGCCACGGGGGACAGCTAGTATATATATATTTATAAAGTAAAAACAGTAAAAATGTGATGTATGTGTAAGTTCAGAGTTTTAGGAAGGCATGTTTCACTGTTAAGAACAGCTGGGTTGTATGCTGCTACACTAGGTATGCTATCACTGATAGGAACTTTTGTTGAGTGCTGCTTTGGGGTGTGCAATTTGTGGTGGTGAGGCAGGAGGTTGAAGGCTCTGCACAAGAGTGCGTGGATATAGCCTACACCTCAATGGAGTGCAAAGCTGCTATTTTGATACTCTGTGTGTGACATCAGAAGCATGGATTTAGCATGAATTTAGTTGTATAGGTAGAATTTATGAGTCGCTGGAAGAAGAACAAGTTTTAGAATCATAAGCACCTTCCAGGAAGACAGCCTGGGGGAATATAGGTGCCCAAGTTGAAAGAACAAGCAAGTTTGTTCTAGATAGGGATGTAATGGGGTTGAATCATGCAGAAGAACTAAATCATTGGTAAATACTACACCCCACTGGTGTAAGGCATGTCGAGGACCATAGTATGGACTTAGAGAGGCATCCTGCTATCTATGCTGTTCCATACAAGCAGATGGCTGTACAGTGTCTCTATCATTCCATACAAGAGCCATACCAGACCACGGCTGATCAGACACCAATCAACATACTAAAACGGAGGGCCACCTGGCAGCCTAAGCCAGAAACATAAACTTTTTATTAATCAGGTTGTATTATTCAGCCAACCGTCATTTTACTCTGCTTATATTTTTGGCATAATTAAATGAACAAATGAATATAAACATAAATCTTCTCTCCTACTTGCTTTGGTACTAATCTTGTTTCCTGAGCTTATAGATAAAAAAGCCAGTATAAACTGTTGTTGCTATTTGGGACATTCTGTTTAGGTCTACATAGTATAGAAGGTCACCCAACTGCCCTACCACGCTAAAACACTGTGTTTTCTCTACAAACAAAATCACTACACAGGAAGCTAAAACCATTACCTAGCTATAGTCCTTCTCCTGTTTCTTGATTCCTGCAAAAGAAGTTTAAGATTTGTACTCTCCAAATGTGTCATGGAGCTTTGAGTTTCTTTTTGTTCTGTGATGCACCCATAGCATAGCCTTCCTCTAGTCTCTAAGATTGTGATTATAATTGGCAAATCTGCGATTGTACTACCAGAACACGTCTGACGGCTCAACAAAATACCTACACATAACAAGAAACAAGTCTGGTGATTTTTTCTTTCTTCACTATATAACTTTATTTAATGTAGATGCTTCTGGAAAGGACCTAAACACCTCTGTTCTTGTGTCAATGGCATGAACTTTGCTCAAAGGGAAATTTCATTGGTTCTATGAATTTCTTCACAATTTTTTTTACAAATTCTGTTTGGCTCTTCACTAGTCAAGACCATCAAAATTTTCATTAAAAAAATTACAAAAAAAAAATGCAACAAATTCTTTAGAAAATAACTAAGTAAGTGAAGTAACTAAAATTAATGAGAGTCTGAAGACAGGACCAGGCTCAGAGAATTGACAATTTTATATCCAATACAGATCCTATACCTATCTTTGGCCAAGGAGACCATTTTCTTCATATGTTTTCTAAGATGTACAAGTTAGGCTAATTGGAAATGTTAAATTGGCCCTATATATGTGAGTGACACTGCGGTGTACAGTCGACTCCACTTAACTGCACTTCAGTTAAGCGCACGCTCCACTTAGATGCACGTGACTTGCATGGTCCCTATGTATATAAAGTCAAGTATATGGGCAATAACTTCGGATAAGTGCACTAGCGATAAGTGCACAATCCGCTTAAGCGCACGTACATTATTGATACCATTGCTATTCTCTCCAGCCAAATTCACTACGGTTAACTGCACGGTCTCTTCACATCCACTAGTCAAACAATGATATTGATTGACACACTCAAATGACATAATCAGCGTGTGATGATGTTAGTAGCCTGGCTCTTGTGTCTGGCTGAAGGCGGGTCGTTCAGGTGCTGATGTCCAATCCCAGACAAGGATACTGCTGCTGCCAGCATGATTAATGGGCCACCTGCAGAGACTGTTTCCTTTACGGACACGCTGAAGTCCCTACGCACGCTGCGTTGTTATCTGGAGATAAACGGATGTCAGGACTATGGACAGTTTTACAGCCTCAATAGTCAGATACACAGCCTGAATTGTGCGAACAGTGTGCAGAAAACAATGACAGATTATTCTCATAAAATGTGGGCCCGATTGATTGACACTTGGACACGTGCAACTACATGTATTATAAATTGCCAGTACAGGTAAAGTAGATGTACATCTGAACAGTCAATGCATATGTATGTATTATACATGTATCCACTATATTCTTCACCGTAGTCTAATTTAATGAATGTTTTATTGCGTTTGACTAGGCTAGTAGGTGGGGTAACTGAATGGTCAACTTTCAGGACTGACATGTTGCACTCCTATTAAGCACACATGGCGATCTCATCCGGAGGCCGTGCACTTAAACAGAGTCGACTGTATATGTGAATTGGCCATGTGACAGAATGGCATCTCATCTATCATGTGCTGTGGGTGCCACCAATGATTCTGAATTGGATTAAGTGGGTTTAAGATTGCTATATGCAGTATTGGCAAGGGCCATGCTGAAACCACAGATTAATCATCAAATTTAATGAACTGCACGAAGTACAAAACAAACCAGTCAAAACCAGAACTTTTCTAAATAACTCAAAACAATTCTGTTTTCACAAGACTCTGGACTTTATATTGTTAGAAAGTTCAGCTGCTTCAAGATGTAAAGACATGCTGTATTCTTATAGATTCAGAGAATTACACGAGTGGAGTCTCGAACGGAGGAGACTGCATGGGGACCTCATCTGGGTCTTCAAAATCCTCACAAGCATTGATAAAGTAGATGCAGCAAAATTCTTTCAACTAAATGGTAAATCACATTCATGTACTCGTAAACGTCAATGGAAGTTAAGGGGAAGTGCATTTAGCACCAAAGTCTGGAAGCTCTTCTTTAAGCAAAGACTCGTAGGAAGCTGAATACAGTTAAAGCAGAAACCTTGACAACCTTTACGAAGAATCTGGATGAGATATCGGGATAGCTTAGCTGTGAGCTTAACAAATGTGCTTGATGGACTGAATGATCATCACTCGTTTGTCAGATTTCTTATGTTCTTTATGTAAACCATGACAACCTTTGTGAAGTATCTGGACGAGAAATTGGGACAACTTAGGTATTAGCTAAACAAATGCACTTGATGGACTGAATGATCATCACTCGTTTGTCAGATTTCTTATGTTCTTTGTGTAAACCTTGACAACCTTTATGAAGTGCCTGGACGAGAAATTGGGACAACTTAGGTATTAGCTAAACAAACGCACTTGATGGTGTCCTCTAATTTGTCAAACGTTTTATGTTCTAATGCTGTTTAATGCCTCATCACTATTGTTGCCACAATCAGTGTAGCAATCCCAGCTGTAATGGTATGGGACATATCAGATGTTCTCACACGTCCATAATGTTAGGTCACAGTTGTAAACCATAGTTGCCATGACTTCTCAGCTCACATGACATGAGCTTCATGTTCCTAGCAAACACTTAGCATCATGGTGACCCAAAGCTCTAAATTGGTGGCCTCCATAAAAACACACACACACACCCACATAGAAAATACCAGAGAATACCTGACACACAGGAATTCATTTATTCCTATTTATTCCTGAACAAATGTGGGGAATTAATTAATTAGAAAAAGCAAGAATTTTCCAGCTAAACAGAAAATGGCACGCATAAGTAAATTGGAAATTAAAGAGAAAACCCGGAGGAAAAAAATTCACACAAATGATTATCAGAATGGAGAACAAAATGTAGCTGCTTATCTTTTGGGTTTATCCACTTCATTGACTATCCAAATACACATCCAAAAATAACGATATATAGCTTTTCTAATAAACTAAATTAGAGAAATGAACTGATTAACCTACGACAGTTTCGCTCATCAGTTGTGCCGTTGTCATAGCAGTTGTTGATCCCATTGCAGACGTATTCTTTGGCGATGCAGCGGCCATTATTACAAGTGAACTCCGTGTTGGCATCACATGGACGGAACAAGCAGCCTGCCTCATCGCTGTTATCCCCACAGTCGTTGTAGTAATCACATCGGTAATGGTACGGGACACAGCGCCCATTTCCACATGTGAATAATGTTGGGTCACAGGTGTGAAAGGCTGCGCAAAAAAAGGAGGGAAGAAATCTGTCATTTCTAGCACAGACTTACCAACAGTCAACAGCACAGCCAATAGTCAAGCACAATAAAAAATAATAGCAATCGGTTACCTGATAATGCAATAAAAGCGGCCATATAGCGGACTGCATGCAAAGAATATAAGAGAAAATTTATTTGAAATTCACTTTGAAAAAACTTGAATTATTAGTAACATTGTGTTAAAAATAAATACTTATAGAAAAAGTTATGTGGGACAAATTCAGAAAATAAACCACCCCAAGAAAGAAATAAGGCAAAGATGTTATATGTTCAATATGTTAAAGGATAAAACTGTTGAATTTAAATCAAGGGAAGTTATGCGCGACCTTTCAAGAAACCTTTATCAGGTATTGTTATAATAAAAAACCTCTGTTTTGAACCCATGGCTGTATTTGTGTTGGTTGTGTCCAAGGTTTGAGGCTCAATGCACCCCTTCTCTGTCACAATTCACAAACTGGAGGTGCTAAAGCCAGAACGAATTACAGCAGCTCTTCAGTCTCACAGTGGAGTTATGCACTATTAGATACGAATTAGCCAAGGGTGACTAATGTTCTTGTCCAGTGGGCTTATATACAGAGTCATTTTTTTAAGGCTTTAGGTAGCCTTACTTACAGCATCATGACCTTTGATGTAACTGTAATCGTGGTCACATGACGGCTCCTTATTACATCACATAAACAAAGAACGAGATGGGAAATAAAAACTAAAACTTTCTCAAAATAAATCAAAACAAAGCAAAAATCTTCTAAGTAGAATCTGCACAATACAGAATCCTAAAAAGGATCAAAATATACAGTACGTACAGTATATACTGCATTATTTACTACAGATTATGTGGAGGTATATGGGAAGCTGGACACAAAGGAAGAAGAAAATCATTTACACCGATTGGCCAGGCAGATGGACTTAGCAGGTAAGGACATGCTAAAGTAAGGGTAGTACATGGTAAGGGTGATAAAGCATACAAATGGAAAGTTACTGGCAAGGGGGGAGAGTGTGTTGAAAAAATGGAAGGAGTACTTTGAAGAATTGATGAATACAGTAATCCCTCCTCGATCGCGGGGTTGCGTTCCAGAACCCCCCGCGATAGATGAAAATCCGCAAAGTAGAAACCATATGTTTGTATGGTCATTTTTATATATTTTAAGCCCCTAGAAACTCTCCCACACTGTTTATAAATATTCTCCACACAGTTATACAGTAAACCCTTGTTTATCATGGTTAATCCGCTCCAGACAGATAAATGATTTTCCACGAAGTAGGATTCTTTATTTATAAATCTAATATTTTCGCAGTTAGAGCATAGAAAACCTGTTTATGACCTTCTAAATACGTTTTTTAACATTATTAGAGCCCTCTAGACATGAAATAACACCCTTTAGTCAAAAGTTTAAACTGTGCTCCATGACAAGACAGAGATGACAGTTCTTTCTCAAAATTAAAAGAATGCAAACATATCTTCCTCTTCAAAAGAGTGTGCGTCACGAGCAGAGAATGTCAGAGAGAGAGAGAAAAGTAAACAATCAAAGATCAATAGGGCTGTTGGGCTTTTAAGTATTCAAAGCACCAGGATAAAGCGGCCGCAATGAAGGGATCAATGTGAAGGTAGTCTTTCAGCATTTTTTAGAGGATCGTCAATATCTTCTAAGCAAACAGCCTCTGTGCAAACAGCCCCTCTGCTCACACCCCCTCCATCAGCAGCAGAGAATGTCAGAGAGAGTGAGAGAGACAGAGAAAAGCAAACAATCAAAAATCAATACGTGCTGTTAGAGCTTTTACGTGTGTGAAGCACCCCGCGGGAAGCATATCGTATATCATTGAGGAGTTTTATTTAATACGTAATACATACTCTGATTGGGTAGCTTCTCAGCCGCCGCCAATAGCGTCCCTTGTATGAAATCAACTGGGCAAACAAACTGAGGAAGCATGTACCATAAATTAAAAGACCCATTGTCCGCAGAAATCCGCGAACCAGCGAAAAATCCGTGATATATATTTAGATATGCTTACATTTAAAATCTGCGATGGAGTGAAGCCGCGAAAGTCGAAGCACGATATAGCGAGGGATCACTGTATATATAAATGTGAGAGAGTGTAGGTTGGATGAAGTGGATAGAGTAAATCACGATGTACCAGGGATCCTCAAGGCTGAAGTGAGGAAAGCTATGAAAAGTGGCAAAGCAGTTGGCCCAGACAATATAGCAGTGGAGGCACAGAGATGTTTAGGCGAGATGGCAGTAGGATTTCTAACTAGATTGTTTAACAAAATCTTGAAAAGCGAGAAGATACCTGAGGAGTGGAGAAGAAGTACATTAGTTTCTAATTTTCAAGAATAAGAGAGATGTGCGGAGCTGCAGTAACTTGACAGGGGTATAAAGTTGATCATCCACACCATGAAAATGGTTTCATGCCAGAAAAGAGTACTACAGATGTGACGTGATGTTTGTTTTAAGAGTGTTGATGGAGAAGTACAAAGAAGGTCAGAATGAATTGCATTGCAAGTTTTCGGACTTATGGAAAGAGTAGGACAGTGTGCCAAGAGAGGATTTATGGTACTTTATGAGGAAGGTGGGGGTTATCAGAAAAGTATATGAGCGTGGTGCAGGACATGTTTCAGGACAGTGGGACTGTGGTGAGGTGTGTGGTTGGAATGGCAGCCTGGTTCAAGGTGAGTGGGATCATATCAAGGATCACCTCTGAGCCCTTTCGTGTTTGCAATAGACAGGTTGACAGATGAGGTCAGACAGGAGTCTCTGTGGGCTGTGATGTTTGCGGATGACATTGTGATCTGCAGTGAGATTAGACGGGAGGCTGAGGCAAATCAGGAGAGGTGGAGGTATGCACTGGAGAGAAAGGGAATGAAAGTCAGTAGGAGTAAGATGGAGTATATGTGTGTAAATGATAGGGAAGGTAGCAGAAGGGTGTGACTGCAAGAAGGTGGTGAAGGTAGACAAATTAGAATACTAGAGTTCAACAATCAAAAGCAACATAAAATATGACAAAGAGGTGATGAAGAGAGTGCAGGCAGGGTGCACTCTGTGGAGAAGAGCGGCAGGAGGCATTTGTGATAGGAGAGTACCTTCAAGAGTGAAAAGGAAGCTCTATAAAATTGTAGTGAGACCGGCTATGTTGTATGGTTTGGAGACGGTGGCACTGATGAAAAGACAGGAGGCAGAGTTTGACGTGGCAGAGTTAAAGATGTCATAATTTTTGCTCCAAGTAACGAGGGTAGACAGGATCAGAAATGGGTATATTAGAGGGACAACACAGAAACAATAGTTTGGTGACAATGTGAGAGAGGCTAGATTGAGATGGTTTGGGCACGTGCAGAGCAGAGATGAGGGCTACATTAGGAAAAGAATGTTGAAGACGGAACTACCAGGCAAGAGGAAAGGAGGAAGGCCAAACAGAAGGTTGATGGATGTGGTGAGGGAGGACATGAAGGTAGAAAATAATATAAAACACAGGGATAGATGGAAACAGATGACCCACTGTGGCGACCCCTAAGTAAGAGCAGTCGAAGGAAGAAGAGGAATTTGCTACAGATTAACACTTGAATGGACTGATTTATTAATTTCCTAGGAAGGTCTCTATGCTCTTTCTTAAGTTCCCTTGATTTTGAGGATGCACTTCCATATCAGTGTTGGTGGGCTGCTAGCCACTTCCAGCATGTGGGGCTCAGATAAATCTGCCTTCCAGTCCTGTGAGTGAAGAGTTCTCTGCACACTACTGCAATACTTTCTTGCAAACTCAGTGGTGGGAACTTACACCGTAATAAGTATTCAAATTTTTAGGGACAACCTGATTTTAATTTTCAGATTTTCAGGGGAGACCCTTAAGACATCTCATACTTTTCACCTTGACACAGGGCACACCGAACCTGTTTCAGCTTCACTTGTAGAAATATTTAATTTGTACTGCGCTTTAGTATCACAAGTTGACAGAAGAAGATTTTAAACGTAAAGGTAACCTGAAATATTACATCAAAAATACTTCATTAAACAAGGGCTATGAAGCAAAACAGAATAATCAGGGATCTTACAAGAAAGGCCACTTCATTAAGAGCACAGAGCACAAAGTGCCTTCATCTGACATGATCATTAATCCAAAACGTTCGGAATATACAGAATTTAACCAAGCAAAGATCAAAGATCTTACCGCAGACTCTTTCCAGCTCATCACTTCCATCGCCACAGTCATTATCAGTGTCACATTTCCATTGAGCACGGATACAACGTCCATTCATGCAGGTGAACTGATCTGGTTGGCATCTTGTGCCGTTGTCATGAATGCAGTGTTTGTTATCAGCCAGATACCAGCGACCCTCCGTTGGACATTGGCACTCTGCTCCATGAGGCCCTGTGGGTAACATGTTTAATGAAAATTTCTGCTAAGTAAATGATGACCAATAACGCATTACAATATACAGTGTTAATGCAAAGATTTCTGTTTTACTAGGTGTAACACCCTGTGCGCCCATGGCCTGGGCACTGCCCACTTCTCAGGTCATCGATAGTCATGACCGAAGATGAGCCAGTGTTAGGGAGTAAGCAAGCATGAGACTTACTTGCCAATTAAAGTGTACTCAAAAATGTGCAAAGTAATGCAATACATAATTCAATAAACAAAATAAACCCACAAAACTGTGTCACAAAAGCCAGGAATGTGTCTCAAAGTGTATAAACTCCAAATCCAACAAATATGTTAAAATCCAAATTGGAAAGGTAAAATCACCACATTTCTTTTTTCACACTTTTTCTCATTCCCCATCAGGACTAATGGGCTTTCACTGGATGCAACCTGCTGCCATCACAACCAGAACCCGCTGACCCCTAGCTGACACTTCCTTCGGTTACTATAACTCCGAGGGTGCCTTGCCCTATCTTGGATGCTGTCGGGACCCCTTCCAACCACAGCTCCCGTGGCCTCTCATCCTTTTGTCAGAAGATGAGAGAACATCCACCTCTTGGAGCTTCTCCAGCCCTCCATCCTGCTCTCCAGAAAGAAATCAGTAGTACAGCGCTGCCCAATTCATCTTCCACAGTTTATTTCCCATTAAACTTCTGATCACCTTTATTCTGCTTCATTCTTTCCCTCTCTGTATCTTTTCTCGACTAATCCACTCCATTTTATGCCCCTTTTATGCCTCCTGACTTGGCTTGGCAATCATCCATTGTCACTGGCACAGGCTGGCATGTGTGCGTCACCAGACCAACATGGGTTGTGCTACTACTAAAAAGGGTTAAATAATTACAACCAATTTACTTGTTTCACAACACTAGGGTCGGCCTGCCTGGCAAAAGTTTGACACCGTAGTTATGGTTTAGAATTGGTACAGAAAGGGAGAGTTTTCATGTAAGTTAGATGCCCAGAGTAGGAATCCCAATGAAGAAGATGGCACAGAAATGTTCTGCCTCCAGTATACTAGACATCAGCAGGTGGGCCCCACAGCTAAGCATCAAAATCCTGATTATGACAGAGGAGACTCATTCAACTCTTACCCCTTGAACTCCCCAACTCCAAGGCCCCTCTCAAATCCAAAACACACCTACCTGGCGCACATATATGACTACAGCCTCCATTAAACTGGTCACATGGGTTAGTACACTGATTCTGTTTGCTGGCCGATAAGACATGAATGTCCATTGGTCGATGAGGGATGTTTTGCACCATGATTATCTGGTCTGATCCATCATGCTTGTTGGCTCTGTAGATGCTCCTTCGGCTCCAGTCTGTCCAGTAAATGTGTTCGTCATATATGGTCATTGCAAAGGGATAGATGGCTGTACTGACAATGACTTCACGGTTTGACCCAGTTAGGGAGCAGCGCTCAATCTTCTGCCTGTAATTGAGGACAAAGAATGACTTACATGAATTGAATCTTGATGATTTGCTACTCTGTCCATGAACTGTTCTCTTTACCGAGCTGCTTAGTATTGTGGAACAGTGAATGTGCCAATATGAGGCCTTAGCATTCTGATAAAGGGCCATTGCTAGTGTATTTAAATAGTAACGGTCGTTCACCAGATATGACCCTTTTATACGTTGACAAGAGGCAACAAAAGCTACCACCCATGTCGCCAGCCACCTGAAATCGCTTCTGTATTTGGGGTTTATCCACTCTAATAAAAGGACAAGTGTCTGTGTGACCAACTAGTTGCTGCCTCGATAGTCCATCACAAACATTTGTCTTAATAAACTGCAATGCATTTGTAATTCCAACAATTGGTGCATCACAAACATTAACACTGCTTTTATGATTCCCATGCCAAATGACATATATTATAGATATACTGTATGTATTTAATTTGTTATTCCAACAGATGTTGCATCACAAACATTTGTATTAATTATATTTTATGACTACAAATGTTTGTGATGTGCCATCTGTTGGAATGAAAAATGCAATGTATTTTATTACTACATGCATTACTAAATACGTTCTGGTTGATGGTACATTGCAAAAGTCAACACTGAGGTCTATGTTGATTATATAGATTTCAGCTCATCTCAGATGGGTAGCACAGCTGGTTCACGTAAATATATTTTAACATATTAATTTTTACTGCTAGCTACGGGATGGACTGGTGTCCTCTACGAAACTGGTTTCTGAGCTTTGCTCCAGATGTTGTTGGTTATGTGGGTTTGAGAATGTTATGTCATTTTATTGCTGCTTTGACAGTTTGTGTCTCCTAGGTGGTTAGGAGTAATTACAGGTCAAAGCATAAAAAAGCATTTATTTTGATGTCAAATTGACTGAGATTCTGGACATAATGCCTGTTTATTAGTGTGATGGCCAGGTCAGAAGTTTTCTTTCTTTTTAATTTTCTTGCTTTTAGTCATTCTGGTGTGTGTTCAGACCATAGTATGTGTCTATCTATCTATCTATCTATCTATCTATCTATCTATCTATCTATCT
>JANRMT010062814.1:22452700-22465527 GCA_026402145.1 Polypterus bichir lapradei | reverse complement strand
TCTATCTATCTATCTATCTATCTATCTATCTATCTATCTATCTATCTATCTATCTATCTGTTTTTTTATTTCAATTCTTCAAGGTTTCTTTACTCTTGCAGAAGCTAAATCAGGTACCAGTGTTTCTAACAATGAAAGTCACTGAACACTCCTTACAAGTTGGCATCTGCCCAGTAGAGCCTCTCTTCCTCAATATCAAGAGTCAATCCATTTGGCCAAACAAGGCTGGTGTTCACAATTTCAGTTCGGAAATTCCCTCCCAGAGTGGCACGCTCTATCTTGGCATTGGTGCCCCAATCTGTCCAATACATGTACCTGAAAGAAAGAGTACACAGAGTATTATGTTTTTCACAGCTCTACTAAAATGCAATTGTAAATGAAAATGTAAAAAACATCTCTTTTATGAACTCCTGCAGAAAATGTGTCTATAGGTTCAGCAAATACTGGATAAACAAGAATTGTAAGAGAAAGAGAAGGAGCAGGAGCCTCATTTATAAAACTTTACGTGGATTTAAAGGTGAGAATATGCACGGGCCATATAAGCAGGAAAATGTGTTTGCCAAAAAAATCAGATTTATAAAACCTGGTGTACACACATTTCTACACAATTTATCATTTATGACCCACAATCACCTTGTAAACATACATTTATGAGCGTGGCTCAGACACCGCCCTGAAACATTCATATATGGAGCATGCTAATCAACCTCATGCATATGCAATAACAATGTGGCAGAATTTCATTGGCTGGTAGAGAAGCCTCCCTCCGTCCTGATGTGTCGAGACTCTGTCACCCGCATTCAAGATATCTGGTTGTGCTCTTCAACCGAGACCGTGAGATCATGTGCATCATTAAAACGCCTCTCTTCTAGACTCTAGGATTCTGGGAAAGGCGTAATGCACCCTTGCCTGAGTGAGTATCCACTATCACCTGGCCCATATAATGACGTGATTGCTGTTACAGTGAATAGCACAGGCTCTATGAAAACCAACAAGCCAGCCAACACGTGCAGGACCATCACGCCTGTCAAAACTACTTTGCATCAAAATAAATGAATCATGGTCTGACCCAGCCCAAATGCTTAAGAGGTGTTATTACTATAAAAACAATGGTGATGTGACACAGTGGGAAACACTCGACTGGATGAGTACTTTGGTGAGAAGGAATAAAAGGTCATCGCTGAAGTCTCGTCTTCATTCACAAAGAGGTTAAGTTCCTAGAGGTAATCAAAAGGCCCTACCAAGAAGACCCTACACTTAGAACTTTTGTTTTGGCCATCTGAGGGCTTAACTGAGGGCAAGATGCAAAGGCAGAGGGTGGCAAAGTGCACTAACGTCTCTTCTCCCTCTTCTACACATCACCAGCTAAACTATGACCAGTTGCTACTTCCCTTTCCTAACCACTCCCTCCTACTGGCCTCACTTCTTCCCTTATGGACCCGCCTCTTCCTTTCCTCCACCTTACCAATCAGTCCCATCTTGGACTCCTAACAGGAAACTGCTTTGGCATTATTTTTTGAAGTGCTTGTGTTACAAAATACAGGGTGGGTCCCCAAATCTTTTCCTTGTTTGTTTTTTTGTCTTACATTTGTTTTCATTTTTGGATCTTATTTCTGGTTTACACAAGAAATCTGACAAACAAGAGGAGACCATTCAGTTTATCAAGCCCGTTTGTTTAGTTAATAGCTAAGCTTTCCTAATATCTCACCCAGAATCGTCTTAAAGGTTGTCAGGTTTCTGCTTCAACTCCATGACTCGGTAGTTTGTTCCTGATTCCCACAACTCTGCGTGAAGAAGTGCTTCTTGGCTTTTGTCGTAAATTGTTAATTTCCATTGATGTCCTTGAGTACGCTATTCACCCTTTAGTTGAAATAATTCCGCAGGTTTGTTCATTCAGACTTATTTATTGTCCACCTATATTAGACCTCTGCCGGTTTTCATACAAGTCTTGTCTCTAATTCTGTTTCCTGGTCATATTTTCATACTCTTCCATAGTATCTCCTGCCCATTCGCAACAGCTGACCCCATCCCAGTTAACATTGTTTAAACCCACGCAGGCACTTTCACATCACACAGAGTGACAACCTATTCTGAAGATGAAAAACAATGTAATACCCTGGATGGGGAGACACTGTGAAGTCCCTTCCCAGTGTTAATCTGCTTCTCTCCCTGCCTATTGATTTCTACCTCAATTTATTTGATTTTTGTGCTCCAACATCATTTCATCCATTTATCCCTGTAAACATCTGCTTAAGCATGCATTTGTAAAATCAAACACAATAAATTCATCTTTCTGTAATTACAGCAGGCACTTACCCTCTACAAGGATCCAGCATAATAGCTCTGGGTCGTGGAACTCTGGCTATGATAGTGCGCTGGGTCCCATCAATTGCCATAGAACTGATAGTCTGGTTCATGTAGTCGCTATAATAAATCCTTTTATTGATCCAATCATAAGCGATGCCATCAGGAGAACCCAAATCTTAAGATGAATTGATGAAGAAAGAATGATTAACAAATAAAATAAATAATATTAACCACTCGTTTTAATTCTGGAACTCCCTGGTCTCATTTGAGATAAGTAAGGCTGGTGAACTCCACAAGTAGGACGCACACGGCTGTAGCTGCTTACATACCCAGATCAGAGTAGATGACAGTAACTCATTTACCAAACAGCAAGTGTGGAACTGCTTATGGACTTCCTTAATCCAGGGGAGCCAACGTCCAAAAGCTTAGTTAAATAAATAAGGGACATAAAATTATTGAAAGGTGGTGCTTGATGATGAAATGATGAAATCACTTTCTGTGCACTTTTCTTGTGTCATAGATTTCATTTTAAATGGTCACATTTTCCATTTTGTTCATCAATCTACACTCAATAACCCATAAAGACAAAGTAAAACCATGTTTTCAGGAAGGTTTACACATTTTTTGAATATGAAAAACTGAAATCTCTCATTCATAGAAGCATTCAGATCCTTCATTAAGCACATTTAGCAGCAATTACAGCTTCACGTCTTCTTGGTGAGTGCAAGTTTTGCACATCTGGATTTGATCACTTTATTCCATTCTTCCTGGCAGGACCTCTGAAGTTCCTTTAGATTGGATGGGAAGCTCCTGTAAACTGCCATCTTCAGGTCTCTCAACAGATGTCCTATGGTGTTTTAAGGGCCACCATCAGAGACTTGTCCAGAATCCACTCCAGCACTGGCTTGGCTGTATGCTTCAGGTCAATGTCAAGCTGAAAGGTGAACCATCATTCCAGTATAAGGTCGTGTAAACTCTGGAGCAGGTTTTCTTCTTGTATCTTTCTGTATTTGGCTTCATTCACCCTTCTCTAAATTCTGACCAGTCTCCCTGTCCCTACCCTCATAGCGTGAGACTGCCACCACCATGCTTCACCATATTGATGGTATTAGGCAGGTGATGAACAGTATTTGGTCTTCATCAAACATAGTGCTTGGAGTTCTGCTCAAAAAAATTTTTCTCCTCCTGCTCTCAGAGACTTTTAAATGTCATCTAGTAAACTCTACGCAGGAGGTAGCCAACCAACCATACACGCCTGATTGATAGAGTGCTGCTGAGATAGTCATCCTTCCAACAAGCTTTTCCATCTCAGGAGAAGAATTCTCAAGCTTCATTAATATGACCTTTGGCTACTTGGTGTCACACATGTGTGATTAGGAGATGGTTTATGGGCTCAAATAAGTGCATGTTCCCACCGGACCAGGGGTTGGCACTGTCCTCTAACTCTTTCTCTTCTTCTCCTGCAGAGCAACTGATGAACCCTCAACCTAACACCACTTCAGATCCCAGAAGACAACCTAACATTACTTCTTGTTCTAGTCCAAAGAACCCACCTATTCCTGATGTTATTTCTGGTCCCAAGATGCTACTCTGCTATTACATCACTTCCTTTTTCTTATTATTTTGACCACTGTGTTGTTTACCTGATCAGTTTTGTTTTGGACTACTGTATGTAAAGACATTTTTTCATAACCTTCATTTCAAGTATACGGGGTGGATCCCCAACTCTTTCACGTGGTCTTGTCTATTTTCTTACATTGGTCACTTCCTACTGAGCTTGGCCAGATGGAAAAACAGTAGGAAGACTTCTGGTGGTTTCAAACGTCTTCCAATTGTTAAGGCCATTGTGCTCCTGGAAACACTCAAGGCTTTAGCAATGTTTTATCCCCTTGTCCTGATCCATGCCTCACTACAATTTGATCTTGGAGGTCCTCAGAGAATTCCTTGGACTTCATAGCTTGGTTTTTGTTCTGAAATGCAGTGTCACCTATGGGACCTTCAATACACAGATACATATGTGCCTTTTTAAATGAGGTCCAATCAGTTCAGTATGCCACAGGTGGACTCTAATCAAGTTCTACACACATCTCAAGTAGAATTAAAGCAAATAGGATTCACCCAGGACCAGTGGCACCATTAAGGTGAATTAGTCATTAAGGTGGGGGCCCAGCCGCATGGGTTAGCTACTGAACAGTCGCACTAATAAGCTTGGCCTGGGGCACAAAATATCCTAGCACCAGCAATGGATGCACCTGATCACAAGTTGGGGTGCCTCAGCAAAGGGTCTAAATGCTTAAACAAATGATAGACTTTGATTTTTGATTTTTAATACATTTGCAGACTTTTCTGAAAATATGTTTTCACTTTGGTATCGGGGTTACTGAGTGTAAATTGATTTAAAATGAAATCTACAACACAATAAAGTGTAAAGACAGTGAAGGGCTGAATACTTTCTGAACCCACTATATAAACATCAGAAGAATATCAATGGGAAGCAACCTCCTTGACTGGGCCAGTAAAGTCTGTCATTGCTCATACAAACATTTCTAATGTAATGTGGTCCAACATCTTACAAAGCGATTATGGATGAAACTTCTATCTTTTTTGTCAAATATATTTTATTCCCCAATGATTAATCCAATTGTGAGCACTTGGGAAGCCAATCTCCTTTAGCAGCATTAGGATGGGACAGGAATCACCCTGGCATGGGGTGCCAGTCTATTCTCTCCTGATGAACTCACACAGGAACATTTTAGAGTCAGTAGTTGAACTAACTTACACCTTTGGAATAAGTGGAGGAATACCAATGTACAGAGAGAAGCAGATACCGAGAAAATGAGAAAATTCAACTCAGACAGCCAGATTTAAATCCAGCCTTTTCATTATTATATTTAAGTGGAAAAATACCTTCAATGAAGAAAATGAAATTACAGAAAATTATTAGCTGAAATCCTATATGGCTGGGAACTGGCTGGCGACGTCCTTACACATCTATGCTTTGTCTCTTGTCCGGATCAAAAGCCTTTCTAATTATTCTGAATAAACACAGGCTGTTGAAATGGCTGAATTGCCTGCATTCTTCTGTTATTTTCAGAGAAACCCAACTACCATAAAAAGATGGATATACCAACATCTGCAGATAAGTTAACTAATAAATGAATGATAAAGAAGAAGTGCCAGGGTCACTTCTAAGTTAGGCTAAAACATTTTTTAATAAATCTCTGTGCAATTTTTTAACTCCAGAATAAAAGTTTAGAACATCCCAAATAAAGATTTGCATGTGATCTTACCTGAAGCAATCACAGTGGCAGCAGAAGTCGGAGAAGAGAGGGTTAAAAAACTGATCCTGCTCCTCCCAACTCCCATGCTCTGGGTAAAATAGAGCCTGTTGTCATCACGGTCGTAATCCAGTGCGACTGCAGTCCGCTGCACATTGATTACTGGGAAGGGAAGGTTGTGGTCTTCTGGGTCTAGACGAAGGCTACGGACAGAAGCTTCCGTGGTGTAGATCAAGTAATCATCCCGAGACACTACACAGCTACTACCATCGGCAGCCAAATTTCCAAAACCACAGAGACATTTTCTGGTTGGAGTATTTGGAATGGCAAAACAAAAATGGGAACAACCACCATTTCTTACCAAACAAGGGTTGTTATTGATATCCTGAGGTGAGGTTGATTGAGCACGGCTGTCAAAAACGGTGACATCCCTGAGGTAATTGATATTGTCGCGGATAATTGAGGGCTGCTCCGTGTTTCCTGGTTCCTTGCTTGCTTGAAACACCTTCTTTAAATTTCTGTCCACCCAAACCATAGTATTCTGGAAAATGGTAATTCCATAAGGCGTTGGATACCGACTACCATACCTAATAATCTCTGTCTCTCCTCCTTCAGGACGTATTCTGGCTATCATATCTAAGGAGTCATCCACCCAATAAACAAACCCATTTTGATGATCCACAGCTACACCTCTAGGTGTGAGAATTCCAGATGATACAAGCACAGTCCTGTTGGTGCCATCGAGGAAGGAACGTTCAATCTTGGGATTCTGACCATAGTCTGCCCAGAAGAGGTATCTGTTCTTGGGGTCTACTGCAATGTGTCTAGGCATGTCCACCATGGTCTTCAAGAGAACTCGGCGGTAGCTAGTGTTCAGGCGCACAACTTCTATGTAGGTCTCCATTAAGAAGGCATTGGTGAAATAAAGATTTCCTGAAAGACAAAATGACATATTTACTCAAGGGTATCAGCACTTTTTCTATTTTCCACAGTTTTAAAACAGGTTACTTAGTTAGTAAATCTAAAGTTTAATTTGAATTAAATTATGTCAAAGCAGATTTAAAAAAATGCTCCATTTTTAGGAAGCATTTGCTAAGATCCCACATGAAAGAATGGAATATTAAACTAAAAGAAGTGGGATTTGGAGTGTAGAGTGTGGATGGGTGCAAAATTGGCTTAAACACAAGAAACAGAGGGTGATGGTGTGAGGAACCTTATCAGAATTGACTGATGTTAAGAGTGATATCTAAGGCTGTACTGTGGCCGCTGCTATTTTTAATATATATAAATGATTTAGATAGGATTATAAATAACAAGCTGGTTAGGTTTGCAGATGATACCAAGATAGGTGGATTGACGGATAATCTAAAATCTGTTGAGTTATTACAGAGGGACTTGGATAGCATACAGGCTTCAGCAGATATGTGGCAGATGAAATTTAATGTTAGTAAATGTAAAGTATTACATTTAGGAAGTAGAGCTGCTGATCATTTGCTGTTGACATGTGCGATTAAAGCATTAAAAAGATTTTAACGCAACCTTTAATACTTTAATTTAATGCGGCTAGTTTGACTCCCTTCACTCTTAATGAAACAATGGCAAATTAATCCAAGTCTATTAATATTGCTTGTTTGATTCCTGTGTTATTTCTTGATAATGGTTTTCATCCACATGTAGCAAAGTGTAATCTGTCATTTGTAATTTATTTTTTCTTTAGTTATGAACTTCCCAAAAAATTAATTGTTTTTGTAAATAGTTAGTACAGGGAGATTCACTCAAAAGAGCCCCCAAATATTCTGTAATATCTCTCACGAGGATGAAGCAATCTGAATGAAACAATGTGCAATGTGCTCCTCGGTATATTGAGCTTCGAACAAGCTGGGATGTCCCTGCGTCAGAGCAATGAGGTAGGCGCCAGACAGCCGTCACAATGTTTAACCTCCGTTTGCAACTTCTGGGTGCATACCGCTCGTAACCCGTTACTCAGTCACTTGACTTCTCATCAGGATGGTGGTGTACAGTATTGAGCAGTATTGAGCATGGTGCAAACCTATTGGGTCACCAATTCATTTAAGTAATGTCAGAATCAACTGGATGATCGTGAGTTAACGGAAGGTTACTTTCAGCAAGATGGAGCAACGTGTCACACATCGGCAAGGAGCTTGGCAGAAATTGAGTCCTTCTTCAGCAGCAGGGTTATTTCAAAGAAGCTTTGGACACCACGATCACCGGATCTGATGCCACCAGACTTCTTCCTTTGGGTTATACTCAAAGGAAAAGTCTATCGGAACAAGCCTCGCACTGTGGAAAATTTGAAGGACGACATCCAATGTGAAATTGCTGCTATTCCCCCTGAGACACTTGCCAATACATTCAGGGACATGGAGCGCCACTTCGAAATGTGACTGGCAGAAAACGGAAACCACTTCCAGCATCGCATGTAATGTAATCGCTTACACATACGTGAAGGTATACAGCGTATTTTTTTGGTTCAAATTGCTTCATCCTGACGGAAGTTACAACAGAATATTCAGGGTGAATCTCCCTTTAGTATTCCACTCATACAGTATGTTATAGTACAGGGGTTAATTAATGTTACACCTCACAACTTGCATGCATCGCATTTCTTGGTTCAGCCACCAGAAGCACAGTGGATGCTGTAAGGGATAGGTGGTGTTTTCAGCTCTCCCCAAGCTTTTTCTAAATTTTATTTTATTTTATTTGGCGTGCATATTATTTGGAAATGTTTGAGTGTATATTAAGTCATGTGTATCTTTCCTAAGATCTTACATGTAGTTTTTGTATGTTTACAGTACTTTTCAAAATTAAGAAAAAGTTAATGGTTATTTTTTTTTAGTGTGGTTAACAGCATGTTAAAGTATTTTGGCATTGTGTACAGTTCGACCATATGTATATTTTGGGTAATATTTTTATTTATTTATTTTGTATTAACAGTCATGTTCATAATAATTTGTAATTGATTTGATTTATTATTTAATAGGCATAGGGGAGAAGCTGTTTGAGTGATGCCCTGTTCTTTTATTGTGTTTGGAAAGGTATGCTACTCTATTTTTTTGTTAAGAATACATAAGATTATAAAGTCAGAATATTTTTTATTGTGTAAGGCTACGTATAATGTAAATAGTTTTCTATGGAAAATCTGAATGATATTTTGTAAATAGTTTTACATGCAATATGTTAATTAGGCTATTAAAGAAAAGAGAAATACGGTGGATGCTGTAAGGGGCATAGGGAAGAAGCTGTTTGTGTGATGCCCTGTTCTTTTTTTCTTTTTGTTTCTGGAAAGTAAAATAAAAAAGTTCTGTTTCGCCCCTATGTGCCTCTGTCTTGACTGTCCTTGATGCAACATGGAGAAAAAAAGATTCCAGTCGGCTACAAACACACACCAGTCGAGTCATCACTTGTCCCCTGTAATCTCATCATATTGGAACATAAAATACTGAAATATTCAATCAGTAAGGGAAACGACTTCACCCATATTTTTGGACACATCATTTTATATATACACTACCTCTTCAAAATGCATCGAATAACAGGTGGATTATTGAAATGACACCAGTTATACAAGTGAAGTGAATGAGTTTCATTTTCACATTGCACTATCATTGAAGACGGACAAGCACTTCATACCATTCAGCTGTGCTCACATATTGACGGGGGAAAAAAAAGTCACATTGGATACTATACTGAAACATCCAGAACATGCTACCTGCAATGATGTCTGCTATTTGACTTTGAAACGTAAGAGACTGTCGAGGTATACGTCTGAGTGCGAGGCAGAATGTAAGTGGGTCAGCCCTGTCCCTAATGGATATCTGACCTGAAACAGCACAGTGTAGGTGCTGCTGATGTCCAAGAAACTAAACAGCAGATAATGCACACAGAATGGAATCGTTCAATTCTCTATACCTGACTCACTCTTCACTCAATAAAGACAAGGTATGTCGTTGTTGCCTACATTGTAACCTACATTAGCCTATATTATAACGTAACTGATATAACTAGGGAATAATCAGTGGCAACTGATCATGCTAACATTTCCATCATTTAAGGCTGAAGGGTAAGATAGTTAGACTTGTTTTATAATTCATAATTGATACAGTCTAGGAAAATGTGCAGTTTAAAACATCTAAATAAAAAACTATATCATCCATTGCAATTTACAAGCCTAATCTATACATATTTTCAATTTAATCAATGATCCACCTCTTCAGGTTACGACTGCGGAGTTGATTTGTGTGTATCACGCAGTTAAATACAACCTGAGCTCTAACAGTGCAGACAGTGCACAGAAGATGAACCAGGATTTTTTTTTTTTACGTCTCCACTTATTAATATTTAATTGTTTGTGTAATTGTTAATGCTTTTGTTGTTGTTGTCTTAAAACATAGCAGTCTAAACCATATGTATTTTTTTTTCCCAAATATTATAACAACCCCCAGTAGGGAACTTGGTGGTCACTGGGTGTTATTTCTGTTACACAAAACTGTCCTATAAACCAACTGAAATAATTTAATATGCATATATAAGCGATTATTAACACCAACTATTTTTATTTAGAAATTAATCACAGAGTTATTTCAGCTTTATATAAAATATTGATATACTTGAAGGAAATATGATCAATTTTGATTAATTAGCAGTTAATTTTGATTAAACATTTTAATCGTTTAATTAATCATGATTACATTTTTTAATCAAACAGCAGCTTTATTAGGAAGTAAAAATGTTAGATTTGGATACGCAGTTGGAGGTTGAAACTTGAAAGTACTGCATAAGGAATCAGGAGTGATAGTGGACTTGACACTATCAATTGCCAGACAGTGTTCAGAAGCCATTAAAAACACTAACAGAATGTTCTGTTATATAGCGCCCTGATATGTGGAGTACAAGTCCAAGCTTTATAACTGCTGAGGCCTCATCTGGAGCTCTGTGTGCAGTTTTGGTCTCCAGGCTACAAAAAGGACATAGCAGCTCTAGAAAAGATCCAGAGAAGAGTGACTAGGCTCATTGAAGGACTTCATGGAATAATTGATGGGGAAAGACTAAAAGTGCTGAACCTTTTTTCATTGTAAGCAAAAGGAGAATAAAGGGGTGACATGATTAAAGTGTTTAATATTATGAAGGGAATTAGTCCAGTGGATTGAGACTGACTTTAAAAAGAGATTAACGAGAACAAGGGGACACAGTTGGAAACTTGTTAAGGGTAAATTTCACACAAACATTTGGAAGTTTTTCTTTACATAGAGAACCACAGACACTTGGAATAAGAGACCAAGTAGTGTGGTGGACAGTAGGACTTAAGGGACTTTCAAAACTCAACCTGATGTTGTTTAGGAGGAATTAGGTTGAAAGGATTACTGAGCTTGTTAGACTGAATGGTCTGATATTGTCAAAGGTTTTTACCTGCTACCCAGTCAACAGCAATTCCCCTGATGCCATTCTGTCCAATTCCCGAGGTCACAATATTTCTGAAGGAAGAGCCATCTGGTTTAATCCTCCTGATGCCATTTTGTGATGCCACACTGCTGCTGAAGTCACACCAGTAAATGAATCCTGATTGCATATGGACATCGACATGTAAAGCATTGCGGCCTAAATGTAATGCACAGAGAAAGAATAGGATTACAAATTCACATTGAAATATACAGCATGAGAATTTACTTGGAATCAAGCTGAAGGACTAACTAGGAGAAGTTTGGAAAAGGAGACAAAATTATTTATCTAGCAAAATATGCAAAGATAAAGGCTTATCAAAAATTAATTGTTTTATTTATAAGGCTCTTTTTCATTTGAAAATGAAGACCATATTGCATTTAACCATAGTACACAAAGAAAATACCAACATGGCAACATTCAGTGCTGAATAAAAACAATTTTAAAAAGTCTTCTATTTGAAAAATTAGAGCTTTTGCTTAAGTGAGGGAATTTTTCTGATAAAGGTGTATATGCAAAAAAAAAATCTATTACCGAGTTTGCACAACAAAACATCAAAAGAAACAGGCCAAAATCTGGTGATTCAAGGGTAAATTATGCAATAATTTAGCCAATACTGAAAAATGGTGCAGAGTTGCTTAAATCATTGAACAAAGTTAAAAAGCTGACCTCTTCCAGCTACTGGCACCATTGCCTCTGAATGATCACTCCCTTCAAGACTGAATCCTTTCAGTGCAGACAGCATGGAGATCACAACATAGGAATTATAAGGGGAGCAGGTCCTGTTGTCAGCATTCAGCTTGAATCCCGTCGCACAAGCACATGTGAACAGTCCATTCGGTCTAGGAAGGCAGAGCTGTTGGCAGATTCCTAAATTGTTACTACAGCCATTAGAAGATCCAGCAGATTCTAAACAGAAGCAAACAGGGAAGAAGATGTAATATTAAATAACAAAATGAATGGCAGCAGTAGAGATAATGAAAAGGAAAATGGACTAAAATCCGAACAGGTGAAAAATTACCTTAGAAGATTCTTTTATCATATTAGTTGAAAAACAACGGCCAAACAGGAGGTCAAGTGTATTAAAAAAGTTAAAGGTGAGCTTGAATATACAGACAATGAAAGTGCAAATGCGTTGAACTTCCACTTTAATAAAGTTTAAACGTGTGAATGAGTCAATTACCTCGCAGCAGTAACAGGAACTTCTAAGAAGGAAACTGAAAATTGTGGAGAGAAAAGAGCTGCTTTGATTAAATAGGCTGAAATCAAACAAATCACCAGGGCCAGATAACATTTATCCTCGAGTGCATCAGGAGGTTAGTGAGTACATACTGTATATAAACCCTTGGCACATATTTTTTAAAATCTCTGCACAGTGGGAAAATTCCTAAAGACTGCAGGCTAGAAAATATTATCTCATTTTTTAAAGATGGTGATTTGTCAGATTCGTAGACCAATAAGCTTAATGTACATCAGAAGCAAATTAATGGAAGCAATTAATAAGCAAAAGACCAAACAATGAATGTCTAGATAGGGAATGTTAACAAATACTCAAAATATGCTAGAATTATCTGAGGAAGCAACAAAAGAATACGAACAGAGAGGTACATATAGTATTATTTATCTTGATTTTCTGAAGGCTTTTGATAATTTTCCAAATGAAAGGATACTAATTAAAGTAAAAGAAGTGAAAATATAGGGCATTGTAGGTGGGTACAGAATTAGGGTAAACACAGTAATAGATAGATAGATAGATAGATAGATAGATAGATAGATAGATAGATA
>JANRMT010062814.1:22439291-22452690 GCA_026402145.1 Polypterus bichir lapradei | reverse complement strand
GATAGATAGATAGATAGATAGATAGATAGATAGATAGATAGATAGATGAAATTTAATGGAAGGAAATACAAAGCATTACATGTAGGAAGTGAAAATATCAGACTTGAATACACAATGGGAGGTCTGAACCCTGAAAGAACATCTTATGAGAAGGACTTTCAAATCTTCACCTGATGTTATTATGGATAATTTAGATGAATTGTTGGTCTGAATGGTCTGTTCTCATCATAACCTTTCTAATTATGATCTCAGATGTCGGCATACTAAAGATTATAAGCATTAACGAAATAACAGACTTGATACTTTAGTCTGGAATACCCTGATTAGAGCTGCCGATTAGATGTGCATATTGTATCTGTTTGGTATTCATTTGTATTCAAATATAAGTATTACAATATTTATGAATCATTTCTAACCATCCTCTAAGCTGTTTCTCTTCTTGGTGTCCTGATGTGCCACTTGGTGCCACTGCTTTACTTCCAGGTGCTACTACTACTACTGCTACAATGTGCTGGAAAGACATCTGAGGTACTATGGCCTTGTAGTGGATGTAAAGATTCTGTTGTCATATCGGTATGCCCAGCGCAGACATACACTGTGAAATGGCCAGGACAGTGACTGTGTCTAATTTGTCCTTTATAACTGACTGCGGACTCCCCAGAGGTCTATTTTCATTTGGAGTGCTGCTCGTTTTCCTCTCTTCTGTTGTCAATAGGCCACAGATCAATGCTAATATTAATAAATGTTTATTGTTAGGTTTCTAAGTCATTCTAAGTAATTAATTCAAGCCACTTCCTTAAGTAGTAGTCAGTTACTGCTAATTTAACAGACTTTTTGCCTCAATTTTAATTTACTTACTAGATTTTTCTGTCAAATAGATGACCAGCTAACTCAGGGGTCTCAAGTAGTCATTGTGGGCCGCCATTATTATCTCCTGCTTAGCTGTTAATCTAAGCCCATCATTTAATTCTATGGTTCTTTAGTATTCCCATTCTGCCACACCACTCATTTCCAAAACAGATTTTTTTTTTCTGAGATATCCATTTAAATGCTTCGGAGACCATAGAAGATATTTCAATTTCTTAGACCTTCACTTTGTTTTAATTTTCAAATATTTTATTGAAACAAGTATCATATGAAAATCATGGGTGCAAATGGACTTGGTCATCTATTGCCTTGCTGTGCATCTCATTATTGTTTTGGCTGCTTCTTATAGAAAAAAATGAAAAAAATTAAAATTCATCCTTCCATTATCCAACCCGCTATATCCTAACTACAGGGTCACGGGGGTCCGCTGGAGCCAATCCCAGCCAACGCAGGGTGCAAGGCAGGAAGCAAACCCTGGGCAGGGCACCAGCCCACCGCAGGGCACACACACACACCCACACACATTAGGGACAATTTAGAATCGCCAATACACCACACCTGCATGTCTTTGGACTGTGGGAAGAAACTGGAGCACCCGGAGGAAACCCACACAGACACGGGGAGAACATGCAAAATCCAAGCAGGGAGGACCCGGGAAGCGAACCCGGGTCTCCTAACTGTGAGGCAGCAGTGCTACCCACTGCACCACTGTGACGCCCCATTAAAATTCATGTCAATTAAAATAAAGGTAAAGTTGGTTACTAAAGAACAAAGTGACTGGAATGAAAACCTGCAGCCATTGTGGCCCCCCAGGACTCCCCTTGGTTTAAACCAATCTGTATCTTCAAGTAGTTAGTCATTTGTAATGTTTGTAATTGTATTTTATCTACAAACAGTAAAGAGCGCTATATAAAAATAAACTGAACTGAATTTAATTGATAGTGGTCGGCTCATCGGATAGAAATAGTACTTCCTGGCCACTTCAAGAATTACTTTATTTTACCCAAATAAAATTGTTTTCCTTTGCTTACAGAATGATCATTTTTAGGCTAACCTAGGATATTTGTAACTTGGATTGTGTTGGACATCTGGCATGGGCTGGCATCTCTGCCAGGGTGGTTTCTAGTTCTTTGGCCGAGAGGCCAAGGTAGTGAGTGGCCAGAAAAGGAGGCAGTGCATTCCCTGTAATATAAAAATAGAAGTGGTTATGGTGGTATCAAGGTGGGCTGGACCATAGACCCTTACCCAACTAGGCCAGTGTAATGCAGGGACGGGGAGACAGCCTGTAGGCTACTCTGACACACTAGATGGCAGCATTCCCGGGTTAGGGTACCCATACACACACCTGCAGGGCATGCTGGGAATTGTAGTTCCATAGAGCAGCCCTGCTGATTTAGTGGTCCCTATTTTGTTGGGCTTCTGCCTGACCCAGAAGTCTTCCCTACATGCAACATCCTAACATTGGAAGTGCTCCTGGGTCCTGCATAAAAAAAGCTGCTCTGTCTCACCCAGGTGAGGTGAGGTGAGGTGAGGTGGAGTTGGTTGCAGATGAAGAAAAGAACTAACCAGGGAGGACTAAAGAAACAGAAACAGAAGAGAAAGAGTTTAGTTATGTTTGGAACAAGAAAGAAGCCATTGCGAAGGTATGTTATCTGTTAAGAAAAAAGCATTTATTTAAACTAAGACTTGTGTCTGTGAAGTTGTTGGGCTCTGTGACTCCCCTACAGGATTTAAAACTATATTGTAAGGAAGCCTTGAACCCATAATGGAAGGACAGTGATGGACTGGCATCCCTTTCGGATGGGTATAGGACCCTTACCCAGACAGAATCAAAAACAAAGGAGCACTGGGGGAAGACCCCTATTTCAGAAAATGTCTATTCCCCCATCCACTAGATGGCAGCATCCCATGATAGGAGCAGTAGTGCCTTGAGCCATCCCTGCTGAATCTCAGGGGATGCTACCCTGGATTCAAGATCCCTGTTTTTCTGGACTTCCGCTTGACCTGGAAGTGCCTCCATTGGGCTATGCCCTGGCACTGGAAGTACTCCTTGGTCCAACATAAAAGGAAACTGTCCAGCCTCCTGGACAGGGCAACACTCGTTGGAGGGAGGTGAACAGAGAGAGAAGAAAAGGAAGGAAGAAAGAATTATAATTTTCTGGTGCAATTGCTGATGAAAACTTTTTTGCGTTTTTTTTTTATAATAAAATCCTCTGATTTGGACCAGTGACTGTACATGTGTTGGTTGTGTCTAGGGTTTGGGGCTCAGTGTCACCCTCTATCTGTCACTATATATATATATATATATATATATATGAATATTTCAGTATGTATTGCATGGTTACTTTTTGAAAAAAATTATTTTGTGTCTTTATTACATTTTTATTTTCATATTCAATTTCAAATTATTGTATAGCACATTGCAGTTGTAAGCAGAAGTGCGATTAATAAGAATAAATTGAATTGAATTAATGCCAAATCAAAAAAGGTCACCGGGAAAACCCCATGAACGCTGAATCAGATTAAGTAGATTTGACAGTGTTGTGTTATAAAATTTAATTTTAAATTAAGGGTGGGCACCACACAGGAGCAGTCGTAATGGTATCTCAGCTCCAAGGACCTGCATTTAATTCCGTAACGCGGCCTCATGGCGTTTGTGTGCTCTTCTTGGCTCTGTGTGGATTTTCTCAAAGCACTCCACTTAACTGGTAACTCTAGATTGGCCTCCCTGGGGATGACATTGTTAATGACCGTAATATAATCATTATTTCTTTATGCTAATCATTGAAACACTCTCTTTTACTCTGTGTTTAATGTAACTTATGTGCTTATGTGTGTAGCTGTTGTATAATTTATTAATTTAGTGTTAATTCATCATAATTACAATTATGTATACGCACTATGCACTTGTCCTCAAAGAGAAGCGCTACACAAAAATATATTAAACTGCATTGTATGAGGGAGTTCCTGTTGAAAGTTTAAAGCCCAGTTTCTGTTAGTAGGAGGACAATGTTTTCTATCAGTTGCAGTGTGATTTATGAGCACTTTTGGCATCACATGCACATCATAGTATTTAGTATAATTTTAGTAAAATATGGAGGCATGAAAAGTGACGTTTCAAAAAGGTGTCCCAGCAGGACGAAATGTTGGTTTGGTTGTCAAAATTACTCACCATCTCTATAATGAACTTTTAGGACCCTGAGACCTGCCACGTTGTCCCTCATCACCACTCGATTAGCACCCGTGGCCTTGTCCACTCGTTCAATGACTTCATAGTCCCGGTCGGAGAAGTAAAGGAATGTGTCATACAAAGCAATTCCCCAAGGATGGGAAAGGCCATTCACAATAGTTATTCGATTTGTTCCATCGGGATCTCCCCTTTCAATCTAAAAGGAAGGGAAAAAACAAAATGAGTCGAAATGAAATGAGTCTTCTTTGATAAGATGAATAAAAGAACATAAGACCCTTCACAAAGCAGTGGAGACCATTCAGCTCATTGGGTTTGTTTGGTTAGCTGGTTTTGTCATGAGAGTGTCTCAAAGGAAACCCATGATCTATAATATATCTAATTTGACCGCCACCTGTTCTTCTAGTAGTCTGATATAAGGATGCGCAGTATACCAGCATTAGAAAAGCAACAACCAAACCCTCATTTTTAAATGGTACAGTACCAGCATTTCTGGATTTTTGGTACTGGAAATAAATGACAGTTTTCCTTTAAATTACCAATCCCACCCCCACTCTGCCCTCAAAACCTGTTATTGCAGTTGTGGAGATATTTTGGCGTAATCAGATCTTGATGGGGCATAAAACTCTATTGCTTCGATGAGATCAAAACTTCATGGAGGAAACATTACTTTGACGTGATCTGGACTTCTTGGTAACCCCCCCCAACATTGTCTCAATGTAATGTTAACCTAAATGAATATCAAAAGTGAAGCGGTGCAAAGTAGATGGCACAACATACCAGGGAGGTGAGCGATTGTGCAATGCACCTTGGAGACTGGAGTAAGACAGAGGGCTTTGGGGTTATCTGTTATTTGCTTTGGGACTGTTCTGGTATCGGCAGTGTGGTCTGAAAGTTGATATTAATACCAAAGTCAAAATTTCTAGTCCTGATCAACCACTAGTCAGATATCAGACTGTGCTGTCTTTCACTGACATCAATCATAGGAAGACCAAACTAGGATTGACTGCACTCAGGCACAGTAACAGAGTGTATAATAATGGGGGGGGGGTGGTTTAAATACAACTTTTATTCACTAATGTTTAAGTCTTAATTATAAATGTCTAAAATGTGTCTAAAGCTGAAGCAAACCGATTACATAAGGAAGTGGCATTTATCCCAACCTGGATGGTTAGCAGTGCTTCTTGTTGAAGGCCAGATATCCAATGTGCCCAGTGCTCAGTGAGCTGGTCAGCCTTTCTGCAGGGCCTCTGGCTGCAATGAGCTGATGTCAAACCCAGACCATCGATTTGTCCTGGGATTTATGTTTTTTTATTCACACTTCTATAGAGAATTTAGATTAAGGCTCAATGTGCTTTATTATTAGTTTTAGTAATATTGACTATAAAAAGCAGATTCTTGACATCTTTAAGTGGATTAGACAGGCACTGTTATTTTACAGGGCTCTACTTTTGTTTTTAATTTGGCCTGCATGCTTTTCACTTGCCTTGTTTTCTATGAACCAAAGATGCTGTGTTTTCTGAGAGAACTGAGTAAGCCAAGCCTTTGTTTCGGGACATGGCAGCTCTGCTGGGCCTTCTGACTGACAAAAGACTAAACAAGTTTCCAAAAGCCTTCAAGGCCCTTAATCTTAAAGAAAACTAAGCAAGTTCGCACGCTAGTGCAGAACCATTTTAAACATATAAACATTTTTAAATTGCATTTAAATTTATATAGTGAGGCTTATGAATATCTTAATTAATCAATTTAAAGCAAAAGCACATTATATCAGCTGAATTTGAGAAAAATAAGAATTCAAGGGTTAATTAGTAAAGGCTTGTCTGCTAAAGGCCGCCTGCCTGCTTCCAGTTCCAGCAGCTTAGCCCTTATAAGTGAAGACACCTGCTGCACTTACCAGCACAGTCAGTCAGTCAGTCATTGTCCAACCCGCTGTATCCCAACACAGGGTCACAGGGGTCTGCTGGAGCCAATCCCAGCCAACAAGGGGCACAAGGCAGGGACAAACCCCGGGCAGGGCGCCAGCCCACCACAGTTACCAGCACAGTTGCCTATGATTTTAGACTTACGGGATGCTGGTGCAATATTTAATTAATGATTGAGCAGTTCAGTTTCTCATGTGTGGGTCATCCTGGTTCCAACTTAATGATGAGGATTATTGATTAATTTAAAGGCCACCAATGTTTTATTAACTCCAGATTAGGAATGTGAAAATGTGAGAAATGTAAAACATGATCAGGTGATGGTCATATCTAGGTCAGGCAGCAAGTACGATCTTCAAGTCCTAATGACTGCTATGAAAAGATTGATGATTATTAGGGGAAAGCAGTTTTCAAGGCAAGGTAATCGTTATGAAAAAAAGGTACAGCACAAGGTCAATATTATGAAGATGAAATGTAAAGTGGATAACAAGAAAAATGTACGAAGCGGAGATGTTTTGTGATTAGAACTGAAATAAAATTGAGCTGCGCCCAATCCACCAGGCTCATTTCATGAACTGAGGCGGCTGAGTGTGCTCTGCAATAAAGTCCAAATCTGACTGCCTATCTGAAGACTCGGCTCGTTTTTTCTGAAGAAGTTTACTCCATGAAACTTCCCTGCAGCATTTTTGGGCCAATGGGTTGTTGAAAAGTAGAAACCAACACAATTTCCTATAGTGGCCTCTGGCCCCTCGACCTGTCCCAGCCGGGTAACACTTTTCTTCTTAATTCTTCCATTAGCCATTTTGATTTTCACCTTCAGCCTATACTTACCTCAAAGCCTCCTAGATGTGACAATCCAAGTCTTATAATAAATTGTTCTGTGTATTTTCTAGGATGTGCTTTTACCACTATTCCACTGTGTGTCTGATCATGTAGGAAACACACAGAGCATCATCATTCATAGTCCATGTGGTAAAGCGTACGGTACGGTCTATGGTGACGAACCATTTTTAAATAAACAGATATGGAACATTTGGACTCTGTGTGGATGCAAGTACACGTGAAGGTGTGCAACAGCACCCTCAGAATGTCTATAGGTGAAGTGGCTGTACTTCCATTCACATGCAGAAGTGCATGGCAGCCAGTTTCCTCATTAGCACACCTTGATTCCATGATCATAGCATCTGTGCCCGAAAGTAGTATAAATAGAGCTGGGACAGAAAATAAGGGGAGAAGAGAAGAGAAGAATGAATGTTAAAGTGAAAATGAAAGAAATAAAATAGAAGGAGAAGGAAACGATTGTGGCAGTGCCCGTGCTGATAAGGAACGCAAGGAAGGTGGTCAAGAAACTGAACCCCAAAATTAATACAGGGTCAGCACTCAAATGTTCTCCACTGAGCATTTATGGAGGAGCAGGGATGATCGCGGTAGCTCCTAGGGATTCCACAAATGCTTAGGAAAGGCATAGAGAAGACGGAGTCTAGGTCGACTTGGTGTGGCACCTACTGAATACTTGGGTTGGTGGCAATGCCAGTGTCCAAAGGTTGACTGCGCTTGTCAGCGGTCGTCTTTGCTTGCTGAGAAGACATGGATAGGTGAAACAGCAAAGATGCCGTTTTAGAAGGAAGCACCGTGTCTCATGGTTCATTTTTTAAAGGATGGATTTCTGCCTGGGATGTTTCACCTTCTTTTTAGGGATCTGTTTATTTTTTGTGTTTTTTAACCTCCACATAAACATATTGGAATTATTTATTTATTTTAAAGAGAATGCACCCCACTTTTTTAGAGCACCGTGTGAAAACAAAAGCACTGTGCACTTTCACCTACTCTTTCTTGTTTGTGCGCTCATTGCCCAGCTCATCTCAGTATGTGACAATCGATGGCCCAGGGTTCAAAGTATTATGGCAGCTGCCCACCACCTAGACCTTCACAGTCCATCATAGTCCATTCCCGTATCAGCTTTCCCACAACTCTTCATGTGTAGAAGTGCTTCCTGGCTTTGGCCTTTGACCTTAATTTCCACTGGTGTCCCAGTTTACTAAATGAACTTTGATGGATCCGTTTTATTAATGCCTCTGAGAATTGTGAAGACCTGGATTAGGTGCCCACAGAGACATCTCCGTTTAAGGCAACAGAGGTTTCTAAAAAGCGGAGAAGAAACCTTGTGGTACACGGACAAATCAGCTTCACACTCATGTTCAAGCTTTTAAATTTGACATCCACTGGCAAAATATATTAGTAGGTCAAATCAATTAAACAACATGGATAAAAATAGTTTTAGATAATTTTGAGTGGTACAAAAGACAGAAGCGTGTATGAGCAATTTGAACAATTTCAATATCTCTCACCAGAAATTTGATTCTGCCTACGGTGCTTTTTAAGATGAAGCCGTCACAAGAATAATTTTTCACGACTTACCACTCCACTGGCAGTGACAGACCAGTACAGCTTGTTTTCCCTGATATCAATGGTGATAAATTCAACGTGATCCAAGTTGGTAGTAAAAAGGATTTGAGCATTAGAGCCATCCATGTCAGCAGCTGCCACCTTAGCTGGAACTCCACTCTCTGTGCCATGGTCCGTCCAGTACATTCTCCTGAAAAAGATTTTAGATGCAATGATATGAATGACACATAGCTTAGTAAATCACAGGTCACACACATGCGCATGGGTGGCAACTAAAGAGTCTGAATGAGAGTAATTCCGTGCCAGACTAAGGGGTGGCGGAGTTCACTGACGTTTTATCTTGCTTCTCTGCAGACCAGTTACAGGAAATTCCATCTGGCACGACGACGCTACTTCCATTTCCGGCCCCACTGATGATGTCACTTCTGGTTCCGGCCCTACAGATGACTCCACTTCCTTGCTTTCCCTTAACAGCGACCATCTTTGTGCCAGCAAATCAGTTCTGTTTTGGACTCGAACCTGCACACATATGTACTCTATACACAACTCTTTTGCAGCCAGGAGAAATTATACAGGTGGCTGCCCCAAATCTTTTTGCGTCTCACTAGTCTCATCTTTGACACATGCTAAATATGGCGAATGTTGTCTGGTCAACATTCAGTTATAGTACATTTACTATTAAGTTTGAGAAAGGGAAAATTGTCTTATTTTGCCTTATTTTTTTATAAATTCTGATAAAGGATATTTTAGATGTGAGAGAATATCACATCTTTCATCTAGATAGTTTAAAGCTACTTTTCTCCTAAGGCTCTCAATTAGAACTTTCAGATCATTAGAACAACTTTGACAAGAACAGGCCGTTCAGCCCAACAGACATGCCAAGCCTATTGATCCATCTTCTCCTATAGTTCTTTATGTGAGGAAAATCTTTGTAGCATTTCGGCACAATTTGCCCTTACCAGGTTACTGACTGTGTTCCTGTAATCTTGATAAAAAAAATTGTTTTAACAACTGGGATGCACTGTACTAATTCCCTTCATAATGTAAACACTTCAATCCCATCAACTCTTAATCTCTATTTGCTTAAACTGATAAAGTTCGACTCCTTCATTCTACCCCCATACCTCAAATCAATCCATGCTGGAACCAGCCTAGTCGCGCTCTTCTGGACTTTCTCTAGTGCTGCTTTGTCTTTTTTGTAATATGGAGACCAACACTGAACAGAGTACTTGAGTTGAGACCAACTATTACTTTATAGAACTTGAGCATTGACTCCCTTGACTCGTATTCCACATATCAGGGTGCTATATAATCTAACATCCTATTAGCCTTCTTAATGGCTTTTGTACAATCTTTGGAGGTACATAGAGAAGAGGCCATTATGACTTCCACATGTTTCATGTTTCAGATCTCCCATTGGATATTCAAATCGAACGAGCTGACTACCTTTCTGTAACACTTTAAATTTACTTAAATTCATCTCTCATAAATATGGTCACATCTGTATTCTGTAAAAATTTCATCTGATTCTGCATTGTCTGCTTTTTCCACCTGCTTTCTGATAAAGTTCCTCTCCCCAGATCCATAAGCCAATTCTGCACAAAACTACACACAATGGCCTGAATTCCCAACATCTTTTAGTTTGATCGCTAGCTTGTCATGTAGGACTTTATTGAGTCCTTTCCACATAATATCATATGCTTCTCTCTTATGCTTTTGTTGCTTCCTACTAACCATCAAGTATTTGTGAAACGTGACTTTCCCTTTCTAAACCCATGCTGACTGCTCATTAAAACTCTTGTTTTTGCCAAGTGGTGCTCAATCTTTGGTTAAAGAATTACAGCCATTAATTTGCCCCTGATGCCTGTTATGCTTACTGGCCTCTACTAACTTGGACCACTCTTTCTATACAATCGGATAATTTCTAGCTACCAGTCCCACTGCACAATGATTTAAAAAATGTGCACCACGGCTTTATAAAATATCTGTTTTCACAAACTTCCTTGACCACTTGAGGACAAATGTTATTTGTAAGGAGGAATATTTCAGACAAAATTAAATAAATAAATAAATGTGTAAATAAATAAAAGTACTGTGAAATGTGAGCATAAATAAATAAATGTGTCATGAAATGAGAGCCTAAATAAATAAATATGTAATGAAATGAGAGCATAAATAAATAAATGTGTCACGAAATATGTTTTTGTTGCTTATTTATTTATTTCATTTTGTCCGTAACATTCCTGCAAACCGTCATGAAATAAGACTTGAAATAAAACTGTCACTTTCACTCGTCAAAGTTGAGAGGGTGGGCTCTGACACGCTCTCTAGTTACTGATTGGTGAATCGATAGCACAAGAATTAATTAGAAAAATGCTTACTACTGCCGATGAAATGGATTCTGCCGAAGATATTACGTATTTCAGAGAGAGAATTGCAGATTTATAGGAAGAAATTACAATGTTGGCAGCCTTTTTAGACTCCGATATAGATGAAACTATTTTTGAAATTATTGAAGAACAGGTGGAACGGACTCTACTACACTCCAGTTTAGGTGACGCAGTTCCCTGCTCTGGAGTCCATCCTTTGACATTCCAGCTGAGTCAATAGAACACCTTCTGTTATGCGGTTTAAAAGTACGACAGATTGCAGATCAATATGGTGTATCGGAGAAGACGATCACAAGGCGAATGAGCCAGTTTGATATACGGTAAGCTACAACGGCTGTATTAGCTTTAGGTACTTTGACATGGAATGCCCAAAGCAGTGCCGACTAATATTTTGAACTGAGTATTTGACCCTTGTTTTACGACTATAAAGTCAGGTGCATATTTGCAGCTACTTTTTCAAACAAATCTACAGCTCTGATCAGTGGCAAAGTTGTTTGAAAATTCTTCTGTAATTTCTTCCGATAAATCTTCAAATCTCTCTTTGAAATACGTAATATTTCGGCAGAATCCATTTCATCGGCAGTAGTAAGTATTTTCCTAATTAATTCGTGTGCCATCGATTCACCAATCAGTAACTAGAGGGAGTGTTAGAGACCACCCTCTCAACTTTGACGAGTGAAAGTGACAGTTTTATTTCAAGTCTTATTTCATGACGGTTTGCAGGAATGTTACGGACAAAATGAAATAAATAAATAAGCAACAAAAAACATATTTCGTGACACATTTATTTATTTATGCCCTCATTTCATGACATATTTATTTATTTAGGCTCTCATTTCATGACACATTTATTTATTTATGCTCACATTTCACAGTACTTTTATTTATTTACGCATTTATTTATTTATTTATTTAATTTTGTCCAAAATAGTCCTCCATATATTTGGTCCTGGCGATTGGTTTTATTATAGCCTTTCCTGCCTTATACGAACAATTGTTAGAGTGGCACTCCAGCACTTCAAAATGCTGCAATGGAATTAGAGCAGGGGTGAGCAAGGACAGTCCTGGAGGGTCGCAGTGGCTGTAGGTTTTTGTTCCAACCTGCTTGCTTAATTAGAAAACAATCCTTGCCAATAATTTCATTTCATTGCTTTTTAGTGCTTTAACTCTGCCATGTCAGGTCATTCTCCTATCCTTGATTTTTTTTTCCTTTCTAAGGATGTCAACTTTAAACGGATGAGTAATTCTCGGTCCTTCACTTTTTTCTGTTCACTTTCCTTTTATGTATTTATTTAAACCAAATAAAGCATGATAAATACACACAGGTGTACATGGAAATAAGCTAAATGGAAAACTGCTAATTTATTTTGTCATTGCTAATAAGGAGCAATTAAAAACCGAGAATACAGTGTTTAAAAATAAGCAATAATGAGTGAGACAACTAAAATGAAGCAGAAAAGTGTTAATTAAGAAATAAGTGCTTCTTATTAGGTAATTTAGTTGGAACAAATTCCAACAGCCACTGCAGCCCTCCAGGAGCAACACTGCCCACCCCTGAATTAGGGGAATCATAAAATGTAAATTAGGATTTACTGCATTGCAGGCCATTCCTAGGTCATCAGTACTCAATGATTCATAATCAAATCCACTTACCCACGGGCCGGATCAAGAGCGATGCCCAGGGGTGTCCCTGCACCGGTGGGCTGTCCGTTGTTGGTTATCACTGTTTTCCTGTACTTTACATCCCCAGTGAGTTTGAGCACCTGTGTTAAACAAGCAAAATCAGGATGAGAAGCACTCTTTTATTCATTAAAATGCATCTAAGCTCTTTTTTTTTATAACTCCATGCCTAGAATACAGATTTCTCATGTGTAACTGCAAAAACCCTCGTGTAGAGATGGATGTCCTTATGATGTCGTTTCTACAATGGCACCTGAAGAATTTCGTTCCAAGAAAGCTCTGGTGCAATTAATAAACTGTAACTCTCTGCAAGATTGTGAGAATCAAGTTAATATTTTGTTTTGATATGACCAATTCTCAATTTGCATTGCTATTCTTCATCCTTATTATTACTGATGCCATTTTGTGACTTCTTCATATGGCCACTGCCATACTGTTTTTAGTAACACATACTAAAGCCAACACATAACTTCTTAGTTCATTTCAAATTTTTTCAGCCTTATGGTAATATGAGGGCTGTCTGTCTTGAATCCCCAACCGTTTTTATACCTTCCTTTGTGTTCTTTTCACAAAAAAAAACCCAAAGTATGTTTCCTTAGCAGCAGTAAGTGGCAACAAATTAAGAAAGTGTCTGAAAGTGAATGAAAACATGCAGTTTACTGGGGCCCCCCAGGGGCTGAGTTTGAGACCACCTATTCCAATGCCTTTATTTTAATATGGTGATATTTCAGTGGGCCACAGTGGTTAGCACTACTGCCTAATGGATTCAATGGATTTAATACTGAGCTTTGTTGAGTTTGTGTATATTTTGCATGCTCTCCCTGTGTCTATTTCACCTACTTTGCCATAGACAGACAGATAGATAGAAACAGCACTAGATAGATAGAGAGAAATGAAAGGTGCTGATAGATAGATAGATAGATAGATAGATAGATAGATAGATAGATAGA
>JANRMT010062814.1:22414576-22439191 GCA_026402145.1 Polypterus bichir lapradei | reverse complement strand
GATAGTGTCACACATGTGCATCTGTGGACCACTCTCTGAGGTATATGCTACCACCCTCAGGTCAAGAGGGGTTGCTGGCGCTAACCTTTTCCTCTTTTGTTACCTCTGCAGCACAGAGAAAACGCCCAATGAGGACAACTGATCCTGCCCCTTCTGGTCCCCCTCCTATAAATTACATAACTGAAGGAAAGAGATGGTCACTTTTGAATTGAATGCCTTGCAGGATGAAAAGAGCTTGATTGGCACTGCCGCTCCAACATTTTTTCGTGGTACCTTGCAGTTCCTTTCTCAACCACGACAGATAGATAGATAGATAGAAATGAAAGGTGCTGATAGATAGATAGATTGATAGATAGATAGATAGATAGATAGATAGATAGATAGATAGATAGATAGATAGATAGATAGATAGATAGATAGAAATGAAAGGTGCTGATAGATAGATAGATAGATAGATAGATAGATAGATAGATAGATAGATAGATAGATAGATAGATAGATAGATAGATAGATAGATCTTTAATCTGTTTTACCTCAATGGACTGAGTTGCTGGATTAGTATAGTAGAGATTCCTGGTCATCCAGTCTAAAGCCAAACCTACAGGGGTCCCAAGAATGGCAGCTGGGGCAAATTCAGTCCGGTTTGTCCCATCTGATTTAACTCTGTGAATTTCACCCTAAGAATATAGATAAAAATGTCATATTAAGTGTTTTATCGTGTGCCACATATTTATTTAGTTAACAGCAAACAATGAAATACTTGATGGATAGATTAATAATGGAATTACATCTGTTTTTTATTCATGTCACTCAACCAAAAGACTTGATGATAATAAGCTTCATTTCAAACTAAAATATTTGCTATCTCCTTCCCTACTTGTACATTCAACAACTTTCCCCGGTATCCATGTGAGTCTGTTCTTCTCGATTGATTCTCCTTTTCTCAAGTGCCTTCTCGTAAATACCTGCTACTCAGACTCTGTCATCATTTTCGAGGCAACTTTCTTACCACATGTCCCGTTTTGTGTTTCCTGTCTTTGAAGACGACTCTCTCAGCATGCCTCCTATGCTTGTTCTGCTCCTTGTCTCTCTCACACTCACACTTCCTCTTTCAATCGCGTCACCAAAATCAAACTGACCAATCACACCAAAGCCTAACTGACCAATTGGGACCGGACACACACACACACACCTTAGCATTTTATTATCCTTCTATATAAAAGCGGTCGGGATTGTCCTTCCATCCCGTGAGTGCTACGCAGGCGCGGAGTTTCACACACGCCCCGTCCATTTTGCAATGCACGATGGGATTTGTAGTTTCGTTTTTTTAGGTAAAAGATGATTTTCTACTCCAGACTGTGCGAGTAGCACGGAGTTTCACACACGCCCCGTCCATTTTGCAATGCACGATGGGATTTATAGTTTCAGGTAAAAGATGATTTTCTACTCCAGACTGTGCGATATCTTCTTCTTCTTTCTTACTATATAAAAGCGGTCGGGATTGTCCTTCCGTCCCGTGAGTGGAAAGCGTAGCGGTATTCCGCTTATCACAGACTTACTACTTGCAGCTTGCGGTATGACGGCAAAGTTCTGGTGCTCCCATCGTTCCCTTGCTTTTGTGTGCGATGCGCTGGAAAAATAGATAAAATTATGTCTCTGGAAATAATTAATGTTGATGGAGTACAAATGCAGTAAATATCAGGGGGGTTCAAAAGGGCGACCTCAATATAGAAAAAAAGTTTAAATTTCATCACAAAAATAACAGAAACTACGAGTATTAAAGTAATACCGCTCAAATGCAATATAACCAAATTAATGAGTTTGTATAAAATATCAAATTGATCTACATATTGAATTGCCTTAAGAAGTGGTCAACTTAAAAGTCGGTCGCCTTAAAAGGCAGGTCAGCCTAGTATATTAGATAGGGTGTGGTAAAGAGTAGTTTATTCTGTAGGTCAGAACACTGGGAAGTTAGGGGCTGATATTTGGTTGCATAAAGTGAGGTTGAAGTAACAAGGCAACGAAACATTTAGCCCATTCATAGCATTCACGGTCATTATAGGAGAACAGACATGATATGCAAAATAGGCAGCTTTAAATATATCCTTATAAGTTAGAATCAGGCTGTGGCACAAGAAACGATGCCATAAACTCAATAAAAAGCGCAAGCGCGTGAGATGTTTCAGACAGGGTCTATTTCCTGTCTTTTGTTCATTTTCTGGTTTATTGTTATTTTGGAATTATTCATATTTCAATATAAATTCTGTTATATTTGCTAATAAGTTAACATTTCTGTATTGTTTTTTAAATGTTCTGAAATTTTATGCAGTTAGTGGGTGAAGCCCCAGGAGGCAGGGCCACCCTGACATGATTGCTGCTGGGATCTCCGTCTGGTTATTTATTGAGCAAGTTAGAAAATCTCAGCAGTGAAATATTGAGTTTGTAAGGATTGAACTTACTTGTTTTCATTAATGTTTGTTTTGTGGATTTTGAATAGTGGAATGGAATTGCCTTCTGAGATGCATCCTTTTTGCAATTTTGAGCATTTTTGCTATGTTTTTTGTTTTTGTAAACAGGCCCTCAGTTTGTCCAGGATTGTCTCTAAAAGCCAGAGTTTTCACAGCTCTATGTCTCTTGTAAGGCCTTTTTTATACTTCAGGACTCTTGCAGTCGTTTAGACCTTTTAAAGCCAGCTTCTCATTTTGAGAACTGTACAGGATGAAGCCTGCAGGTAAATTTCTGGGGCATACTGGTCTGAAGCGAATCTCTTTTAGACTGACCAGTGAAGATTCTGGCAAGCTTTATAGTCATTTTAGAGGTCTTTTCCTACTTCCAAATCAGAACAGCATGGAGCACAATGTATGTATTTTCCTCTGGTACTTTGACTTTCCTTCCATGCCCCCAAAGATGTGCGTGTTAAGCTAACTAATGAGTCTAATTTGAATTTAGCAAAAGTGTGTGTGTGATTACCCACTAATGGCACCATCCCAGTTGGTTTTCTGCCTGATTGGCTCCCAAGACTCTGAACTGCATAAACTGGTATGTGAATGTCATGTCATGTCATATTCTAACCTGTTTAATCCAAACCAGGGTTATGGGTGCTGCTTGAGTCTAATCCAGATAGCACAGGGCATAAGGCAGGACCAAACCCTAATTAGGGCAGCAGTCCATCATAGTGTGAACACACACCCACACCAAACACACACTAAGGCCAATTTAGTATTGCCAATTCATCTAACCTGCATGTCTTTGAACTGTGGGAGGAAACCCAATCAGACACGGGAGAACACACAAACTCTGCACAGGGAGGACCAGGATGTAAATCCTGGTCATTTTACAGCAAGGCAGCAGTGTCACCACTGCACCACCATGTCGCCCCTGGTATCAGAATGTATGTATGAACACAATGACACTGCAAGTTAAATTACCAGGCAAGAACAGGAATGAGCAGGCAGTTTACACAGAAACATTTCATTCAGGAACATATCCTAGTCAGTCAGTAAGGTGGTACGCATAAGTTGAATCCAAATAAAAAGGAAGGGCAAAACATAACTAAAAAAGGGGGGTTTATTATAATAGAAGGCCATGAATAAATTAATGTGCATTTTTGACACCACATGTTTGGCAAACACTTCTCCCACTGTTTCTTTGTGCCCAAAAAACTCATGGGCTTAATGTCCACTATAGGTAATCCAGTGTCCTCACTATGGTGTCTTATGATTTACATTTACACTGTAGTTGAAGTGACTACTTTTTTAAATAACAGAAATGTAAAGAAAGAGAAGGGGTGAACAATGCAAAGAAAACACAATTAATCAAATGAACAATATTTTTGCGCAGAGCTGGAAAAGGCGATGATCACTTCAAGAGAAAAAGAACATACAAAATTCATGAAAACACAAGAATAACACCACTTAATGAACATTAAAATGAGATCAGGAAGAAGGACGAAGCTTCAATACTTACTGGATTCTCCACCCAGTAGATCATTTGCTCAACGTCATCAAAGTCAACATCGTATCCATTCTGCAGGCCAACGATTGGAACCATTGCATCGTTGCTCTTGTCTTGTGGATTCAGTGAAATTCCATAGATAATACTATCTCTCACAACAATAAGGAACGGGTCTTCAACTAAAAGGTAAATGTAAAATGGTTATTATCCTAATAGCTAAATATTGGCTTAGCCAATGTGCATGACATCTCAGTGTTTCCTAAATTCATGTGTTCATTTAAGTAGGAAACAAAGCTAAGTCATGTTTTGTTATAAAATGATCAGAATTTAGTATTTAAAAATCTGGCCGACTCAATGCTGGCTCTTATTTGCAGCCTTACAGTGAAGGCATTATTATCTTGTATGCATGTGTCTCCTCTTCACGAAGCAGCAGTAACAAATACTATCAGTAGTGGTGAGCAGGTGGGAGCAAATGACTGACTGACTGACCGACTGACTGTCAGCCCTCCAACTTTTCTGGTCCATAGATAAAAGTCGAGGAAGGACCAATGATCTGTCTTTCTCCATTCCTGACACTATAACATTGATTTAGCTATAAAGTGCCTTGTTGAGTCCATGGGGTTTGTGTTCATATAACTAAGGGGAATTTATAGAAAGGAGGCAGTTCCTGGCAGTGATTGGCAGGTGAACTGTGTATATAATGTATAATAAACGTGTGTTGGGTGACATTGGCGTGTCTGCTTGTCTGTGTCCGGGCCAGCTTCCACAACCGATAATTCTCTTTCTGATCAGATTGCACACTCAGATACAGTGGGATAAATAGTCTGGCTGGCGCATCGAGAGGAACAACGCTAAAGCAGCTATGGTATTTGGAATAGTTTGGCCATTCCATGGACCATTATATTATTACAGGTTAATTACAATCAGATGCCTTAAACTAATAAACAGTATGCGGTTAATTTCAGCGTATATGATAAAGCCGCGTCAGGGTTGTGGATCTAAAAAAGAAAGGGAAACCACACTGGAACAAAAGCACTGCTTTGACGCTGGGTGCCGCCAGTTTGCAAAACCGAGTGGAGAACTTGTGTACACCAAGCATTTAGCTAGTGTGAAAATGTGCGTGGCTTTACGCCAAGTTTAGGTTTTATACATCGCGATTTGAGTGTGGAAACGGGAGTATGCAACATTTTTGTGCATACGCACTGTTTATACATGAGGCCCCTGGTCACTGGAGTCTCATTTGGACCTGGAAAGAGAGTCTTTGAGAACACCACGAGAGTGATTTGGAAGACAACTAGCGCTAACAAGGGCATGTTTTTATTCAAAGTTTTTCTTTTGTTTGTATTAAGTGAGGTTTTTGCCCAATTGGCACCCCAACTATTCTTGGACTTGCCCTGCCTCATTACTCGCCCCCATTACAATATGTGTAAAATCCTTTCATTATTTCCATAAACTTTATTTCTATTACAGGATTATGGAAGCAGGCACAGGCTATACCAACAGCTTTGGTTGCAACCAGCACTGTATAGCAGGCCAGACATAAATAAAATACCAAAATCTACTTGGGTGCCACCAGAGGAAGTTGTAGGGGAGCTCTACCACTTCATACATGCAGTGTGTGGCACCGGAAGTACTCCTGGGTATGGCATAGAAGAAGCTCCCCTCTCAGCATGAGGAAGTCAGAGTCAGGAGGCAGTGGACAACACTTACAGAGGAGAACTGGAAGGAGGCGGAAGTGCTATTTTGAATATTATAAAGTTCTAGATCAGCTTTAACCCTCTGAAGGTGATTTTGTAAAATAAAATTTTCTTTAACCTTGAATCTGTGTCTGGCTGAGTTGTGTCTGGAGTCAATGGCTTAGGAGGCGCCCCCTCTTGGCCACACTGCGTATAAAACATACTTCTCGCTAAGTCTCAGGCTTCTAAAACAATTTAAAAGTTCTCAACAAATGGATTATTGTTCTTATTTGCATGACTCTGTGATTCCGAGTTAAGATACAACATTAATAAGAAGAGCTTTGATACACTGAGAGGACTTGCTGGCAGTACAGTAAAATATATTATTTAAATAAGAGGTCATGTTTCATCACTTAAGAGAACTGGGATATAATATAATACTTCCCTCCTGGGGTAAAGCACAAATAATAATAATAATAATAATAATAATAATAATAATAATAATAATAATGTATTATTATTATGAATTGTGGAAAACATTAACATGGTGTATTGCACACTTTGGCACAGCATATGGTCCCCCCAGCAAGTAATTAGCAATAGAAAAAATAAATAAATAGATAAATAATTCTGTACCCTCAGGATATTCATAGCTACATCTTTACTGTAAACCTCTAGCATTCAGCTAAAACTTAATATTCCACATTTAGTGTCCTACTGCTGTGACCTGTAGGAGGTGCCACTGAGTCCCCAAACCCTCCAACACACCAACACAAGTCCCAGTTCAAAAAATAATTTATTTTATTTTAACAAATACCATTGCAGGTAATGCACAAATACAGCACAGGTACAGTTCTTTCTTTCTTTCTTTCCACTCTTCCAGGCAAGTGTTGTCCAGCTCCTCTACCGACTCCTTTCCTTTAAGCCAGACCTGCAAGTACTTCAGTGTTACCGCACTACAGGTTGGAACCACTTCTGGGTCAGGTGGAAGATCCCTAAAGTAGGGTCAATATGTCCCTGCAGCTCCTCCTGGTGGCACCCATGGAATACCACAGGGCTGTCTAATGGGACTGTAATTCCCAGCCTGCCCTGCCTGCACCATAGCTCAGGAAGACTGGCACCTATGGTATCGAGGGAGCAAATAAGCCATGCTATTGGCATCCCTCTGTCCTTCCATTAAACTGGGCTCCCGGCCAGGTAAGGTACCTTGAACCATCCCAGCCAGAATGCCAGCCCAGGCCTGGTGTCCATTACACTGCATATAGTGCAGCAGATACCCCGGTAAAGCTCACAGTCTACCTTTTATCATCTCCTTTATAATATTTTTTGATTTTTTTTTCATTTAATATACTATATTGGACTCACTGCTAAATGAAACACTGCAAGGCTCTAACATGGTCAAGCAAAGAAATTCTGATGAAAGTTCATTTTTGTGGTGTGAATTGCTTTGTCATCGCAGATTAAACTTAAGCAAGTTTGCCACCGGCACATCACGACGACTCATTCCTGAGTCATCATTCACCTTTCTATGGCAAATAAAGCTGCAATATTTTCAGATGTTCCCAGAAGTTGCAACTTGAGATGGGCTCAATTTCTGAAACCAGGAGCAACTGCTGAAGTTTTAGATTAAAGGTTCTTTGTATACTCTTAATGAAATACCCCACAAGAAGGAGAAAAATGATTTGGAATATTTACTACCAAAATTAAAGATTAGAAACAGACTTTCAAATGGAAGGTTGTTGACAACTTTCTTCCAACATTTATGTTGGAATCCAGCATACCTTATAAAACTGTTTGCTCCCTATCATCACATTTTATTAGATCCAACAGGCACATGTGGATCAGGAAGTGCTAAACAAGTTTTAATTGAAAGTGGCGCCTTACTTATGCATTTTCATTTGAATATGACAGGGGGCAGCACATGAGACACTACCTATGGGACACCAAGTTATTTTAAATTTTAGGAGCCGAACTGGAATGCAAAAGAAAAAAAGCACAGACCAGCGCCTGCGACTGCAGGAATGAAGGGGAAATGTGTGTTGTACATAAAACATTAGAATTAAAAGAGTGTAAGCAAATGTTACCTGGGGCTGACTGTGTGCGGTCTGAAAACTAAAGGACATTGTGTGTTGAGGCGGTGGAACTCTCATTCTGTAGACATGAGATCAGTGGACACCATGGACATCTCTAAAAAGACCCTTAAGACCCATTTGTTCAGGCCCACCTTTGGGTAACTTTACTGTGCTCTACTGTGTACATCCATGCATTTTATCCTACAGTAGTTTCAATAAGTTGAAGCTCGCTTTTGTTACATTACTGATGCATTTTAGTTCCAGGTCTTAATTTGTTCAAGTTTGCTTTTGTGTGTTATCAAGTTTTATTGTGTACTGTATGTTGTTGAATTTTATTCCTGGTTGTAATTTGTTTAATCTTGCTTTTGTCTGTTACTATGTCTTATTGTGTATGTTTATAAATTTTAATTCCTGGTTTTAATTTGTAAGCTCACCTTTGTTTCAATTGACTTATGAACAGCTCACTACCCGAGAATAAGTCAAAACGATTTTTGCTCATTTGATTTGTAAACAATTTACTACTCGAGAATCAGTGTAATGATTTGCTTTTTTTGTTTCGTAAATGAGTCACTACCCAAGAATCGGTCTAATGATTTTCATTCGAATCTTAAATGAGTCACTCCCGAGAATCAGCCTAATGATTTTCATTTGATTCTTAAATGAGTTACTACCCAAGAATCATTCTAAAGATGTTTGCTTCATGTGATTCGTGATCAAATGATTTTGAACTGCACAATTCTCATTCACTTATAATTCTATAATGAAACATCTTATTTTAATTAGTCTAACAATTCCAGTTAATTTTATTCATGAATGAGTCACTACCCAAGGATCAGTCTAACGATTTTCATTTCATGTGATTTGTGATCAAATAATTTCGACCAGCACAATTCCTTTTCACTTGTGATCCTGAAATTAAATTATTTTAATTATGCCTTTTAAATGTTTTTCATAATTTATGTGTGGAAGTAGTTCAATAGCATATATGTTAAATATATAATGAATTGTATCTTTATATATAAAAAATTATATATTTACATATAATAAATTAAATAAAAATCAAAAAACAATAATATTAATTATATATTTATATACACACATGCATACATATATATGAAAATAATTTATGAATTATTGAGTATGTGATCAGAGGGGACCAGATCCTAATTTTCCATATCAAATTAAGCAAAAGAATCAATTCACTTAAAGGGGCAAAAGAAGACCCCGCTCAATTGTTGTCCAAATTGAATTTGCATGTTCTGAGTCCCTGTTGGTTTTCCTTCCTAATTCCCCAAAAACACATGCCTAATTCCTAATGTTCTTATGTATGTTATAAAAAGCTCTGACCACAATGATTCTGCATTAAAAGGGTTAAAAGAGGAATGGATTGATGGGTGGAGACTTGCTCAGTTGTAAAGACAGTCATAACATTAATATTAGTAGGAGAGTGCAAGAATCTGAAAACCTCCAGGAATTGAGCAGAACTAAAATTCCCTTCAGGAGATATTTTAGCAGAGAGTAACAGAGTACAAGCTGTCATACCTCGAACACAGGTGATCATATCTGCTGCCAAGGTCCAACCAGACGGACAAGCACAGGAGTAAAATCTCGGCCCAACTGACGAAAGCAGACAAATATGAGTGCAAGGACTCATAGAGCAATAATTCACCCCTGTGTAAAAATAAAGGCAGATTTAGTACAGTATTAGATGTTATCGCCACTGTAGTTGAAGACCTAGCCATGTCTGGATTTAAAACACATGTCTCCAGCCATTATAATTTTATGAGTGTTCATATTCAGAACAGATGCAAATACATTTTAGGTGAAATATGATATTAGATATTTATCAAAATTACTTTAGATTTAAATAAATTTCCCATCACCATGTCATATTACCCTTTTTGATCAGATACTATGTCTAACTCTAACTCTATAAAATACAAATGTTTTATGTATTAAGATTCCCAAACTTCTAGTTTTCTTTGTATAGCTGGATTAAAAGATTTGGCCAGTCCAATCTCTTTTCAACCAAAACTGGTCCTTACTTGTTAAGTTAGTCTCCTGTAAACATACTATCTTGGCATTTAGACCTGTTAGGTAAGAAAATGCTTTTTCTTCTCTTTAGATCATAATTGAGACCTTTGCCATTCCAGCTCAAAAAGGTCACTGTTTGGTCAGAAAGAAACAGTTTCTGAACTTTTGAGGACATTTTGTATTCTTAAGTAAAGGTAGTATGTAGTTTCATACCACAGCTTTAACCTTGGTTATCATAATATTGCCAGGTATTATAGCTAAGGAGCCTATTATTATGTTGGCGCTTACAGTTGTTGGGGTAAAAAAAATTTACTCAATCCAATTTATAGTCATGGAGGGTGGAACCTTTTTCATCAAGGTAGCAAACGGCTCTGGGCAGGGTGCCAGTCCATCACAGAGTCCACTCATGAAACACACACAGGACAATTTAGAGTTGTCATTTAACCTAATCTGTATGGTTAGTGGCTTTGAAAATGGAAGGAAAACACAGGTACTCTGAGGGAAAAGACACATTGATGGTGGGGATCAAGCAAACTGCACACTGAAAAAAATGGGTGTGGGATTCACATCCAAGAAGCCAAATCCACTAAATAGTACAAGATAAATATCTTCAGCTAAAGCGTCAGATTCCAACAAATCCTTTTAGTTAAAGACTGCAAAGAAAATGTCTGAAAAATTACATTTTTGAAACTTTGCAAGAAGAGGAAGTGAAAAGAATTGTCTACCCAAATTTCAAAATAATACAATATTGTGTATTCTCCCCTGAAAGCTGACTGCGGGAAAAGAGTAACCAAGACCTTTATATCCGGTAACATTTTAGGAGTATGCTGCAAGTTAACCCCGACCATGATACAATAGGTATTAGAATAGGTAATAGAATTTCAAAATCTTTACACAACACATTCAAAACCATATTGTTGTAAACAATTCCATTAAAGTACTAATATTCTGAGTGAACATTATCACAGAGAAGGCAGTTGGGTAGAGACCTTCATTTAAAATGGAAGAGTGAAGTAACATGCTAACCGAGACGCAGCTCCTACCTGGAGGTTGTCTTGCAGAGTGGACAGCCACTATCCCCATTGGTTGCGGGAGATTGTATATCATCACCGTTTGATTCTCTCCATGCCATTTATTGGCACGAATGACACGGTGGGTGTATCTGTCGGTCCAATATACATAATCTTCAAAAATTGTTATTGCATGGGGATGCTGGAGGACCTGAGTGAAGAAAATTTTGAAATCAGCTGTTACTGCCATGCTGTAAAGAGAAAAAAATCCACCAAAGGAATTTCAGTAGTTGGACTGAATTCAGTGGAAGAACTAAGATTATTGCCTCGTTAAATGCATTTTATTAGTTTAATTATTTTGAGAAAATTGAAACAATGCTTATAAATGAACATTATAGACTAACTAGGGGATCCTTTCATGTCACTTATAACTTCTATGAAAAGGAAGCAAAAGAATTGTCTCTTTAACACTTTGAAATGTGAAAGAAAGAACTGAAAAAGAGAAAATGGTAGACTAAAAAAAGATAAATATAGGTAAAAACTTGAAACAATTGAAAGTTAGTGTTAGTCTGTGTTTGTGCCTCATATAATGTATTGGGTTGAAGTTATGTGTATTTTATGTTTTTTATAGTTTGAAATTGTTATTGCTAATGTTTTATGTTGTTTCTGTAATTGTGTAATTTAGTACTGTCTCTTTAAATGTAGTTACGTTCCCTGTTATTTGTGGGTGGAGCCACAGGAAGGCAGGGTCCTGCTGACATCACCATTCCTGGTGCCTCCCTCTTGCTATATAAATAAGCTGCGAAGGCTCTGGAATTGGGAATCATTCATCTGTAATGTAGTTTGTAGGTATTGTGGTCCTTTCCTACTGGACAGCTACTTAGTGAAATGTCCTTTCTTAGGGGATACCCACTCTTCTACATGTGCCATCTACCAAATTTTAGCTTTTTTTTTAGCTAAACAGAAGAACAGTGTGAGCAAATGAGTGAGTGAGTGAGTTAACATTCCATTATATAGGTAGATTAAATTGGTTTCTCATTTTGACCCATACTGGAAAATTTCAAGTAAAGTTAACTTATAAAATGGTTTACTGTCAGGCTGTTCTAAAATGACCCCCTAAGTGTGTCCCCATGGGTCCCTGTGCCTTCTTCAGAATGTTATGTTGTTATTAGATTATCTCTTGCACTGACTCCAATGGGATTGTAACAAATCCAATGTGTTTCCTTACCAAATCACTGGCTAGAACCTGTCTCCTGTTGTTGCCATTATAGTCACAGTAGTCAATAAAATCCAGGTAAGCATCTGCAAAGTACAGCAATCTGTTGGGGTAATCAATCGTCAAGCCATTAGGCCAATAAAGCTTATTGCTGACTATTGTTGTTCTCATTTTCCCATCCATGCTGGCTCTTTCAATTCGAGGATTTCTTCCCCAGTCCGTCCAAAACATTACATGAGCACTGCAAGACAAAAAAACAAGATGACATTGATCAATGGAAACATGATGGGCCTGTACCCAGGATGGTTGAGAAGCCTGTGAAATTGTTGCAGCAAGGTTTTCATGAAATGCATTTCATTGAAGCCATATGGATTGAAACATCACTCTGCACAGAAAAGACTGAACTAGCCCACATCAAAACATGGGAAGGATGAAGATCAGCAGAATTGCGAATGTTAGCCACCAGGTGGTGCTTCTGTGCCCCAAACCTCAGACACATTAAACTCCCACACAATTGTAGGTTTAAATAAAAGATATTTATTAACCCTCAGCACCTTTACAAAATCACCTTTCCAAAGACCAGTTGCAATATACACAACATAAGGTTTTCCTTCTTTTGTTCTCTAGTTGAGTGCTACCGTCTGCTTCCCAACTCTGACTCATCGAATGTGAGGTGGTGGGCTTCTTTTCAAGCTGAACCCTGGAATGCTTCCTGGAAGCACTTCTGTGCCAAACAGAAAATAGGGAGGTTCTCCCTGACAGCACCCTCTACCGACACCCAGAGATCCCAACAAGGGTTGCACATTTGGACTTCAGCTCCCAAGCACCCCAGCAGTCATCGCTGGTTTGAAACCTTTACAGGCCCTAAGCACTTAAAAGATTTTGCTGCCCCCATCTATATCTAATTCAAAATATAAACAAAAACCGTAAAATATAGTTGTATTTTTCGAAATTAAACAAAACATACAGCAAGTAGGAGAATAATGTTTATTTTGCAGTTTTGGACCATATGGTCCATGGTAAATCCAGCAATGGAAAATTTCTGTGGTGCCCCCCCCTTCCCTTAATGACCTAAGCATCTGCTTATTTTGTGTATTGGTTAATCCAGCCCTGCATATGAGTGTCCTGACTGAGCTGTCACAAGAGGACCACTGAAACTGCTACCAACTTCTGGCATCCACTGGACCAAACATTATTTAATTCTGGCCAGGTACAAAGTCACTTCTTTGTTCAGCCAGCCAAATCATCTGTCATTCTGTTCCTGCCTCCCATCTGGGTAAGAAACTGTCCTCCTTCCCAGCCAGGATGCCTGTTCTCCATCTACAACACTATAATGATTTAATCTCATCACTCCACTTCTTTGGTCTACGGAATGAAATCTACAAGAAGATATATAAGAAGATGCAAACAAAACACAAAAGCCACCACAGTCTGGAGATAAATTAATGACTAAGTGTTTATGGGTCAAACACACAGTCTCCCACATGGTCAGCCTTTGGTCTAGGATGTATTTTTAGAGACTTACTCATTTCTGGGATCCAAAATGAGCCCTCTGGGGTTGGTTACATTTTCACTAATCAGCACGGTCCGATGACTACCATCCAATTTGGACACTTCGATGGTTTCAAGAACAAAGTCAGTCCAATACAAATTTCTTCCAACCCAGTCAACAGCGATGCTCTCAGTCACAGTAACGCCACTGTCGAATACCTGGCAAATGAGAACACAGACCGTGAGTGAAATAAACTGAACAGATGAAGGAGAAGCAAACAGAATATTACTTTTTCATGGTTGCTGTACAAAGTGCGTGTGTTTGTGTGTCCCAGCTTGCCACATGAGGAATAGTTATTATTGATTACTTCAATAATCTGTTTATTTTTCAACATCCACTATTTTTACTTCAGGGTAATGGGGCGTCTTAGACTATCTTGCTTGAAAATTACTAATAATAATTTATAATACATTACATTATACACTCACCTAAAGGAATATTAGGAACACCTGTTCAATTTCTCATTAATGCAATTATCTAATCAACCAATCACATGGCAGTTGCTTCAATGCATTTAGGGGTGTGGTCCTGGTCAAGACAATCTCCTGAACTCCAAACTGAATGTCAGAATGGGAAAGAAAGGTGATTTAAGCAATTTTGAGCATGGCATGGTTGTTGGTGCCAGACGGGCCGATCTGAGTATTTCAGTTATCTGCTCAGTTACTGGGATTTTCACGCACAACCATTTCTAGGGTTTACAAAGAATGATGTGAAAAGGGAAAAACATCCAGTATGCGGCAGTCCTGTGGGCGAAAATGCCTTGTTGATGCTAGAGATCAGAGGAGAATGGGCCGACTGATTCAAGCTGATAGAAGAGCAACTTTGACTAAAATAACCACTCGTTACAACCGAAGTATGCAGCAAAGCATTTGTGAAGCCACAACACGCACAACCTTGAGACGGATGGGCTACCACAGCAGAAGACCCCACCGGGTACCAGTCATCTCCACTACAAATAGGAAAAAGAGGCTACAATTTGCACAAGGTCACCAAAATTGGACAGTTGAAGACTGGAAAAATGTTGCCTGGTCTGATGAGTCTCGATTTCTGTTGAGACATTCAAATGGTAGAGTCAGAATTTGGCGTAAACAGAATGAGAACATGGATCCATCATGCCTTGTTACCACTGTGCAGGCTGGTGGTGGTGGTGTAATGGTGTGGGGGATGTTTTCTTGGCACACTTTAGGCCCCTTAGTGCCAATTGGGCATCGTTTAAATGCCACGGGCTACCTGAGCATTGTTTCTGACTATGTCCATCCCTTCATGACCACCATGTACCCATCCTCTGATGGCTACTTCCAGCAGGATAATGCACCATGTCACAAAGCTCGAATCATTTCAAATTGGTTTCTTGAACATGACAATGAGTTCACTGTACTAAAATGGCCCCCACAGTCACCAGATCTCAACCCAATAGAGCATCTTTGGGATGTGGTGGAACGGGAGCTTCGTGCCCTGGATGTGCATCCCACAAATCTCCATCAACTGCAAGATGCTATCCTATCAATATGGGCCAACATTTCTAAAGAATGCTTTCAGCACCGTGTTGAATCAATGCCACGTAGAATTAAGGCAGTTCTGAAGGCGAAAGGGGGTCAAACACCGTATTAGTATGGTGTTCCTAATAATCCTTTAGGTGAGTGTATGTAGAAATACTAGATTCGACAACTCAACTGAACATCTGAAACTTAAATGTACCCCTTATTGGAAGGTCTGGGGAGTCAAAGTGGACGTGTCACTTTCTACATCAAGACATTGGACAGCAGAGGCGATTGAGGAGGCCAACAGAATGTTAGGTTATGTAGCACCCCAATGTGTAGAGTACATTTCAAATGAGGGTATGCCTAAACTTTGTGGCATACTAGTGAGGCCTCATCTAGAGCAATGCATGCAGTTTTATTATCCATATTATAAAAAGACATAGCAGCACTAGAGGAAGTCCAGTGGAGAGCGACCAGGATGATTCAGGACTGAGACGTGTGAGTTATGAGGAGAGATTAAAAGAGTTCAAGTAAACAGACATTAAAAGGTGGTTTGATCTTACTTATTAAATGATAACCTTGGTCATTTTCAAATTAAAGGTATGTCATCCAAGGTATTAAAGGTTGCCATCCAAAATTGTGTTCTAAAGTTAATCGCTTCCTATACATTAAAACAAATACAGTGTATCTTGTCTGTACAGGCACTTTACATTGTAGTCTATGGAACGTGGAGAAAAAGCTTAAAAACTTACCAAATACGTCAATTTTTTAAGCCAAGACAGTTGTCAAGTATTGCTATGTGTCTTGCGATTACATACACATTGTAAATAATTTATGCATGTCGTTTGAATATTATGAGATTGAGCCATTTTAAAAGATGACCAGCCACATTTTATTACTCAGCACTTAGTCATCCTGTGCAGTAACCTTTCCCCTATTCTGGAGTGGTTTCCTCTCGACAAAGCAAATCACTGTAAGCTTTTCATGTCACGTGGTTGGATTGTTTGGATTTATGTCTGTATTAAGTGAGAATTTGCACAAAACAAATAGGAAATGCACCCTTATCATGAGAAAAATGGTACCAGGAATAAGCAATAAAATGATTACTTCCAGATCCCTTTTGTTGTCGAAAACACAAAAGGCAAAGATCAATACTTGACAACTGTCTTGGCTTGAAACAGTGGTTCTCAAACTGTGGGGCGGGCCCCCCTAGGGGTGCGTGAAGTAACAAAAAATGAAAAATACATCTATTGAAACCAAAACAAATTAACTTAAACTACATTCTGATACTAGAAAAATAAATATAGAGTTAGACAAATGTCGATAAAAGTTAAGCAGGTATAATAAAATATGTATCTATGATATATCATTAATTAAATAAAGAACAAATTGGTATTAGTGGGCTCCTTTCAAAAAAACATTAGGGGGGCACGATTAAAACTGTTATGAAAACTTGGGTCGCGAATACTTAAAGATTGAGAAACGCTGGCTTGAAAAATGGATGCATTTGGTAAGTTGTTAAGCTTTTCCTCCGTGCCCCATAGCCTCCAATAAAAAAGCACCAAAGCAGACAAGGTATTTTTTTTAATTTATAGAAAGCACTTACCTTTAAAACACAATTTTGCTTGGCAAATGCATATATACCATGTCTGTGATGAAATAGTGTTGACTTGAAAAAATATCAACTATGTCTTTTAAACTTACAAAAGGAATTAATGGGAATAAATGGATAAAACGATATTTACCCATACAGTTTACCGGCCATCATTAGTTTTCTGAAATTGGAAATACATACTGGAATAGAGGTGAAAGTTTATACCATGAGGGTATTTATGGATAACAGCTCCAGTCCCAGAATTCATTTAGCCCGTTAGGACTGCAAGAGTTGAATTTAAAAATGTATTCACAACGTGAATTCTCTTCTCTAGGGAGAGGGCACACAATTTCTAAAACTGTATTTCAAATCAGCTAATTTATGCTGTGTCTCTTAAAGTGCGGTGAAATTGAATGTTGTCTGTTACAAGACCGAAATTCTGTTTTATTTTCTGTGGTATGGCTTTTAACTTTCCAGAATGATTTTCCTACAGAGAGCAGTGGACATGGACAAAACAGAAAATAAATAACATGCCTTGCATCGCAGTCAGATCTTTTTTTGAGAATTTTATTATCAGTTGGAGTACTGACAACATTTCCTTTGTGTACTCTACATTAAACAAGGGGAATGTCCTGTTTTTTAGTAGATTACATTTTGCCTGAAGAAGGGGCCTGAGTTGCCTTGAAAGCTTGCATATTGTAATCTTTTTAGTTAGCCAATAAAAGGTGTCATTTTGCTTGACTTTTCACTACATTCATAATGGCTAACACGGTACAACACCCTAGTACTTTAGTAGACACAAAAGTCTATGTAGTTTATTAAATGTACTCTGAGAGGAGTTTAGTACAATGTCTGGGAACTACAATTATTGGGGGTTACTAAATAGTGGATTAAATAAATATCTTCTTGCATAAGTCACTCATTTGCAAGCTGAACTTACTGATTTGTGAGAATGGCTCCTCTCTAAGAATCATGGTTGCTTATCTCGTGATAACGTAATAAATTGTGATTTGTCTGCACAGGTACGTCAAAGAGTTGAGAATTATGTAAAAAATGAATTATCCAAAAGAGATCAAGCATGGTAGCTGGAAGCAAATCAACGGGTGCTGCTGTCACCTGAACAGAAGATCTAAAAATGATTATTTGTAATTTTTTTTTTGGTTCTTTATTTCGCCTTATACAATTTCTCGTATTAGGAATTTGTTAGTTTTTCGCATACCCCTTGGGGTCAGAGGGCACGGTCAGCCATTGTACAGCGCCCCTGGAGCAATTGATGGTTAAGGGTCTTGCTCAAGGGCCCAGCAGAGTAGGATCTCTTTTTGGCAGTGGCGGGGATTCGAACTGGCAACCTTCGAGATACCAGCGCAGATCCTTAGCCTCAGAGCCATTGTTAGAATAAAGAGTAAAATTCAAATTAGGGCTGCAGAAATTTAAGAATTAATGAAACTCCATTAATGTCCCATCATCATCGTCATCAAACTAAATTTACATCAGGAAATGAAACCACCACCATGGCAAATATCAAATCAAGAACCTGACACTTACAACCGTTCTTTCAGTGCCATTTTTGTAGGCACTCCAGATTTTGTCCTGTGTCGTGTCTGACCAGTAAATTCTGTCAGTAACTGAGTCAAAGTCAATCGCCACGATGTTTCTTCCATCTCGCACCAGGAAACCGATGACATTTGGTTGGGATGTAATATTGTCAGATACTATTTGGCTCCGGCTTGCAACTAGTAGCAGGGTATCCCGAGTACCTATCAGGCACACACAGAAAATATACTCATTTACTCATCAAGAAAACTGTAATGTTGGAGTAAAAACAAAGGTGAGAAGAAAAATTAATAAAAAAGAAATGAGGAAATGTTCCCACGCTATAAAATCGCTAGCGTTAAATATACACTTTAAACAACATCAGCAGCAACATTTATTTATAAGGCACATTTTCATACAAACAATGTAGTGCAAAGTACTTTATAAGATGAAATGAAAAGGAAATTAATGTATGAAACATAAACAAGATTAGGCAATAATATTATACATTATATAAGAAAGAAAAGGAGAAGGTCGGGCTGGCAGGAGGACATAAAGAACAAAAAAAACTCCAGTTAGCCTGAAGAAGAAAAAAATCTGCAGGAGCGCCAAGGCAAAAAGACCACCAAGCCTGCACTTTGTACATATGGAGCTGCTACTTCTATACATGCATACTGATAGGAAAGGAAAATGCAAAATGTCATGGCGTGACAAAGCTCGATTTCTAGCTTGTGTACTTTCACATGAACATATCCATTTGTTTCAGCCCTCCGACCAGCGACACAGCTTTTGCAGTGAAATGGATGGCCAACACAATGCCTGAATCAGGGACAAGACAGTGAGGAGCACAGGACAATGAGGGACATACTCCAGGGCGATGGCTTTAAAGAAAGGTGACCTCTCAGAGGCCCACTGCTCACTCCTTCTACATGACCTCCACTGAAACAATTCAAAAGGCCAATAAAATGTTAATTTACATTGCTAAATCAGTTCAATATAAATCAAAGGACATCATGTTAGTGGTGGAGGCTGCCAAGAGACCTATGAGAATTCTAAAGAAGTTACAAGTTACAGGGGTTAAGACTGGAGAAAATGTGGAGTCCACAACTGTAAAACCAGGGCCTTCACAAGTCACAGCTTTATGAGAGACGGGCAAAGGAAAAAAAAGCAAACAAAATTTCGTCAAGAGTCTGCCAAAAGGCACATGGCACAAGTCAGATAGATAGAGAGATAGATAGATAGAGGGAGAGAGAAAGAGATAGGAAAGGCACTATATAATGATAGATAGATAGATAGATGGATGAAAGGCACTATATAATGATTTATAGATAGATAGATAGATAGATAGATAGATAGATAGATAGAAGATGAGAGGGAGACAGAAAGAGATAGGAAAGGCACTATATAATGATAGATAGATAGATAGATAGATAGATAGATAGATAGATAGATAGAAGATGAGAGGGAGACAGAAAGAGCTAGGAAAGGCACTATATAATGATAGATAGATAGATAGATAGATAGATAGATAGATAGATAGATAGATAGATAGATAGATAGAGGATGAGAGGGAGACAGAAAGAGATAGGAAAGGCACTATATATGATAGATAGATAGATAGATAGATAGATAGATAGATAGATAGATAGATAGATAGATAGAGGGAGATAGGGAGAGAGAAAGAGATAGGAAAGGCACTATATAATGATAGATAGAGAGATGGATGAAATGCACTATATAATGATAGATAGAGAGATGGATGAAAGGCACTATATAATGATAGATAGATGAAAGGCACTATATAATGATAGATTGATGGATGAAAGGCACTATATAATGATAGATAGGTAGATAGATAGATAGATAGATAGATAGATAGATAGATAGATAGATAGATAGATAGATAGATGAAAGGCACTATATAATGATAGATAGATAGATAGATAGATAGATAGATAGATAGATAGAGGATGAGAGGGAGACAGAAAGAGATAGGAAAGGCACTATATAATGATAGATAGATAGATAGATAGATAGATAGATGAAAGGCACTATATAATGATAGATAGATAGATAGATAGATAGATAGATAGATAGATAGATAGATAGATAGAGGGAGAGAGGGAAAGAGAAAGAGATAGGAAAGGCACTATATAATGATAGATAGATAGATAGATTTCTCTGGGTAGACTTGACAAAGGCTGTTCATTCCTCATCCCATCAGACAGAGCTTGAGCAAAGAAAAATGGGAAAAATGGCAGAGTCCAGATGTGCACAGCAGATAGTGTGAAATCTGTGTACTCAAAATCAAGGCTGTTGTGGCTGCCAAAGGTGCACCTGCAAAATACTGACTTGAAAGGGGTATATAGTTATGTGATCATTTATTTTGTAGTTAATATTTCTAATCAATTTAGACACTTTACAAAGATCTGTTCTCATTTTGACTATTGATCAGTGTCAAAAAAGTCAAATTAATCCCTAGTGATTCAATATTGCATAACAATAAGATGTGAAAACTTCCAAGGAGGTGAATTCTTTCTATAGGCACTGTAAGTGTGAGTGTGGGCATTGCTGAGATTGTAACCCTGTGATGGACTGGCACCTTGGTCATGGCTGGTTCCTGTCTTGTGCCCAATGCTGCCAGGGTAGCCTTCTGCACCCTGAGATGGTATAAGTGAATTTGAGAATGTTATACTAGAGTACCATTTAATACTGTATATTCTCCCTATGATCATCCCCACCCTGCATTTGATATTACTAAATCCCCCCTTCTTGCTAGGTGTTTTTCCAGGTAGGAGGGAGATGCCTAGGTGGTGCTCTCCTGTTACGCCATGAAGGTAGGATTCTTCTCTAATGGCAGGTAACACTGGCCTTTGTTATAGATTATTTTTTTTTTAATTACAGCAAGTCAATTGATTTCAGTGGCAGAGAAGCAATTTTACTTATCTGCTGTAATCAGATCTTGACGTACCAGAAAAGACGGCGCTGGAAACAATCGTGTCTTTGGCTACTTGAGATTAGCTTGCTGTGCTTTTAGACAGCTCACATCCCCCCAAGTGAGTGCCATGTCACTGATTTGTATTTGCTGATTTTTAACCAAGTAATAAGCAGTAATGTAAAAGAACAGTACAGCAAAAGAAGAGGCCATTAATAGCTGCCCTGAAGAAATCTCACTGTCTGTGGAAAACTAAAGTTGTGCATGATTTTCAAATATATAGATTTCTCAGGAGATGAGGAAAGGGCCACATAGAATTTAGATTTAATTCTCCTTAGGCAGTTTATCATCGAAAAAATAAATAAAAAGTCAACAACGTTGTTTGCGCCATCATAAAAAACCTGAAGTGTTATCACTGGTAAGCCTTTCAAAGAGACCCGATTTAGCCTACCTGTCACCTTGCATGTTCTCTGGTCGCCTTCCAGCGCATAGCCGTCCTCGCAGTGACACCTGAATGATCCCCTTTCATTGAAGCAATGCTGGCTGCAGATTCCTGGCGGCTGACATTCATCGATATCTTCACAGGTCCTCGAGTCATTGGTCAGCCTGTATCCTGTCGGACATGTGCACTGGGCTCCGAAGGGCCCCTGGATGCAGCCGTGGGTACAGCCGGTGCTATTGTCTGCGCAGCTCTCCTGATCTGGAATGCGATACGTTATGAGCAATTACTGAGCATTAAAATGAAATGGCTTGAAGGCTGTGAATGCCAGAGGAAGGAAGCAGATAACACAGAGGCCACGAGCCATTAAATAACAATACGTCCGCTTGTGTTCAAATTTACCTTCGTATTGCAAGCTCACCCAGGTTTGAGCAGGACAGACCCCCAAAACAAAAGGCTTAAAGTTTAATATTAAAATGCTGATGACTTGTCTGTTGCTGCTGCTCCTCATTTTTTTTATTCTTTTAGCTTTATATATGTAAACATTTAAAAATACATTTAATATAACTCACTAAGCCAGGCGAGGGTTGACCGCTGTGTATGTCTTTTGAACATATAAATTGTACTTGCTACATTTTTATTGGATTTTAGTTAATAATTATTTAATGATTGATTTATCACTTTACCTCAGATAAACTGAGATTCCATCCAGGGTGGTTTTCTGCCATACACTTACTGTAGTTCACCATTTTTATTTTTATTTTATTAATTATAAAATTGAATAATCTGGATGAGAACAGGCCATTCAGCCCAACAAAGCTCACCAGGCCTATCCACTTAACTCTTCTAAAATAACATCAAGTCGAGTTTTGAGGGTCCCTAAAGTCCTCCTGTCTACCATGTTATTCGGTCTCTTATTCCAAGTGTCTGTGGCTCTCTGTGTGAAGAACAACTTCCTAATGTTTGTGTGAAATTTACCCTTAACAAGTTTCCAACTGTGTCCCCGTGTTCTTGATGGACTCATTTTAAAGTCACCGTCTCGATCCACTAGACTAATTCCCTTCATCATTTTAAACACTTCAGTCAGGTCTCCTCCTAATCTTCTTTTGCTTAAACTGTAAAAGCTCAGCTCTTTTAATCTTTCCTCATAACTCATCTCCTGTAGCCCTGAATCAGCCTAGTCGCTCTTCTCTTGTGCTGCTGTGTCCTTTTTGTAGCCTGGAGACCAAAACTGCACACAGGACTCCAGATGAGGCCTCACCAGTGTGTTATAAAGCTTGAACAAAACCTCCTGTGACTTGTACTCCACACATCATGGCGCTATATAACCTGACATTCTGTTAGCCTTCTTAATGGCTTCTGAACACTGTCGGGAAGTCGATAGCTTAGAGTCCACTACGACTCCTAAATCCTTCTCATAAGGTGTACTCTCGATTTGCAGACCTCTCATTGTGTATTCAATTTAAACCTGCCATTTTCACCTCCTACATATAATACTAAATTTCATCTGCCATAATTCAGCCCTCAGTCCAAGCATGTATGTTGTCCAAGTCCCTCCTTGATGATTCAATGGATTCGAGATTATCTGCTAATCCCCCTATCTTGGTATCATCTGCAAATTTAACCAGCTTGTTCTTTATATTCCTATCTAAATCATTTATATATATATTAAAAATAGCAGCGGCCTTAGCACTGACCCCTATGGAACACCACTCCTAATGTCAGTCAATTCTGATGAGGTTCCTTACACCATAACCCTTTGCTTCCTGTGTCTGCACCCATCTGCAAACATCACCCCAAGGTTACAGTTCATTTAGTGTAAAATACTTCCCATTTCAGTCAAAACCTGTTTGGAATGGGGTCTCGCACTAAATTAGGGCTCTCAGTGTTCTGATCTTTTGAAATTATACAGCTCCTTTTGGAATGGGACTTCTAGTTAATTATGTATGCAATATGTGGTTTTGGTACTTGGAGAACTGCAAGATTGTTACAGCCTGCTTTATATAAAAGATATATATATGGCGGCTCGAGTCACAAAGGCAGAATGAATACCAAAAATAGTTGGGATGCCAACCCGGCCAACTCTATTTAATTTGAAAAGCAACAGCCGGGTGCGGTGGAGCTCAAACATAAAGAATGCCGGCAGTCACCTCCAGTTCGCCCTCTGGTGGTCGTTCCGAGTGTCAACTGGATGATAACACACATACAAGACCGCAAGATCACCTCCCACCCTACCCAGAAGGGGGTGGGTTACAGCTGATTTCACCCTACAGTATTTGACCAATGAGAAACATGTGTAGCAAGTTTTATGAAAATTGCTCCAGCCGTTCGGAAGTGATGCTGGAACATACATACATACACACACACATACATTGACTATATACAGTATATATATATATATATTTAGTCACTGTAATCCAACACAGTCCTCGGCACTTTATGAAAACCTTGACTTGGGTGGGAAGGTCATTCGAGAGAAATGACATTAGTGACAGACTGGAATCAAACCTACGATTTTAAAGTGAAACGTAACATTTATTCCTGTTCATTTCCTCATTTCAGAAAATCCTAACCACGGTGAAACATCACACGTGTGAAGAACTGGTCTTTTGGTGAATTGAACCTTCAATCTTTGTTAGAAAAGCCCAACACTTCATCCACTGAGCCAGTATCGCCAAATCACTGAAAAGAGTATTTCGCCAAATTTGTATATAAATGATTACATTTTGCCTGAAGAAGGGGCCTGAGTTGCTTTGAAAGCTTGCATATTATAATTATTTTAGTTAGCCAATAAAAGGTGTCATTTTGCTTGACTTCTCACTATATACATGATGAAAAATTGGTAAAATTAAAAAAAAAATTAGTCTGTGTACATTGGTCTCGAACCTTCAACCATTTGATTGAACACCCAACATGCTAACTACTTACTATAACTGTCATATTGAAGTAATCTGACAAAACTTCAATATCAATTAATCAAAAAATGATTTTTTTTAAACAAATGAATTTGTCTACATTGGTCTTGAGCATTCGACCATTTGATTGAAAGTCCAACACACTAACCACTTAACCTACACCGATAATTTTTCATATATAGGTGTGTTGGCTAAATGCACTAT
>JANRMT010062814.1:22372289-22414176 GCA_026402145.1 Polypterus bichir lapradei | reverse complement strand
CATAAAAACACTTACTGCACAGAGGAGACTCGTCAGCTCCATTGGGACAGTCGGGGACATTATCACACACTTTGGTCAGGTTGATGCAGATGCTCTGCCCTGGACATTGCCACTGCCCACTGAGGCAGGAGAATGGCAGGGCTGGACAGTCCTTCTCATCACTCATGTCTCTGCAGTCATTGTCCCCATCACAAACCCATCGACTGTATATGCAGTTTCCATTGTCACAGTGAAACATGGAAGAATGGCAGGTTCTGACGGGGCAGCCCTGATGCTCATCAGAGCCATCGTCACAGTCTGGATGTTGGTCACATTCCCAGCTGGAAGGAATGCAGCTGCCATCTGACTGACACTGAAACTCGGAATTGTGGTGACACATTCCAGGCATCCTAGTTGCTATGGAATTAAAAAGAGAGAAAAGAATGAGCAAGCCTGTTACCTTGTCTTGACATAGTGGAGTAAACAACTTCAAAACTTTAAAATCTAATACTAAGTAAAATGGCAACTTTAAAAAAATTACAACTTAATTAGTCTTAGGAAAGCAGTATACAAACTTACAAAACAGCATATTTTTTACATAGAATCAGGACTTGAAGTGGGCCATTATACATCAGTAGCGAGTGTCAGCATATCTCCATTTTTCAAAACTGCATGTTTACTATATAAGACTCTAGCTGTACTCCATGGATTCGCACACATAGTAATGAAAAGGGCCAAACTTTAAAAATCAATAGACGTTGGCACTGTATCTGATCGTGTTCAGCTCCGACAGGAAAGAGTTCCATGTGTGGGGAGAAAAGCAACTGGCCATGATATCTCTGGCAATTAGCAGCTACCCTCTAAAACACATGGAACTCTGATCTCTCTCTCTCAAAAACGTCAAACATTACTCCTTAACAATCTGTAGATGATAATGTCTGCTGAACAAACAGGTATCGCTAGCTTAGTGGAGGCAAGGTGTATTCCAACACGTGATGAGACGTAGTCCAATTTGAACAGAGGCTGGTGAGTGAATGAGGAAGGCCCCGCCCCCTGCTCTCGGCCCACAGCCACTCTGTTGGATTTGCATAAATACATCGGAACTACAAGTGAACTCTGGTACTAAGCATGATGAGAAAAGTCGCAAAGTCAACCAGAAAGTTCAAGCAAATTATAGAAAACAACCAGATCTAAATCCATTAAGTCATTCTCTTGTGAAAAGCAGACAGACATACAGAAAGAACACGCTTGGACCACAAAATTTTTAAAACCGTTTCTTAGCGAGCACCTATAGGCCAAGGGTAACCTGCATTCCAAATTTCAAGTCCTCATGGTTTGGGAGATTTCGTGATAAGTGAGTGAGTGGTATTTGGCTTTTATATTGTGGACGTTATAGGCGCTGTTGCCCTGTTGAACCCGTCAGACAGACGTCCCAGACACACGTATAAAAACACCAAGAAGATTTTTTTAATATTTCTTCCAATAAAGTGCCCAAAACACCGCACTTTCCACAATTCTCAATAATCACAATAATACAATAAACTCCGATCCTCCAACTCCCAGCAGCTCCATCACACTTCCACCCAACTCCGGCTCAACCTGCTGGGTTTCCCACAATCCTTTTTAAAGTCCATGACCCGGAAATATTCCTTCTCCAGGTCAAACTCCTTCTTCGGGTGTCCCGGAAGTACTGCGTGTTTCCATTCTCGTGACTTCGAAGTACTTCCAGGTTAGCATCACGGTAATATTCCCCGGGTTCTTGGTGAGCTCCCCCTGGCAGCACCCACGGCACCCAACAGGGCTGAAGAGATGGACTCCATGTCCCATACTGCCCTGCGGGAATCTGAGGAACCATTTCCATCCAGGGGAGCTGCCATCTATCGTCCCGGGGGATGTAATGCCCTGAAAAGGTGGGTTTCTTCCGTTGAGGGATGTCCCGGCCGGACTGAAACTCCAGCCGTCCATCACAATATATATATAGATTATGTTAAACATTTCCGCTTGCAGTAAGTATTTCTTTAGCTATATTTTAAAACTTGTACAGGATTCACTTTCTTTTTTGAAATAGGGGAATATTTTTTTTCTTTTTAAATGATCGAAATAGTAGAAGAATGCATCACCACCCTTAAATGCACAATGTAATCGCCCAGTCATAAATATTTGGAAAAGGAAAACGAATGATGCTTTAAACACCAAGGGAGTAGCCGCAATTGTTTTACACTTTAAATCATTTCTGATGTGGAAAAAAGCAGACTGTAAAAATGCACATTACAAATAAAGAGACAAGTATGAAAGAAAGTTTAAAGGGGAAGAATGCATCACGATTGGCTATCTAAAATATATTCCCGCCCATGTAAAAATGATTGACGAATGCCACACCCCCTTTCTAAGTGACCAGCCTGTGTTTTCTCGTTTCTGGATCTGAGGTCTGAGGGAGGAGGCAGGAGGGAGGATGGCACTGTGTCGGAGGCAGGTTTTGTTGGAGGTCGGATTCCGTTTTGAAAGACATAGGAGGGAAGATGGAGTTGTGAATGAGGAATGATGCAGTTTTGATGCACAGAGAGAGGAGGATGTCCTGAAATGGACACTGAAAAAAGGGAACCTCCTTCAATCTTATGATCTAATGTCAATATATTGTGATAATCAAAACCGCCCCCACTCTCTGAAAAGTTTCCAGAGGTTGAAACTGAAAGGAGGATCTACATTCATACCATAGCTAGAAAAATCCAAGCGGTACCCCAGAATCATTTTGCAGTGCTAGGTATTCAAAGACAGACCCCCTCATCAAGGGAAACCTTCACCCTCTATTAAGAAATTTCCCTAAAAATAGATGTATCAACATCAGGCAATGCATAGAATTCTAAAAGAAACATGTACTTTGAACCTATACTAGAGTAAATGTTTCAAGCACCATTGTGAGCATTTTAATGAGGTAGCACAGGATAATTCATGTTAACAGAAAGGCCAAAAATACTCATTTTTTGCCAGCTGAAGTGTCTCTGAACACATTTCTGAACACACAACACGTCAGATCCTAAGTGGATGGGATACTCTAGCTGAGCTTCATGCAGAGTTCCACTCCTCTCAGCTAAGAGTGGGCATTTGATCACCGAAACTGGAAAACAGAATAGTCAAAAAATGTCACCCAGACTAACAAATCTCAAGTTCTGCTGGGATGTGTAGATGGCTAAAACCTGATATAAACAGCATAAATCCATATATCCATTCCACTTTTTGTCAGTGGCGCAGGTTGATGGTAGTAGTGTAATGGTACACAGGATGTCACAGCATACATCCGCATGGTTGCTGACCCCATGTGTATCCCTTTATGGTCACATTCTATGTTTTTTCAAATGGATAATGTGCCACACCACAAAGCACACATCATCTCAAGTGGCTTCCACTTTCTTGCACAATCCCCTAATCTCAATACAATATGGTGACTTTGGGATGAAGTGGAACAGAAGGTTTGCAAAATAAACTTGAAGATCTTCGTAATGTGATGGAGTGTAACATGGACTGTTATCCCTAAGTAATGTTTTCAACACCCTGATGAATCCATGCTTTGAAGAATTCAGGCAGTTCTACAGGCAAAATGGTATTCTCTCCATAGTAGATAGGTGGACCTAATCAAGTGGTCACTGAGTTCATGAGAGGTGAGTCTTTCTCCTGCTTGCAATATTGCCCTAAGTGTTCAAATAAACCATATAGTATGGTGAAGACAGCTACACTATCTCTTATTCACAAGCATGTGACCTTTAACAGGGAGATCTTTCTTGGCACATTTGCACACTGGTTAGTCCAGCACCATCACAGATTGCAGTAACTGGGCTCAATTACAGCCCAGTAGTAGTTGTCACACATGTGCAGATGGGAGGCAGCTAAAGGGCTCAAAAGAAGGTAATTCCCAATCAGACCAGGGGTGGCAGAGTGCTTTAATCCTTTATCTTGTCTTTCCCGCAGACCAAATGTGGGAAATTCAGCCTGGCTCCCATGAAGATGTCACTTCCAGGTCTGCCACAGTAGACGTCACTTCCAGTTCCCCGCTAGAAGATGTCACTTCCTGTTCCACCTCCCAAGAAGTCACAGCCCAATGACCTCATTTCCGGTTCTGGTCCCAAGATCCTTTCTCTTTCTGCCGTTCAACTATATATCCGCCATGTTTACTGACCTGTGCAGTTCTCTCTGTAAAGACCATGTTCTTAACCTTTTTTTGCATTTTTGCACTCAATTCTCAAGTATTCAGGAGGCTGTCCAAAACCTCTTTGTGTGTCAAGGCTTGATTATTTACCACACTGTTTACCTGGAGTTTGCATGTTAGACACGTGTTCCTCCCACATCCCGTATACATTAGGTTGATCATATCTCAAAACTGGGTGCATGTGAGTGCCCTATGATGAACAGAAATCCCATCTGGTGCTCAACCCTGCTGATAAAGTTGATGAAACAGGCTGAGATACCCTTTCAGGCCTATCACGAGAACAAGCACTCAATAAACTTAGATGGATGGCAGGATGGGTGGAGGAATGGATGGATGGATTAATGGATGGAATCGATGGAATAATGTATTCATGCTCCAAGCAGGGCCCCAAGATTCTCCCAAATTAGTTTTTTCAATAGTGGACCAGGTATTTGTTATCTATATTTGAGCATGTAATATACATTAAAAATTACTCTGTGGCAATTACAGTATAATTTCTGTTGTCCATTACATTTTCATTGATGCTGCTGTTGCTTTACAGTATTACAGTAATATAATACATTTTGAAAAGAAACAGTTAAATGAAGATGTTTGAGCATTTTGTAAATGTTAGGGATTTTAAAAACACTGTTAAGAACAAAAATCAGTTCAAATCCAACTCAGTGTATGTCACACTATCAAGAACTAAAATGACAAAACAGTAACACCTTAGTTATCTTAAATTAAATTACACACAGGTTAGGCTCCTACCTGGGAATATTTTATCTGAAAGCAAAGACAGAGAAAAAGAACAAGAAGGAAGAAAAAGGATGAGCATCACAATCGACTTGTTATAAAACAATGGCAGGCCACAGGCCTTAGCTAACATTGAAATGAAAGCAAACAGCCATAGTTTTGCACTTAACCCTCCACCGCTCATAGATGCCCTTTACATATATAAATTGGATCCTTCAGCTAGGAGAACATTGCATATCAAAGTCTCATTTCATAAAAATACAAATTTTAGGAATATGTGGCAGATATACTTAATAAAAAATTATTTAACTGATTAAATTGAACAGTTCAAAAGCATTAAAGATTTTTTTTTGTCTAAATGAAATTAAAGGATAAGTACAGAACCCCAAGGTGTCAAACAAAAAAAAAATATATATGTATTGTGATGGATGTCCGGCAAGAGTTGCCGGCCCTCACCCCCAGGCCGCCAGGAGGAGCTCTCCCGACAGCATGGACGTGCCCCTGGTTCCAGCAGGGCCTCATGGACTTTGTAGTTTTTACACACAGCCCTGCTGGATACCTTGGGGACCACAAGGAGTCGCTATAGGAGTCTACGAGCCTCGCTATGCGCCCTATAACCTGGAAGTGCGTCCTGGTCACGTGAACGGGAGGAATGACGTACTTCCAGGTTGAAGAAAAGAGAAGTTTTACCTGACCCGGAAGTGATAGAAAGTCACGTGGACTGAGGGACAAACACTTCTGGGTCAAGGAGTATAAAGGACTATGGGAAATCCCAGACGGACGAGCTGAGTTGGGAGGCAGGGTGGCTAAGCGTCTGGGAGTGGAGGATTGGTTTATTAATTATTGTATTGTTTATTGAGAATTGTGGAGAGGAGCGTGCTTTGTGCACTTTATTATTATAATAAATATCATTATTGGACTTTTACCTGGTGTCTGACGTGTAGTCTGAGAGTACAAGGGTGCGAGTGAACCCTAATCTGTCACAGTATATAAACAATCTCATGAATTAGTAACTCGTTCAAACGGATTGTTTTTATTTTGTCCCTGACTCTTACTTCAGTAGTACGGAGCCCCGTTCTGTATTAATTTGTTTGAACAGATTATTATTTTTCCCCCCTTGCAGTCCATTTCTTATTATGCAGCCCCAAACTGTTTTCCTGACATACAGTTCAGTGAACCCAAAGTGAACTGTAAGGTGTGTGTTAAAATCAGTGAACCAGAAGAGGAACTAGTTTTGAAGACCACCGCGATTACATTTTTTTTTTTTTGAGGAGTCCAGAAACGCTAGAGAAATCACAAGAATAGAATTATAGATTTTTCTCCGAGAACGTGATAATTCCGAATCAGTGGTGGAAATGTTAATAGAATAAAAGGATAGTTTAAAATCTATTCGATAGTGGCACTAAACAGCATAGAAGAGACTGAACCTATTGGCTGGCGATAACTCTTCCGGTTCTGGTTCACTAAACTGCGTACCAGGAAAAATATCTACTGAAATAAGGAAAAAACAAAAATAATCAGTTTGAATGAACTACAGTAATTCATTCAAATGAGTTAATAATTTTTTCAAAAGAGTTGCTAAATTGTTTGAATGTTTTATGACCGGATTAATTTGTTTTTCCCCTGACACCGCAAGTCTGAGTTATTTTCTCATCATGGTCATGTTAAATTTTCACTGGAATTTGTGATTTTAGGGGAAACATATTTTAAATATTCAAAAAAATGCCGTTTTTGGTTTTGACATGTAGATTGGTGTCTTTAGACATCACAACACGAATTAAAAAATTCACCTCATTTAATCTTCTCAAACTGTATTTCCTGGTGAGGGCCGCAATGGCCACAGGCCAAACAGGTCAGCCCAGACTTTCTTTTCTCAACCTACAGATTCCAGCTCTTGATGGGGAACTCCCAGGTGTTCCCAAGCCAAGTGGAATGGGTTACTACTCTAGCGGAACTTCATACAGAATTATACCCCCCTCAGCTAAGAGCAGTAGGATGTGTCTGCAGTGGGCATGTGATCACCAAAACTGGATAACAGAACAGTTGAAAAATGTCACGGTGGTAACAGACAAAGCAGGACAGCCCAGACTTCCATTTCTCCATCTATAGATCTTGCAGGGGAATTTCCAGGAGTTCCTGGAAATTCACAAAGCTTCAGACAACCAACCTCTGAGCATGTCTAAGGTGCACAAGCCCCACAACTACAGTGATGTGACAGTCTAGGGTGGGTCAAAAATTCAGGAAATGCCTAATATATGTTAGAAATTCTGAAATTAACATAAACATATACTGTTAATTGTATTGTAACTGCAAACCAGAAATTCCCTCTCGTATAACACAGTCTGTCTAATCCTAATCCTGACACAACAATAAAACAAGTGATCCCAAAAAGCAGAACAACAAACAAGGTGCTTCACTATTCATTTTTTAGACAAGATACTCCTATCAAACAAGACAGCCCTGCATTGTTTACTTCAGAAAGTACAATGTAAAAATGTAACAAAACTCACGGCAGCCCGACTCGTCAGACTGATCATTACAGTCGAACACCCCGTCGCAGCGGTAGAAGGTGCTGATGCACTGGTGTCCATTTGCACACTTGAATTCAGTTGCAGTGCAGTTGTAGGCTGGAAGCAAAACAGAAAGATGTGACCTTAACTACATACTCCAAATTAACATTTTTATTTCATACCCTGACTTACTTAATTTTACTTACTGCAGCCTTGCTCATCGGCGCCATCCGCGCAATCTCTGTCGCCATCACACGCATAGCTGGGATCGATACAGCGATGATCTGGACACTGAAACTGTCCTGGATAGCAAGTGCTGGTAAAATCTGAAAAAAAGAAAATTTGTGGTCATTGAAGAAGACTTTGTAGTTTAGCAGAATTTCCGAGATTATTGTGACTGTATGTCTTTTATTAGTATTATGTAACAGTCTGAATTCATGTGTCCTGTATGTTTTACTGCTTTTTTTCATATTTTCTAGTTATTATTTTTATGTGGTTTCTGTTATGTCTGTATTTCTGCTTTGTATGGTTTTAAACGTCCTGATGATCTATGTGCTTTGTGGGTGGTTCCCCAGGAGGTGGGGCCACTCTGACATCACTGCTTCTGAGCCCGCCTTCTGACTACTTAAAGTCCAAAAGAAAGGAGTGCAGGTAGCATTTTTACTGAAATCTATAGGAGTATTTCTCAGTATTGATATTCCTTAACTTTTTAAGTTGTTTTTTTAATATTTTTGATACTGTATTTGGATTGTGATCATTGGATTAGTGGATTGGGACACTGTTACTATAAGATTGCCTTTAGGCAACTCCTTTTGCTTCATTTTTGAGTCTACTTTTTGTTATTCCCTTTTGATATAGATTTTGGGTTGCCTTTATTTTTTTAAAGATTCTGGGTTTTTTGGTCACAAGCTGGAGTTTTTGCTTGGCTTTAGCACATTAGGTAGTTTTTCAGCTTTGTTGAGCAGCTTCCCCATTCTGAGGCCTAGCTTGGATGAAGTCTACTGTTGCTGTTAAGAGTAAGCTGAACTGTTCCAGGTTGACCATTTGCGGTTTTTATGAAGGCCTCTAGCCATTTTCGACATGTGTGAGACTCCACGTCAACATAATTAGCCCCAGCTAAGGTCAAGAAAATGACACTGGAATTGACACTGGGAGGATACATGAGAAAAGAACCACATGGAGAAAACATGTATTTTATGATTCATTTTTTTGTACCTTTCATTTGGTGATCTATATGTCAAAACTGAAATTTTTATATGCAGGGAATCTGACTTTGACATCCTTTATAATGTAATAATGTTTATCTCCTTGCCTCAACACCACTTTTTAAATTGCAATTGGGTATCGTACTATCAGAACAATAACAGAACACATCTGATGCCTCTCTACACGTGAGTCCTGTGATTTGTTTCCACTAGAGATCTTTATTTAGGTACTAAATGATATATGCATAACTAAATCATGAAAATGCATCCAAACGCCATTGTGAGTTTTGCTGAGACTTTGATTTTGTGCAAATTGTTTTACTAATCACTACTAATCAGTCGATATGGGGGACAAAGACATTTGCTTGTGGCCAGCCAATGACTGACTCTTTGCTATCTCGATATTGCACATTTGTTACACTTACTACAGTTCAATTCGTCAGATCCATCGTCGCAGTCGTTGTCTGTGTCACATAACCAAACAATCGGGATGCAGCGCCGATTGGCACAGGTGAACTGGCTAGGTGTGCAAGTGGCCGGTTCATGAGTTGGGCAATTCTGCTCATCACTCCCATCAGAGCAATCGTTCTGTCCGTCACATTGCCAGGAACGCGGGATACACTGACGAGTAGTGCAAGTGAAGGCCGATGGGGAACAGGTGTTATCTAAAGGAAAAGAACACATGAACATGCAGAAGGTGAGTAAAAGGGCAAAAGCACACCTCTAAGACCCTTTTCCTTCTTTTGTGGTCATTGTATTTGATCCTTCTTAATTGACAGCAAAGTGGGTTTCACAATATCCTAGAGGAAAAAAATCATCCATCCATCCATCCATTATCCAACCCGCTATATCCTAACTACAGGGTCACCGGGGTCTGCTGGAGCCAATCCCAGCCAACACAGGGCTCAAGGCAGGAAACAAACCCTGGGCAGCCCACCGTAGGGAAAAAATCATCATTATTTATATTCTTAAGGTAAGAAGATTTTTTAAAAACTGTTATTAAGAGATACAAAAACAAATAATTAAATTGATCTTATACATAACCAGTTGTACGCAAAATAGTACCCTACATCGCTTCACAACTTGGACAATCAATGGAAAAATGTAAAATAATATAAATATCATTGACACAATAGTATAGAAGGTATAAATGATGATAACCCACCAATAAATAAGTAAAAGGTGCTCTATAAATGTAACTTATTATTATTATTATTAACTAGCTGTGTAAGCCCATGCTGTAAAAAGCCTGGGCTCGTAGAAACCATGGATTCTGGCAATTCACTCAATCAATCACATCGGTTGTGCATTAGCGGCTAAGCGAAGTTCTCTTTCCTCTGCAGTTTCATTTTGCCGACCTTCTTGCCTCCATTGTCTGTCAGTGGCTGACTGAGTTTCTCTCCAAGGAGGTTTCGTTTAGCCGAGATGATTGCCTCGCTTGTGTATTAGCGGCTAAGCGAGTTTCTCTTTTCTCGGCAGTTTCACTTTGGCGATAGAGTCGATTTATTTGAGCTTCACAATGTAGCCTCGCACTTCTGGGCCAGACAGACAGACACACATACTTCCACGCATAGACGTTTATATATAAGATAATAAATAAAGGATAAATATGTCATGTCATTTTCTGAGTACTTAATCCAGACCAGTGCTAAAGGGGGAACTCAAGTCTGTTCCAGCTAGAACAGAGCACAAGGCAGGAACAAACCTTAGACAGGGTGCCAGTCCATCACAGGGTGAGCACACACACACACACACACTCCAAACACATACTAGGGCGAATTTAGTGTCAATACTGGAAATCAAAAAACCATCAAACACTTTAATGTACCATTTGGTGCCTGGTTCATAATATAACCAATCCCAGTGTGCATTACAGTCTAGCCATTACATTTATCACATTCATCAAATCCCTACAAAGAGATTATATACATGCCGAGACACCCATCACCACCCATGTCTCAGGACATTCACCATTTCTTTACATAGTGTCACGCATGCATGCCTGAAGATCACCTTCTGGTTTCACCAAAGTTATGTGGTTCCACCCCGGGCAATGCTGCTAATAGTTTTTTCTCCCTTTTCTCTCATAGTCTTGAGAAACTTCCCATTTAGGGCAAAAGGGCCAAAGAAGCCCTGCCCCTTCCAGTCTGGCTGGTATAAAGGAAAGATGCTCCTAGAAAGTGGCGTCTCAAATTGGACCTGACCTACCATGAGGAAGGTCATACAGATGCTTGGAAGTGTACACCCAACATCACTTGCTAATCTTTGCAGCAAACTGAGTGCATAGTTTTGTTTACTTTATTTGTTGTGCCAATGAATTAAACTGGGTTTTTTCTGGTTGGCACCCCATTTAATTTTGGTCTCGCTTTATGTCATCCCTCACCCCACTACAATAGGAAAACATAACATTCAACTTTAACAAAGAGGAATACAGTTTGTTTTTCCTACTTTGAACTCCACAGTTGGCTTCATCACTGTTGTCGTGGCAGTCATCCACCCCATCACATCTGAAGTGCTGTGGCACACATTTTCCGTTAAAACAAGGAAAGGAATTTTCACCACACTGTGGGATTGGTGGTTGGTTATCAGGATCATCAACACAGGTCTGCTGATTGGTGGAGAGTTTCATTCCATAGGGGCATCCACAGATTCTCTGGAAATTGGGTACTGGGAAGCAAAAGTGACTGCAGTCCCCATTGGGATTGGCAGGTCGGTTACAGTAGTTGGTGCCTATTAAAAGAATTGAGAGTAAAATGAAATTTACAAACAGAAAAAAACTTCAGAATGTTTTAATGCATACAAATAAGTTTTATTTTCCTTTGACATACCAGACTGGTAGTTTGCATTGTAGGATTTAACATGCATTATACGGCTGATTCCTCTCCGTATGATGGTCGCATCTCCACCATCTGTTTTTCTTACACGAATTATTCCACCCAGTCTCCAGTCAGTGACATAAGCATAAGCTTTAAAGAGGGAAAATAAAAACAGCCACATTCTGTATATCATTTAAACTCAAGGAAAAGATAGCAGATCAACAACAATCAAGCTCTTCTAGAATGAGCACCAGAGCGATCACAACAAGACTCCATCCCTCTACTGACTAGAGCTAAAACCTCCTGAGCTACTGGGTGAAAAAAATCTTCATGCACCTAAACAAAAAATATTCTCAATAGTTCAATAAACTTAAGCATTACCTTTAAATATACACACAGTTTGTAGAACTCTGTGCCCTATGGTGGAATATTTCAGACAAAATTTAATTAAAAAATGTATTGTGAAATGTGGCAAAAAAACAAAATGGAATGTGAACATAAATTATTAAATGATGTCATAAAATATGTTTTGTTTTGCTTATTTATTTATTTATTTATTTATTATGATGTTAGCTACTTTTGCCACAAATACTTTGAAAAGAATAGTTTTGGGTGATTATCTATTTTTGAAGATCGTTTTATGTCTTGTGATTATAATTAAGATTTTATTATTCATTAGATATTCATTATTTGTGTTCTCCCAAAATGTCATTTTGTTTTTTGTGAGATGCTTGGTTTGATGGTTGCTTTACAACTACTAACAGAAACGTCAGACGTCACGAATCAAGTAATTTTAGGGCTCACAGGGCATAAAGGTCACTATATAGTAAATCCCTCATTGCACAAACAAATAAAAGGTTTGTTGGCAATTATTTCTTTTATTCAATGTTAGGAATATCTCACCCTTTCCTGATTTGTCGACTACAGTACATGTTTTGTTTCACATTTTTGTTTTGTTTCCAGATTCGTTTTTGATGTCCTGGCTCTCGGAGTTCCGCTTTGGTATTTACCTCCCGTTTATCTCCCAGTCTTTTCATTCTTTCTTCCATGACATTTACTTGGTTGTTTCTTCATTTATTGTATTTGTTTCAGTGACACCACACACAATTTTGAAACACGCAATACAGTAAATGAAAACGGTCATTTTTCTCCCATCAAAATTGAGTGTTAGGGCTTTAGTGAATACTGTGTTTTGACTGGTGAATTGTTAAAAATAACTAGGGGCATCGCCACCTGCTCGCTTCGCTCGCGAACCCCTGTGTTTGGTTTTCCAGATACACACTTTTAAGATTTTTTTCTTTGAATTGTTGCTATTTCATTAGTTTCACTTTTATTTCAGAACTTCGGTAAAAACATGCTGAATCTTTTAAATGAGGTCCATGAGACATGTGTTTAATGACTTTGTACCATAATTCAGGATAGGTTTCTCTGTTTGGAATTTCAGCACAGACAAAGCGATCCACATCATCAGCAGTTAATAATTTTTTTTGCAAAGTAATCAATAAATACATGTGAGGTAAACCCCGTTTTTGAAATTCTCTGACTTAAACTTCAAAGCCTCACAATATTTACATACTTCTGACATATCACCTATGTCCATATTTTCGATCTCTATTCGCCTTTTCGTTATTTCTCCGAGTAATAATTTCTCTTTGTTTGCGCTAATGCAATGTTTACTTCCTTGTTTTGAGACTTTCGTTTTTTTTCTGCTTTCATAATCTCTAACCTGCTCTGCATTTGTTTGGCCCCCTTGTTTTTAAACCTCTTTATGAAGTTTTACTTTGTTTCATACTCTTTGTCTTCTATTTCTGACCTCTGCTTTTTTTTCAATGACACCTGGTCCGTGATGATTATTTTCCCTTTTATCGAGTAACAATTTCCGTTTGTTTGCGCTACTGCGATCTTTACTTTCTTTTTTTTGATACTTTCTAATTTTCCTGCTTTCATATTCTTTAACTTTCTCTGTATTTGTATCACACCAATGTTTTTTTTAGTCTTTCGAATTCCACTGCTTTCATAATCTCTAACCTGCACTGCATGTGTATAGCGCCAACGTTTGTGAACGTCTTTATGAAGTTCTACTTTGTCTTTTAATTCTGAGCCCAATTGGACTTGCTTTTTTTTTCAATTCCACTTGTTCCGGGCTGATTACCTTATTTTCTGATTTTGCACCTAGATTATTCTTTTTCTTTTTTGCATTTTTTTCTCTCCTACACTTTTGAGTCTCTTTTCTCTGTGCTGCTCTTTCTTCTTCGCTTAGTCATCGACGTTTCATTTATAACGTATTGTCCTTATACGCTTTATATCCACTGAGAGCCCTGGATCTGTGTGTGCTCAAAGCCTTTACACGACTGAATGTTTTGCTGCCCGTGGTCTTATTTGAAATTGGTTGTAAGTAGGGCCTGTCTTGTAAGAATCTCATCTTCTACATCCCGCGAGATGGTCCTGGGTCAATCTCTTGGCACAAAGTCTCATGTTTAAGGTCCCCGCGAGACGCTCCGTGGCCAATCTCTTTCGTCTCGCGGGTCTTTTAAGTGTCTTCCGTGATCTTCACGTCTCGTCTCCCTAGCCTTTCTCTCCCAGGATTTTTTTTTATAATAGAGAGAGATAATAACATTTCTTTACATTTACATAGCACTTTTTGTCACTACTCAAAATGCATCACCAATGTGTAGTGTTCACCTGGATGATGTGACAGCAGCCATTTTTGCACCTTTACTCAAATCATTTGAGCTATTAGGTGGTGAAGTGGTGAGATAGTTAACCAATTAAAACCGGAGGATGATCAGGGGGCCAGAATGACTAGGCTGAGGTGTTTAATTTAGCAAGGACATCATTGGAGGAGTGGATGTAAATCTTTGGCTATCAAGGGCCTTCATTTAGAGCCCTGGACCACACTCTAAAAATCACTGATGTTTGGGGGTAGTGTTTCTTTGATATTTAAAAGTAAAAATGTCCAGGATAGCTCAAAATTAGACATTTGTTTGACGCAGCATGGTGAGGTCTCAATGAGCTAGTAAGTTAGGAAGGATCATCCAATATGTGAAACATTTAGAATGACCTTTCAAGCAATGCCCCTTTTTCCAAGACCAAGCTGCAACTCTGTTACTGCCCAGAGAAAGTCAGGTTAAGAACTTTGGGCCAAGTAGAAGAATGGGGCTGTCATATAGGGTTCAAGAAGTGAGGAGCTGGTAGATAATAAGAGTGTAGTGTTCCTCCCAATCATGACACCTGCCATAAATCTTTTTAAATTATCAGCACAGCACCATCTGCTTTCACATTAAATCAGTAAATCAGACGTGTAGCTTTTCTGTGATTATCAGTATACCAGTCCTCACTTTATCTAGAGCCTTTCAGAGGAAACTTTAACTCTTTTAGGGTGGATGTCGACTTTTGTCGACACAACGGGTTGAGGGCGGATATCAACTAAACTTAAAAAAGCTGTAAACATCGATAAAACTCATCGTTACGTTATAGGTAGACCCTCTTTGCTAGGAGGACTGTTAGACTCATTGACTTGACATTGAATCCCTGTGTATGACTGAATAGTGTGGAGTAAACAGCGTCTGTAATAGTGTCAACATCGGGCGAGCGAATGCGCAAAGCAAAATACTCCATTCTTATTATTTATTGCGTATTAGTGCTGAATCTGACTCTAACTTATCGAATTCCAATACTAATGCAAGTGATCTGGAGATCGAAAACAAAAGTCAGGTGTCTGCATCAGCAATGTTTGCCCTGGGAGGACTACACAGACACTTTTTTTTCGATTTCTAAATTTTATGCAAACAATCTGGATATAGAAAGCGAAAGACATGTACCTGCATCAGCCGATTGTTTCTCAGCTAATTGTAGTGTGTGAGATGCCCGGAATGTCCGGAGCAGGGATTAAACCTCCTCCAGACCACGAGGGGGTGACCGCCCTGGTGGCTTTGGGGACCACGGGAACTGAGCTTGGAAGCTTAACCCTATAGGGGACCGTGGTCACCGCCAGGGGTCACCCCAATGTCTGGAGAGCCCTGGTTCTCAGCACTTCTGCCACACCCAGACGTGCTGGGGGAAGATTATCGGGAGGCACCTGGAGCACATCCAGGTAAATATAAAAGGGGCCACCTCCCTCCATTCGATGGCTGGAGTCGAGAGGACGAGACAAGGTCTTGGAGGAGAGGAAAGGAGGTGGCCTGAAGAGAGGCGCAAAGGCATTGTGAGGCCTGGACTTTTGGGGAGTTTGGGAGTTGTGTTGCACTTATTTGTAAATATTATGTATATTAAACATGTGTGTGTTGAACAAACGATGTCTGCCTGTCTGTGTCCGGGCCATATTCCACAAGTGCTGCACACGCTCATGACGCGCCTATAGCAACGTTCGCCCTGAGGGGACTACACAGACATAGATCCGTGGGAGGCAAGCTGGCTACTGGAATTCATTAAATGTCACGCTGTGCCAGTGGAGACTACGGATTACCAGCCACTTGACTTTTCAAGCAGTTTTTTTTCCAGAAAGTCCCTTTCAGCTTATGAGTGATGAGACAAACAGGTATGTAATAAGTATGTGAATCTGCATACTGTAGAGGCTCATGCAACATTAAACAGAGTGACATTTGTCATAAATAAAGATTTTATGTTGATTTATGTGTGAAAACATTGCTTTTGGTGCTTTTTAGAAAACTGAGTTTTTTTGGAAACATATTTAGCCCTGGGACAAAAGAAAAAAAATATTTAGTCCTACAAGAGTTGAAGACCAGAATGCTAAATGAAACTAACCATGTTTAACTGCTTGAAAAAATGTTTAATAAGAAAGACAAAATGTTTCTTACCTCCAAATATAGTCATGCCAAAAGGATGTGACATCTGGTTAATTCGTGGAAGAGTCCGTCGATCGGCACCACCAAATGTGCTGTGTTCAATTTTATCAAAGAAGGCATCCACCCAGTATAAGCGAAGAGCACTGTAAGAAACCATATAGGGAATTTAATGGAAAAATGGTGGTTTGCTCTGTAAAGGTCTGGTTATTCCAAATATCTGTCAAACCATACACTAGGTCCTCTTTATTCATTTCAGGGTTACAGAGAGGTGGACGATCAATGCATGGCTCCCATAGGGACCAGCAGGATAATTCCTAGTAGTGATGGGTCGTTCTTGAACGATTCGTTCATTTTGATCGAATCTTTAATATGACTCAGGAAGAACGAGTCGTCTCGTGGGAGTGAGTCGTTCAGTCGCGCATGCACATTTGCGCAACTTCCTATAGTTTCTGTATTGGAATAAGCTTAACCAACTCAGTCTGAGCCAGAAACAGAATTGATTAGTTCATCTCTCGAGTCTTCGGGTTCGAGTTGTTCGTTCATCACGTGACAGCCCCATAAGCTTAACCTAGTATGCAGTCTGAGCCGGAAACAGAATTGATTAGTTCATCTCTCGAGTCTTCGGGTTTGAGTCGTTCGTTCATCATGTGACAGCCCCATAAGCTTAACCTATGCAGTCTGAGCCGGAAAGAGAATTGATTAGTTCATTCCTCGAGCCTTTCGAGTTGTTCGTTCTTTTGTCACGTGACCACTTACCAGAAAATTTAAAAGTAGGAGCCAGAAGAAATTGCTAAGGATGTTGTGATCTTGTCTGTCTTTGTCAGAGATATCTTGAAATGCCACAAATGGAAGAGAATTCTCTTTTAAGGTATCAGGAAATTAAACTGAGATATCTAAAATGTATCTTAGGCACACTACTTAGTCCACACTACTACATTTTTATTAAAAAATGCAGACATTAGTTTCCGTTTTTGCCTTTCATCCACACTAACCCAGCGTTTTTAAGTGGAGACTTGGGAAACGCACTCCAGATGCATATAACTTGTTATTGTAGAGTAGATGTGTGAAAACAAAGAGTTTTGAAAGTGCAGACTGATTGGTTTTGTGCTTATTACATAGCCCTTTCCTGATTGAGTCTCACACATTACAATGTCACTTTCCCTGAATAATCACCTTTCACAGATTAAAACCAACTTCATGGACTAAGAGAAGTTTCTCTTGTGGTGCTTGTGTTTCTCATCTGTATGCATCTAAATTATATTTTGTACAGTTTAATTCTGAATGAATTTGCCAAAGGAAAATAATTTACCGGTTACTACATTTTTGCAGTAAATCCTGTTCCCAGCAGTATTATCATCTTTCCAAGGATTTTTCTCCCGATGTGTGAACATCCATGCCATACGAGTTTTCGGTCATTTTAGTGTGGGCAGCAATACTTTTAACAATGTGAAAATAGTAATGTGGCTGGAGATCGTTTTTGCTTAAAAACAGTGTTTTTAAATAAATATTTAGTAGTGTGGATGCATCCTTAGGCATGTCAAATATGACTCAACGTGAGGAAATCTGAAAAGCATTTTAATATATTTTGATACAAAAAAATAGCAACCAAACCATTTTAAGATAGTCCAAAAGCATTTCCAGATATTTCAAAATTATTTCATGTGTAATTCATCCATCCATCCATCCATCCATTATCCAACCCGCTATATCCTAACTACAGGGTCACGGGGGTCTGCTGGAGCCAATCCCAGCCAACACAGGGCGCAAGGCAGGAAACAAACCCCAGGCAGGGCGCCAGCCCACTGCAGTGTGTAATTCATAAGATACAAAATGCAGTTCAAGTTATCTTAAAGTGACTAAACATATAAAATATTAATCTGAAATACCTCGAAATGCATTTGCTACTTTTGAAATAAGACACTGGCTCTGGCTCACAAAATGTAGGGGAACTGAACCAGCAACCACATCGCCAATTTTCCAAAAAGCATTTCTATTCAACAATAACATGATTTAAAGAAACATTGAATGAGATTGTTTTCCATTCATTAAAAACTCACCTCCAGTCAATTGCTAGACCATTAGGCCAGCCTAGAGTGGTGTTCACAATTGACGATGCGTGAGATCCATCACACCAGGCTCTCATGATTTTGGCAGGACGGAACCAATCAGTCCAAAATATGTAACTAATAAAAAAAAATGTGAAAAATTATATTTGTCAAAATGTATACAGTCTAATTAGAAGATTCAGTAAACCAGCACTCAATCTTTACATTTTTATACTCCAAAACATTGTATAAACCAGAGTGTTGCAACATGATACAAACAACTAACAGCATGTCATTCAAAGCCATACATTGCACATCTTTATCCATTTTTATTCCAGCTCATTCCAGTCCAGTTTTAAGGAGCCACCTCTGATCACAGTGACAGACACATCCTCAATGCAAGTGTCGATCTTAACATTTGTAAATTAGCACATAATGCTAATAAGAAGAAAGAAAAGTCACCAGTAAAGCTGAAAGGTTGAAGGAAACTGGTGCAGGTTAGGTGGACTGGTGCAGGTTAGGTTGCTAGATGTGTGTGCGTGTGGATGTGTGTTTGTGTGTGTGTTCACCCTGTGATGGACTGGTGCCATGTTCAAGTGCTGTCACCGACTTGCATTTAATGCTAGCTTGTATGGACAGCAGCTTCCCTGTGATCCTGCTGACGATATACGAGTTTGAAAATGGATGGATGGATGGAATAAAGCAGGGCCTACCAAACTCAGTCCTGGGGACCCACTGTGGCTGCAGGTTTTTGTTCCAACCAACTTCTGTTTTTCATTGGACTCCTAGTCCAGTTAAGTGAGCTGTTATTTCCCAGTTTCTGTGTTTTGGAGTCAATGGAGAAATAGCAAAACTAACCTTGGTAAATTTTTATTAACATGTAATAAGCTCTTATAAGGGGACTTTTTTTTTTTTTTTAATTTTTAACAATTTTCAGTCAGATTTTCATTCTGCTTTTCCAGGTGTTCTGACTGTTTAATTTATTGTTATCTACTAATTAGTGGGTCTGATGCTAAAGTTATTGCAGCCTTTCATCATTCAGTGTTGTTTACCTGGCTGTCAGTTCTGTTTGTTTTAATTTTCATTATTAGGATACAATGAGGGGTCCAAACTGCACAAAAAACAATAGGACAACAACAAAAGAGAGGTAAGCATTTAAAGCAAAAGTAGAAATATTTCTAAATGTTTTATAAATGTAAAAATCATACTGCTGTGCTTTTTTAAAGGCAGAATAAAAGAAGAAAAAAAAAGACCAGCTAAATAAATGAGATCAATTATTATCATTAATTGTAAATTTGGCTGGAATAAAAACCTGCAGGCACAGTGGGTCCTCAGGACCGAGTTTGGGAACCACTGGAATAAAGCATTGCTGTGAAACAACTTCAAGGCACATATTTCTTGTAGCTGTGGTACACAGCTCTCTCGTCCATTCTCCAAATTAGCTTCTGCTATTACAATCTACTCTAGCATTGCCGGAGGAAAAAGGCTAAACTGGACTCCAGTCCATCTCAAAGCATATTCACGCACTGGAACGTTGTGCAGTTCTGAGTAACCTACTGCATGAACAGAAATATGTGAAGAACTGAAACACCAAGTAAAAAATCACATTTCATAGTTAGTGGCCAAGAGGATAGTAGAGTAGTGAGGCAGTGGTAATAATCATTGTGCCAATATACTGTGCCATACATCTGGCCCCGAATATTCTGTTGTAACTCCCACTAGGATGATGCAATCTGAACCAAAAAAGTACGCTGTATACCTTGACGTATGTGTAATCGATTCCATTACATACAATGTTGGAGGTGGTTTCCGTTTTCTGCTGAGCACATTTTGACGCGGCACTCCATGTTCCTGAACATATCCTGAATAGCAGCAATTTCACGTTGGATGTTTTCCTTCAAATCTTCCACAGTGCAAGGTTTGTTCCGATAGACTTTTCCTTTGAGTATACCCCAAAGGAAGAAGTCTGGTGGTGTCAGATCCGGTGACTGTGGTGGCCAAAGCCCCTTTGAAATAACCCTGCTGCCGAAGAAGGACTCAATTTCTGCCATTTTGCCTTGCCGATGTGTGACACGTTGCTCCATCTTGCTGAAAGTAACCTTCCGCTAACTCATGATCATCCAGTTGATCCAGACATCACTTAAAAGAATTGGTGATCCAATAGGTTCACACCATGAAGACGTGCTGCTCAATACTGTACACCAGCATCCTGATGAGACATCGAGTGACTGAGTGAAGGGGTACGAGCGGTGTGTGCCAAGAAATTGCAAACGGAGGTTAAATGTTGCGACGGCTGTCCGGTGCCTACCTCATCGGTCCGACACAAACCTCCACATACTGAGGAGCATATTGAATTGTTTCGTTCAGATTGTTTCTTCCTAGCGAGAGTTATTACAGAATATTCGGGGCCTCTTTTGAGTGAATCTCTCTGTACTATATACACGTAGGAAGTAAAAATGTTAGGTTTGAATACTGAAAGTATACCTGATGAGAAGGATTAAGGAGTCATAGTGAACTCTGCGTTATCAACTACCAGACAGTGGTAAGTTAAGTTAGGTTAAGTGCCATTAAGAAGGCTAACAGAATGTCAGGTTATATAGCACCTTGATGTGTGGCGTACAAGTTACAGGAGGTTACACTCGAGCTTTATAACACACTGGTGGCCTCATCTGGAGTCCTGTGTGCAGTTTGGGTCTCCAGGTGACAAAAAGGACACAACAGCACAAGAAAAGGTCCAGAGAAGAGCGACTAGGCCAAAGACAGGGCTACAGGGGAAGATTAAAAGAGCTGAGCCTTTTCAGTTTAAAGAAGATTAAGAGGAGACCTGACTGAAGTGTTTAACATTATGAAGGGAATTAGTCCAGTGGATCGAGACGGTGACTGTAAAATGAGTTCATCCAGGACACGGACACAGTTGGAAACTTGTTGAGAGTAAATTTCTCAAAAACATTTTTCTTTACACAGAAATCCAAAGATATTTAGAATAAGTGACCAAGTAGTGTGGTGGACAGTTGGACTTTAGAGTCTTTCAAAACTCGACTTTTTTTTTTTGCAATCCTCCTGGCCATCTGACCTTACCTTTTTCTTTGTTACATACTCTATAATATTATTGCCTAATCTTGTTTGTTTATGTTTTATATTAACTTCTTTTTATTTCATCTTGTAAAGCACTTGTTTGTATGAAAATCCATCCATTATCCAACCCGCTACATCCTAACTACAGGGTCACGAGGGTCTGCTGGAGCCAATCCCAGCCAACACAGGGCGCAAAGCAGGAAACAAACCCTAGGCAGGGTGCCAGCCCAGCGCAGGGCACACACACACACACACACCCACACACTAAGCACACACTAGGGACAATTTAGGATCGCCAATGCACCTAACCTGCATGTCTTTGGACTGTGGGAGGAAACCGGAGCACTCGGAGGAAACCCACGCAGACACCATGCAAACTCCACGCAGGGAGGACCTGGGAAGCGAAACCAGGTCTCCTAACTGCGAGGCGGCAGCGCTACCCACTGCCACCGTTCGGCCAGTTTGTATGAAAATGTGCTATAGAAATAAATGTTATTGTTGCTGTGGCTGAAAGAAGGCTCAAAGAAAACCGACACTTTTATTTGAACAATTGGCCCAAATTACCCAATCTCAGGATGCACAACTATTGACCGAGGGCTATTAAGGTTCTGAATAATCGCTCTTCTAGATTTATCCGCAAGCTTCATCACCGAGATGTATCGATAACGAGGGTCTGTCCAGTACAGGTTCTTCGATATCCAGTCATAAGCCAGATCTTCTACACTCTCCACCCTGTTGGCTGCAAGAGTTTCCCGGCCTAAACAGAAAAACAAGAGGTATTATTTCAAAGAGCTTAATCCTTTCATACCTTTTCACTTTTGTACTTCTGCAATTTCTTTTCCGATAATAAGTTAGTATTATGTGCTAGGTAACGCCAAAACAATGGAGTTCTTACTTGTACTTACTCTCATAAAAGGAAACAATATTCAAATAAAAGGTTATTTAAAAAACTGACGTTTTCAACAGTATTTCAACATCTAGTATTTTATTATATGGAATTAAACAGAGGAATCATATCTTGATAAAAAATGTTTATTCTCATGGCCTAATTGTGCTACAGTTGAGGTAGAAATGTGCTCAAAAATGCAAAATCATCTTTGTGAAGGAAAGTGCATTTGAGGCATCTATCTAGGATTTCATTTAGATAGGATGAATTGTGTTCTTTAGTTATTGTGTCCAACAACTAACTTCCTGACACACACACAGACATCGCTGTGAAAGTAGTTTTTAAAGCACTGATGAATGTACTGCTGTGGAGATGAACTGAGAAATGAGTCCCATTTAAAATACAGGACAAATTAGGATTTTTAAAAAATAAATAAATAAATTGAGCACGAAATATGGGACCTCCTCAGGAAATATAGGATGTCTGGTAACCCTCAATAAAATGATCTAACGTGGAAGAATGAAAAGAGTAACAAGCCATTAAATTAATTAAGATTTGTTATTGACAAGGATTGGTTTGTAATTCAGCAGTCGGGTTGGAACAAAAACCTGCAACCACTGCAGCCCTCCAAGACTGACTTTGCAGACCTCTCCTCTAGAATATTCTTTCGGCACGACCCCAAAACGTTTATTTGTTTTCGTGTTCTTTTCCCTAAAATTTGTTTCAAATGAGCTTAACCATCTCCTCACAACACTCCTATCTTTGTGGCCTGCAGATTTGCCATTTCTGTACGATGAATCTGTTTTCAGATATCTCGTATCTGGTTTGATAACATATGCTATGGTTAGATGGCTGGGGAGGAGAGGAAATTCAGATCGCAGCTATTAACATTTACAATTTATGAATCAGTCAAGGCAGTTCAGGAATGCTGACCACAAAATTTAAGTGTGTGGATGATTATGGTGTGCTAGGTGAGTTCTCAGTAGGCTGTACCCCTTTTCCAGAGATGGCAGGTGGTACTTCTTACAGTGCATACAACACCTTAACAGCAGCTTGTTACACGCCTGAAATCCTGTTCATATGTGACTTTGAAATTAACAGTTCTGTTTGTACCTTAATTTTTGTTTCATTGCCTCACTTCCTATTCCTGTAATCCCCTTGTTTTCAAATTATGATTTGCTTTTGGCCTTCCTTGTAGTTTATTCCCATCTGGTATGCAGATGTATGCAAATCCAGTCAGAAATTGTTGACTGAAACTAAACTAATGGTATCTTGTGAGACTTTTAGGTGATGATGATGATGTTCATCTTGTTTAACACTTACAAAAAAAATTGGCAATAAAAATGGGTCCTCATTGCTGCTGACTACATTTTATTCACACACCAAACACGGCAAAAGAAATTTTTATGATTAAAGACATTCAAATGGAAGTACAAGGTAACTAGGTGCATGATATGTACAATTTTTCCACTTAAGCAGTCCTTAACGTACTCTACCATAAATACGATAATTTGACCACCTACCTGTTCCATCAAGTTTCTGCTTATAAATCACATCCCTTGTTGTGTCCGAAAAGAAAATGGTCTCATCTTCTGCGCTGTAATCGACTCCCACAAAATAAGAAGGGCTGTGAGTAATAGGCAGAACAACGTCTTCCTGAGTTGAGAGGTTAAAGGGTATCCCACGTATCGCCAACTGGGACGAAAACAGCAGGAACTGACTGAGAGCTGCCAAAAGGGACGAGCAAAACATGAAAATACTGGTGGAGAAGCCCTTAACATAATGACAGATGCTATACAATAAAGTCGACCCATTTCTGTGATCTGTTTGTGGATCCCATGAAACAAATCCAGGCTATTCATTTCACGATTGATTTTTATAGCCTTAGAGAATACTCCACCCAAAAATGATATATATATTGTGTGTGTTACTTACCCCTTGTGTTTTGTAGTGATGATGAGCAAAATGTTTAATCTCATATTCATGGATAACAAAAATGAAAATGTTTGCGATATAATACAATCCAATGGTGACATATGCTTTACAATAGCAAATGACACAAAAAACTACCATGGGAAAAAGAAAAAAAACCTCACATGACTCATGTCAGATAATGCATGTGCCAGCTATCCAGTCGTTTGCTCACAACATGCAAAACACATGCAGTTTTTGCTAAAAAAATTGTTAAATACAGTCAGACACCAATTTATATTGCTGACGTTATAAATTGGTTGATTATGCTGTTGGAATGCTATTTGTACTTATGACTGAGGGCCTTAGAGAAAGAATGGGAAAATAATGTTCTAGAAATTTCCAAAACCAGCCACATTAATAAATCTTGTGTTATTATTATTATTATTATTATTATTATTTCACTGGGCCTCATATGTTTTCTGACTCGAGGAGGGCCCTTTTAAGGTTTGCTTTGATCGGTGCGGCTCCACATGGCTAATTGTTATGCATTCGGGCCACACTGCCTTCATTACACCAGTGTTTTTTGACCCTTTTGGTTCTGTGACCCAGTTTTGCCTTTTAAAACTTTGCAAAGCATCTCCTTGATGAACCAAGCACATTTGGGGGTCCCCCTTGGTGAAACGAGCTCACTTAAAAATATATTTTGCGGTGTTGGTGATTTAGGCCTGTGTTTCTTAAACTTTTTTTTTTTGTGACCCAATCTTGCCCTTTTTAGTGTCTTTGACATCCATTCCTTGTTGAATGTAGGGCCGATCATCAGTGCTGGGAGAATCAGAGCCGATCCATAGAGCGGTGGGCAGATGGCGTCCCCTTTGGAGAATTGTGGACGATCATCGGTTGCGGATTGATTAAGGAAGATCGTTGAAGCATCTGTGAAGCATTACCATCAAATACTACAATAACTCGGGGCTTAACAGTGGATGCTTGTGACCCATTTTGGATCGAGACCCATAGTTTAAGAAACCTCGGCTTAGGCAAGACCAAAGCGATTCACTCATAAACCACTTACGAACCAACATCGGCAATATACGACCCACCAATGGCATGACTGAATGGTTAAGGAACACTGCCTTACATGGACCAGGTGTTCGTACACCGAGACTTGAACATCGGTTTGTGAAACTTCATATCAGCAGTTACACTCTGCCTTCTGGTGACCCACACCACACCCACAGAGCCTGAATTGCAATAACCTGCCCACTCTGTAACCAACATAAAGCCAATCTGATATGCAGCCAAATGACCATTCCTAAATGGAGCTGCAAGTTGGCGCATAACTGTAAATACTTCTGGATAAATCAGCACACATCATAAATGGGAAATGCACATGGAACTGACTTTTTGAATTAAAGATCTGCCTCTTCTCATCTTTCATTGGTCAAAAGTTCTGTGTTTGATTTAAAATGTCAGTCCAAGGTGATTTGTGTTCTCCACTTATGATGTGTGGTGATTTTTAAACAATATTTTAGGTAAAATTGTATGGGTTTTGCATGCTGAGGGAAAACAACTGGATTTTAGACATGTGCATTCTGTGACATGAGCAACTTGACATTTTTTTCTTTTTACTGGATGTTTTTCATATCATTTACTGTTGTACAGAATTGGTCACCATTGAGCTGTAATATATCATAAACTTTTTTTATCCTCATTCTCCAGGAAAATGTAAAATTAAAAATTTCTATTGGTCATTGGTAGACAGTAGAATTTTAGGAACTTTCAAAACGAATTTAGTGGATAGCACTGGTGAGGTATGCTGGGCTGAATGGCCTGCTCCCATACTGACGGTTCTAATGTTCTAATCTCTACAAAACACAATGGGTTAGAAACATATAAAAAAGTATCATTTTTGGGTGGAGTGTTCTTTTAAAGCCAGTATATCTGAAGGTGCCCACTCTAAATTTACACTTAAGCTCAGCATCCTAATAATTAAATTGTACATATTAGTTTCTCTTACCAACACAATGTTTTCCATCAGGATGAAGGTCAAAGCCCATTCGACATTTACACCGGTATCCGAGACCATCGTTGTCTGTCCTGTGACTCAGAACGCAGATCTGCTCACAGCCTCCTTTATTATTGCCGCAAGGATTTCTCACTTTTGACATAAAAAACACATTTTCTTGTTAATCCTCACGTAGCTAAACCACAGATACTCTGCCACATCATATAGTGCCTTGAAGTGGGATCGGGTCCCCATTAAAGTTTTCAAAAGTGATTCTTTAAGAAATTTCCACACTTTGTTTCTTTCCAAGCCTTTTTTTGAGAGGCAGATTCATTGAACTTTGCCATATTTTGACCCTTAGTTCTGTGGTTTGGTGCCCTGCTGCTGTTAACTGTACTGCCCGTGAGGTATGAAGGTGGCTGCAAACGTGCTTTTAGTAATCTGGGTCTCCTGTGTCAGTCCACCCTGCATTGCAGTGCCACTGTAAATTTCTGTGCCACTAGGACTATAAACAATTGTTTTTCTTTATGCTGTAAATTACACCGCTCAAAAAAATTAAGGGAACACTTAATCATCACAGTCTAACACCGAGTCATTTAAGCTTCAGGGATATCAGTCTGTCCAGTTAGGAAGCATAAGAGATTGTGAGTCAAGTAGTGAAAAAAGCGTTATATATAAATATAAAGAATTATTATTATTATTATTATTATTGTTATTATTATTATTATTATCATCAGCCTCACCTGCTTTGGCACAAATGAAAGTGACAAGGAGTACACTGGAGAGGCAACACCAAGACAAGCCCCAAAAAGGGAATGGTGGCCACAGACAATTGCTCTCTCCGCATCCTTCTTGACTGATCCTTCTCTAGTTTTGTGTTTTGTCCTTGTCATTACTGGTAGTATGAGGCGATACTTTCAGCCATTTCAGGATACAGAGGTAGTCTAGCTCTTCCAGAATGCCACGTCCATACGTGCTGTCACAAGAAGGTTTGTTGTGTCTCCTAGGACAGTCTCAAGAGTATGGCAGAGATACCTGGAGATGGGCTATTACACAAGGAGAGCTGGACAGGGCCGAAGAAGGGCATCAACCCAGCAGCAGGTCTGGCATCTGCTCCTTTGTGTGAGGAGGAACACTGCCAGAGCCCTACAAAATGACCTCCAGCTGGCTACTGGTGTGCATATTTCTGACCAAACTGTCACAAACAGACTCCATGACAGTAGCATGAGAGCCTGAAGTCCTCTATTGGGACCTGTGCTCACATCCCATCACTGTGTAGCTCGATTGGCATTCACCAAAGTATGCACAATTAGCAGCTCTGCCATTAACTTCACAGAAAATAGCAGGTTTACACTGAGCACGTTTGACAGAGTCTGGAGATGCCGTGGTGAACGTTATGCAGCCTGCAGCATCATCCAACACAACTGGTTTGGCGGGGGTCAGCGACGGTCTGGGGCGGTATATACTTGGAGGGTCTCACAGACCTCCATGTGCTAGGCAACGGCACCCTGACTGCTGATGAAATCCTTAGAGAGATTGTCAGACCTTACACTGCAGTGGGCTTTGGGTTCTTCTTGGTGCCCACCCTCATGTGACCATAGTGTGTAGGCAGTTCCTGAATGATGAAGGCATTGATACCATTGACTGGCCTGCACTTCCCCCAGTTCTCCTCATGTAACAGCCCATCTCCTAGTATCTCCTCCATTCTCTTGAGACCTTCTTGTGACAGCAGGTATGGTTGTGCTATTCCGGAGGTGCTGCACTACCTGTGCAACCTGAATGAGCTGCAGGTACCGCCACATGCTACCAGAAGGACAAGGACAAAACCTAAAACTAGAAAAGAATCAATCAGGAAAGATAAGAAGAGAGCGATTGTCTGTGGCCACCACTCCCTTTTTTGGGTGGTGTCTTTCTGTTGCCTCCCCAGGGCACCTATTGTCACTTTCATTTGCACCAAAGCAGGTGAAGTTGATTCACAATTGCATCTGCTTCCTTACTGGACAGACTGATATCCCTGAAGCTTAAATGACTTGCTGTTAGACTGGGATGACTAAGTGTTCCCTTAATTTTGTTGAGAAATATATAATGACAATAAATTGGCTTGAATGTAATGAAGGTTTACCAAAGAAGGACACGGGCGTTTTTAAGGGTTTTTGGAGACTGAAGTTGTTAAGGTGGAGATGCTATTCTCTCCTGCTCATGGACGTGATAATCATACAGTGGAATCCGAAATTATTCAGACCCCTTCACTTTTGTTTCATATTTCATTATATTGCAGGATTGTGCTAAAATTGTTATAAATTATTTTTTTTCTTACATCAAGCAACACTCAATGCCCTGCTATGACAAAGCAAAAACAGGATTTTAGAGATTTTTGCATATTTATTAAAAATAAACAACCCAGTAACTCAAGTATTCAGACCCTGAACTACTGAGACAGATTATTTCAGCCAGGAGAAGGAAGGAATAATGTGATTGCCCAAATTTTAGCCTCTGGAAATGTATTTTATAGACACTGAGAACATGTGTGGAGCAAACAACATGCGTATGCTGACAAAGTGTGACGTACCTGCACAGACTACAAAAGCCTTAACAGTAACCCAGTTATGGATTTACATGGCCACATGATTGGATTATTCACAGAGAAATCGATTTCTGCTAATCAGGTTTCTCAGAGGCCAATAATTTGCCTAATCAGAATGAGAGTTTATATGTCACTTTAGAAATTAGGTTTCTGTGAATAATCATATTATAGAAGCGCATGTATAAGGTTGATATTTGTTGTTCAATGGACAGACGCCCCATTCAGTGCTGTTTCTGGCCTAATGACCGGTGCTGCCAGAGTAAACTCGGAGCTCCCATGACCCTCAATTGGCTTAAATGATTTCAAAAAACACATCTACTCACCAAAAGGTTGTCGTAGGGAATGGTAGACCGTCACACCGTAGGGTGTTAGAGGGGAAGGAAAGACGACTTGTGGGCTGCTTTCAGAGAATTTATTAGCCCTCATTACTGCCATCCTGGTCCAGTCAGTATAATAGACATAATGCTCAAACATGCTTAGTCCATAGGGGTGGGGTATTAATGAACCACCATATATCACAGTTTTCCTTAGGGAAAAATAAATATATAAATAAATAAAACAGATGATGAATAAACGTAACATGTCATGATCATCATGGTCTAGCTGGATGTAAAATGACTGACAGGACACTTGAATGAACATGCACATGTTTGGAAGTCACTTTGGATAAAGGCGTCAGCCAATACAAAATAATAATAAAAATAGAAGACACCATGCAGCTGTTAAATCAGTCCAATCAAACTGCAAGTAGGTTTGCAAAGTTTAAATACATTATCAGACTAACAGACTCAGAAGCAGAATACAATGAAAGCTGGAATGCAAGAAGAAACAGGAATGCAGTGTTGACAGCCGTCAAGAAGAGCTTGGAAAAGACTCAGACAAGTTCAGGAGCAACAATGTGACCAAATTGCATACGGACTAATAATTTTCCATATTGTAGAAGGAAGCCCCGATGAGGATTGAGTCAGCCAATTCAGTCAAGGCCAATGCAAAACACCTCCTATACAGTCTGTTTAGCCACCAGGGGATTCATGGAGCCAAGCAGAAGAAACTTGCAGTTTGATCAAGGAATGCCGTGGATTCAGAAAGTATGCAGAGCCATTCACTTTTTATGCATTTTGTTAAGTTGCAGCCTTGTGCTAAAATCATTTTTATCCTCATCAAGGAACATTCAATAACCCAAAATGACAAAAGAAAAAACAGGATTTCAGAAACGTACGCAAAATTATTAAAAATAAAAAACTGAAATATCACATTGACACAAGTATTCTGATCCTTTACATGTCAATTAGTTGAAGCACCCTTGGCAGTGACTACAGCTTGGACTCTTCTTGGGTTTGGCATGACAAGCTTCGCACGCCTGGGATTTGGTGATTTCCTGCCGTTCTGTTCTGCAGATCCTCTCAAGCTCTGTCATGATGGATGAGGCTCATTGTTTTCAGGTCTTCCCAGTGTTCCTCAGCCCAGTCTTTGCTTTCTGCTTCGGGTTCTTGTCCTGTTGGGAAGTTAGCCTTTGTCTCAGTCTGGGGTCCAGAGTGCTCTGGAGCAGGTTTTCATTAAAGACATCTCTGTACTTTACTCTATTCAACTTTTCCTCAACCCTATCTAGTCTACCAGTCACAAACCCCACAGAATGATGGTGCCACCGCCATGCTTCACAGTTGGATTGATATTGGAGAATAGGAGTGGAGCGGTGCCTGGTTTCCTTCAGACATAACTCTAATCCTTCATTACACCAGAGAATCTTGTTTCTCATAATCTGAGAGTACTTTAGGTGCCTTTTTGCAAACTCCAAGCAGGCTTCCAAGTGTCTTATAATGAGAAGAGGCTTCTATGTGGTCACTCTGTCATAAAGCCCAGATCAGAGGAGTGTTGCAATGGTGCAGATTTTCATTAAGGACATCTCTGTACCAGCTCCTGCCACTGAAAACCAAATCCACAGCATGATGCTGCCACCGCCATAGAATGGTATTGTTCAGGTGACGAGTGACACCCGGGGTCCTCCAGAAATGACACTAACCCTAATTTCATCAGACCATAGAGTCCTTTGTGCAAACTCTAAGCGGGCTTCAATGTGTCTTTTACTGAGAAGAGGCTTCTGGTCCCTGCTCTCATACTTACATAAATGAGAGATTTAGATTTTTAATAAATTTGCATTCTGAATTTTGTTCATATAGGTTATTGAGTGTAGATTGATGGGTAAAAATGGAAAATTTGTAAATTAAAAATTAAACCTACAACACAATAAAATGTGCAGAAAATTAAGGGTTCTGAATGCTTTCTGAATCCACTGTATACTGTACACATCCAGCCCTAAGAATAAGTATACATTAGTTGAGCTTGTAAAAAACTCCCTTATTAATTTACAGGTTTATAAGGTCATTATTTTCACTTATAGTGAACGGTGAAATTCTACATGCATACTGTATACTAATCAATACTCAATACGACCATGCTCTCCAATTCATTTGGACCGCTTTGCAGAGATCTGTTGTCACTTTGACATTAAAGAGTCTTTTTCTATCGTCACAAATTAAGTCCACTGTGATTCAGTTCCATTTAACATCAAAATCTAAAAACTTTTCATTAGAACATTAGAACACTCTTGATGAAAACAGGCCATTCAGCCCTACAAAGGCCTCCAGTCCTATCCACTTAATTCTTTCTAAAAAACATCAAGTTGAGTTTTAAAAGTCCCTAAAGTCCTACTGTCTATCACACTACTTGGTCACTTATTCCATGTGTCTCTAGTTCTCTGTGTGAAAAACAAACTTCCCAATGTTTGTGTGAATTTCTCCTTAACAAGTTCCTAACTGTGCCCCCGTGTTCTTGATGAACTCATTTTAAAGTCACTGTCTTGATCCAATGAACTAATTCCCTTCATAATTTTAAGCACTTCGGTCAGGTCTTCTCTTAATCTTCTTTTGTTTAAACTGTAAAGGCTCAGCTCTTTTAATCTTTCTTCATAACTCATCCCCTGTAGCCCTGGAATCAGCCTAGTCGCTCTTCTCTGGACCTTTTCTAGTGCTGCTATGTCCTTTTTTGTAGCCTGGAGACCAAAACTGCACACAGACCTCCAGATGAGCCCTCACCAGTGTGTTATAAAGCTTAAGCAGAACCTCCTGTGACTTTCACTCCATACATCAAGGCGCTATATAACCTGACATTCTGTTAGCCTTCTTAATGCCTTCTGAACACTGTCTGACAGTTGATAGCTTAGAGTCTACTACGATTCCTAAATCCTTCTCATAAGGTGTACTCTCGATCTTCCGGCCTCCCATTGTGTATTCAAATCTCACATTTTTACTTCCTATGTGTAATTCTTTACATTTTCTGACATTATATTTCATCTGCCACAAATCTGCCTAACTCATCCCCTGTAGCCCTGGAATCAGCCTAGTCGCTCTTCTCTGGACCTTTTCTAGTGCTGTTATGTCCTTTTTGTAGCCTGGAGACCAAAACTGCACACAGACCTCCAGATGAGCCCTCACCAGTGTGTTATAAAGCTTGAGCAGAACCTCCAGTGACTTGTACTCCACACATCGTGTTATATAACCTGACATTCTGTTAGCCTTCTTAATGGCTTCTGAATACTGTCTGGTATTTGATAGTCTATTATGACTCCCAGGTCCTTATACAACGTACTTTCAAGTTTCAACCTTACATTGTATATTCATATTTAACATTTTTGCTTCCTATATATAATTCTTTACATTGACTTCCATTAAATTTCATCAGCCATAAATTTGCTCAAGCCTGTCTGCTGACAAATTCCATCTATAATGACATAACAGATTCCAAATTATCTGCCAATCCACTTATCTTCTTATCATCTGCAAATTTCACCAGTGTGTTACTTATATTCCTATCCAAATCATTTCTATATTATTAAAAATAGCAGTGTTCCCAGCACAGACCCCTTTGGGACACCACTCTGAACCACAGCCAGTTCTGATGATGTTCCTCACACCTCTGTTTCCTGTGTCTATATGCACTGTACATCTAAAAAAGGAACCCTGACGATGCATCTTAACCCACAGCACTGAGATTACTGAACAACAGCATAATAATAATAGTGACGAACATGGCAGTGTTGTCTGTGTAGAGCAACAGTGCTGCCCATAATCAAGTGACACTCTTCCAAGCCATAAGCAGTCTCAATACTACCTAAATTCCCAACCCCACCCTTTTTACCTGTAGAGACCATCATAAGTAACGGTCTCAACATAATCGTAACGACTGTCCACCCAGTAGACTCTCTGAGACACAATATCAACGGTTACACCAGCAGGCCAGCCCAGTTTGCTTTTGACCAATTCATAGCGATTTGTCCCATCCATAAAGGCTCTCTCAAGGCCAGGCTCTCCATTCAGGCTATCCCAGTCTGAAAAAAACAAGTAGCTGTGAAAAGAAAACAGAACGTCAGTCTATCTGTCTGGCCATTTTCAATGCCAGTTTTTACTCAGATGTTAAAAATAGTTTGATATGAAGGAATCAAATACATTCCATAAAATACAAAAGGGTGTTCAGAAAGTTATGAGCCTGAACCTGACAGGGTTAGTCTATGGTGCCAGTTTTCTTTAGCTTGCTTTGCAACCAGTGCTACTTGGACATGCTCCAGCACTTTGTGATCCATCCCTCTTCATAATCACCTCTACACCGATCAGCCATAACATTAAAATCACCTGTCTAATACGGCGTAGGACCCCATTGTGCCACAAAATGGACTCCACAAGATCTCTGAAGGTATCCTGTGGTATCTGACACCAAGACATTAGCAGCAGATCTTTCAAGTCCTGTAAGTTGGTAAGATGGGGTCTTAATGGATTGGACTTGTTTTTCCAGCACATCCTGCAGATGCTTCATTGGTTTGAGATCTGGAGAATTTGGAGGCCAAGTCAGCACCTTGAACTCTTTGTCGTGTTCCTCAAACCATTCGTGAAACAACTATTGCAGTGTGGAGGGGTGCATATCTCTCTGAAAGAGGACACTGCAATCAGGGAATACTGTTGCCATTAAGGTATACATGTGGTTTGCAGAAATTATTGGGTAGGTGGTATGTATCAATGTAACTTTCACATGAATGCCAGGACCCAAGGTTTCCCAGTAAACATTACCCATATCATCACACTGCCTCTGCCAGCTTGCCTTCTTCTCATGGTGCATACTGCTGCCATCACTTCCCTAGATAAATGATGCACTTGCCCCTAGCAGTTCACATGATCTACAAGAAAACGTGATTCATCATACCAGGTCACCTTCTGCCATTGCTCCATGGGCCAATTCTGATACTTATGTGGCCATTGTATGCATGTTCGATGGTAGACAGGGGTCAGCATGGGCACTCTGACCAGTCTGATGCTGTGCAGACCCATACACAGTAACCTGTAATGCACTGTATGTTCTGACACCTCTCTCTCTCATGGCCAGCATTAAGTTTTTCATCAGTTTGCGCTACACTAGCTCTTCTGTGGGATCGGACCAGATAGGCTAGCCATCATTTCCCATGCACATCAATAAGCCCTGGGCACGTATGACTCTGTCGCCTAGTTCAGTTGTTGTCCTTCCTTGGACTACTTTTGGTAGATACTAACCACTGTATACTGGGAACACCTCACAAGACCTGCCATTTAGGACATGCTCTGACCAAGTCATCTAGCCATCACAAATTGGCCCGTGTCAAAGTTGTTCAGGTCCTTAGGCTTTTCCATTTTTCTTCATCCCAACACATCACCTTTAAGAACTGACTGGTCTCTTGTTGTCCAATATATTCCACCATTTGACAGGTGCCTTTGTAAAGAGATAGTCAATGTTCTTTACTTTACTTGTCAGATGTTTTAATATTGTGGTTGACTGGTAATTTATCTGTATGTTTCCAAAACATGTTAAGCACTTTCATCAGTTCAGACAGCAATAAGTGCTTGTAACTCTGTTTGTTAGGAAATAAACACACAGCAGTGCCCATAGCCTCTGGTCTTGAACTATTAAGCCACTTGCTTTTTTGATCATAAGTGTAAATAATTGATTTTAGATTTCTCGGTCCCCATCAACTTGATCAGTCAGTTCGGATCACATCCTTCACATCTTCTATAACTCACTGATGGCCAGTGAGATTTTCTACACTGTTGTGTGCTGGGCTGGTAACATCACTTCAAGAGAGGCCCACCGATTCAACCAATTAATTAAAAGAGCAGCCTCAGTTATAGGACACACTCTGGACCCCCTGGAGGTCGTAGCAAAGGAGAGAATGAAAACAAAACTGAGTGCCATTATGAACAATGCTGCATATCCTCCTAGTGACACACCAACACTGGGGACTTTCAGCCAATGAATTATTCAGCAGAAAGTGTGTCAGGAAACGTAATTGAGGTCCTTCATACCAACAATAAAACATCTGCATAATGCCACATTGTGGCGGCCAAGTCAGAAGTCTTTCTTTTTTTTTAATATTCTTTCTTTTTAGTCATTTTGTTGTGTGTTCAGACCATTGTGTGTGTGTACATCTATGTATGTATCTATTTATGTATTTATTTATTTAAAGAGCCTCTGTAAAAAGCCATATTTCCACCCGGGACAAATAAAGTTCTGTCTATCTATCATATAGTGTCTTTCATCTATCTATCTATCTATTGTGGCGAAGCCTGGAAGGACCCGGAGAGGGACTACACCTCCCCTGGACCATGAGTGGGCAGCCACCCTGGTCTGTATGGGGGCCATGGGAACTGAGCATGGAAGCTCAACCCTATTGGGGCCCGTGGGATTGAGGAGCCCTGGATGTCAGCACTTCCACCACACCCGGAAGTGCTGCCGGAAGGCGTACCAGGGACACCCGGAGTGCATCCGGGTGCTCATGCGGCAAGTACTATCGGAAGGCTGTCACAGAGCACCTGGAGCACATCCGGGTGATTATAAAAGAAGCTGCCTACCCACGAGCAGTAAAGCCAAGTCGGGAGGAAGAAGGCAACGCTCGGGAGGAGAGGTGGAAAGGCGGAAGGAGAAGTCCAGAGAGGAGAGAAAAGGATGGAAGAAGGGTGTTTGGTGCAGGGGCACTGTGTGGTGTGCTGGGCTTTTATAATTAAAGAGTGTGTTTTTTCGAACATTGTGTCTGTGTCTGTCCGTGCTGACGCTAAACTACCACACTATCTATCTATCTATCTATCTATCTATCTATCTATCTATCTATCTATCTATCTATCTATCTATCTATCTATCTATCTTGATGCCTGGGGCACGTACAGCCCCTCTAACCCCGACACAAACATGCAGGATGCACAGATTTTGCCAATAGCACACAGTTTATTGCCTTATTCAGCAGAAAGTAAAGCACAGAGTACTTTGCCGCCAGCCCTTCCACATCCACTCCTCCTTAGGCTTTGTCCTCTTCCTCCCGACTCTGGCCATTGAGTGGCAGTGACTGGCTCCGTTTATAGGGCACACGGATGGACTCCAGGTGCTCAACGAAGTGCTGCAAATAGGGCCCTGGAAAAGTCCAGGTGCCCCCTGGCGGTGGCCACGGGCTCCAGCAGGATCGAGCTTCCATGCTCACAACCCATGGCCCTGCTGGAAATCATCTATCTATCTATCTATCAGTAAATCTGTGTAACGCACCTATACTGTATTTTTAGCCACCGCAAAGAAAATCTCAAGTACAGTGCACAACCGAGTTCAAACTTAAATTATGCCCCATTAAGACAGAAAGCAAGAACATTTCAACCCGCACTTTCTTTCATTTACCCTTTCATGTGAGAAATCAAAAAGTTTCCCAAGCTACTTACCCTACTGTTGGATCCACAGCAATTCCCGTTGGAATTCCCAGACTTTCAGCAATCAGTGTCACTCGGTTACTCCCGTCTAAATCCACCATGTCTATCCTGTTCACTCTTCCTTCCACAACATACAATTTATTGTTTATCCAGTCCACGGCTAGGTTTACAGGATAGTCAACTGATACATTTAAAACCACCTGGACACGGGAGCCGTCAACATCAACAGAAAACACCTGCAACCCAAATAAAGAATCCTTGTTTAGAGATTAGCTGGTTTACATTTTAGAAAAGGGTCAACCTGGGTAGGACACACATTCAGAACATTTTGCTTCCTTCTTCAGATGAAAATTCATTAATTAGAATTCCCCTGAAAATTATGTCATAAGTTCATATTATTAGGCTTGTGGTATCAAGATTCTTGATTTCCTATTTCAATGTAAAAAAAAAAAACAGAATGAGTTAGTCCCAGTGCCTATGAAAAGTGTTCACCCTCTTGGAAGTTGAAACACAGTGCATTTCATTTGGGTTTTTTGACCCCGATCAACAGAGAAAGACTCTTTAATGTCAAAGTGAACACAGATCTCTGCAAAGAGCTCCACATTAATTACAAATATTAAAAAGAAAATGAATGACTGTCTACAATACGTCACCACTAAATCAACACTGGTACAACCGATTAATTTTACAAGTCAGAGAATGGAGGTCACCTGTCTGGGATTTTGAATTGATTGCAAGATAAACACCCATTGTATGTGGAAGGGCAAACATGTAATTGGTCAAAATGGTAGCCCAACCTGCACAATGAAAACAAAAGTACACTCCAAGCACCTCTATGAAAAACAGAAGGCAGTGGATGGAAACCATAAAATATCCAAATTACCAAATATCCAAGCACTGACCCCTTTGGGACACCACTCTGAACATCAGCCAGTTCTGATAAGGTTCCTTGCACCTTAACCCTCTGCTTCCTGTGTCCATATGCACTGTATATGTAAAAAGGAGCACTGATCTTAACCCACAGCACTGAAAAACAGAAGGCAGTGGATGGTGACCATAAAATATCCAAATCTCCAAATATCCCAGATGGGTCCAGCTGAAGACCTTTACAGCTCTGTGATTCAGTAGCTCCAGTGGACAGTCAATTGGACTGCAGGTTTTTGTCACATGGTTTACTTGACTTGATTCAGATAACCCTTCCCCATCCCTTGTCTTACCCATAGTGTAACCAGGGCTATCACTGATGTATGAAATAAAGCAACAACCTCCTCAATGGAGTGGAGCTATGGATGCCCACAGAGTCTATGAAAATACACAGTTAAATTAATCATTAAGGAATGGAAAGAGTATGGCAGAACTGGAAATCCACTATAGCATGATGACCACAAAAACTGAATGATCGAGCAAGAAGAAGATGAGTGAGGGAGGCTGCCTAGAGACTCACAAGAACTCTGAAGAACTCTATTAATTAAAAAATGGAAAGAGTATCTCACAGAGCAGACTGACCACAAAAACTGACTGATCGAGCAAGAAGATGATGAGTGATTGACCAAGATAGACCCATGAGAACTCTGAAGGAGTTACAAGTTACAGTGTAGGAGGTTGTGCAAAACAACAATTGTTAACTGGGTTCTTCATCACTCACAACTTAATGGGAGAATGGCAAAGTGAAAAAACACATAACATCTCAGCTAGTGTTTACCAGAAGGTGCATTGGAGACTCTTAAGTCAGCTAATAGAAGATTCTACTTGTCTGATGAGACCAAAATGGAGCTTTTGGCCATCAGACTGAATACAATATTACACTGTACATGGTTAAAAACAGTGCTGGTGATAGCAAGTCCCTATGATAAACATTGTTTAGTGGCTGGCAAATGACATCACTAGAATTTCTAGGTGAATGAGTGTGGGGAGAATTCTTGGTGGAATATTGCAAGATGACTGGCAACTGGCACCACCAGAGACTTTGTCTGGCTAGGGTCTCTATGTATGTGCATGTGTATCTGTGTGTGTATTTTAATCTTAAAGGGCAGGAGTAGATGAACCCAATAAATGTTCCTGGTAAGTCTCACAAGCTTTACAATAATACACTCGAGTGATTGGTTTTAAAATGTATTTTCTGCGACCCTGCACAATTTTAATTTTCTACTGGTTGCTTGTGTGTGAATAGGCAGCAACCCTGTGGTGCCATTTGTAGCAGTGCACTCCATTTCCCAGCATCCCCAAAGGGTATTAGAACATTAAAACACTCTAGACGAGAACAGGCCATTCAGCCAACAAAGCTCGCCAGTCCTATCCTTGAGCATGGAAAAGGTGCTATAAAAATAAAATGTATTATTATTATTATTATTATTATTATTATTATTATTATTATTATTATTATTATTATCCACTTATTTCTTCCAAAAAAACATCAAGTCGAGTTTTGAAAGTCCCTAAAGTTCTACTTTCTACCACACGACTTGGTCGCTTATTCCAAGTGTTTATCGTTCTTTGTGAAAAGGAATACTTCCTAATGTTTGTGCGAAATTTCCCCATAAAAAGTTTCCAACTCTGTCCCCATGTTCTTAATGAACTCATTTTAAAATCACCGTCTCGATCCACTGGACTAATTCCCTTTCTAATTTTAAACACTTCAGTCAGGTCTCCTCTTAATCTTCTTTTGCTTAAACTGTAAAGGCTCTTAATCTTTCTTCATAACTCATCTCCTGTAGCCCTGGAATCAGCCTAGTCGCTCTTCTCTGGACCTTTTCTAGTGCTGCTATGTCTTTTTTGTAGCTTCGAGACCAAAACTGCACCCAGGACTCCAGATGAGGCCTCAGCAGTGTGTTATAAAGCTTGAGCAGAACCTCCTGTGACTTTCACTCCACACATCAAGGCGCTATATAACATAACATTCTGTTAGCCTTCTTAATGCCTTCTGAACACTGACAGTTGATAGCTTAGAGTCTACTACGATTCCTAAATCCTTCTCATAAGGTGTACTCTCGATTTTCCGGTCTCCCATTGTGTATTCAAACCTCACATTTTTACTTCCTATGTGTAATTCTTTAAATTTTCTGACATTATATTTCATCTGCCACAAATTTGCCTAAGCCCGTATGCTATCCAAGTCCTTCTCTAATGATATAACTAGTTCCAAATTATCTGCTAATCCACCCATCTTGGTATCATCTATAAACTTCACCAGCTTGTTCCTTATATTCCTATCTAAATCATTTATATATATTAAAAATAGCAGCGGCCCCAGTACTGACCCCTCTGGATCATCCAGTTCTGATGAGGTTCCTCGCACCATCGCCCTCTGCCTTCTGTGTCTGAGCCAATTCTACACCCATCTAAAAACATCACCCTCAATGGATGACTGAAGTGGGAGCAGGGGCTGCTGGGAACTAGAAAGACCAGCGGGAAGGTTGAAAAGGGGGCCCAGCAGAGCAACAAGAGCTGTGTTTTTGTGTAACCTGTCCGACGTGTCTACTGAAAAGTCCATGGATTGTTTCCCGTTAGGATGAATGGATTGTCTCGTGCCTGCCTGTTGTGTGTATAGTGGTAGATTATATAGTAGTCGTGTGTCTTTAAAAAGGAGCGCTCCTGCAAATCTCACCCCTCGCCGCTCAGGACTACTGGTAGGACTGTTTCATTCATTTATAACGGAAGCTATTCCCGGGATTGGCATCTTCACATTAAACCATTTCATCTGTTTTTGCCGTATTGGACTGTATGAAGACATTGTCATAAGTGTTTATTGTCATGGTTCATTGTTGTGTTAAAATTGCATCGCCATAGGGGAAAGGGGAGGGAGGTTTGTCTGGTTGTTGTTGTATGTATTGGATTTTCCAATTAATATGCTAGTTATTTGCCCTGCGGTGGGCTGGCACCCTGCCCAGGGTTTGTTTCCTGCCTTGCGCCCTGTGTTGGCTGGGATTGGCTCCAGCAGACCCCTGTGACCCTGTAGTTAGGATATAGCAGATTGGATAATGGATGGATGGATGGATATATTAGTTATTCATTTGTTGATTTCATGTCTCTGCCTGTGAGTGTGCGTGGGTCGGGCCAAGGCTAGGTGCATTCCTGAAAGCCTTCAAAGAAAAAATAACTAAATCACTGTCCTATCAACGGTGGGAATCTTAGCAGCACCGGACCGCTACACATTTAGGTAAAGTCACAGATGTCAACAACTGGGGGAACACAGCAGCTAACTGCCTCTCTTCTTTCACCCACGGCACAGAGGATGATACTTGCTAATGTCACTTCCAGCTTGCCACATGAGAAACCTGCCTCTTCTGCTCCAAGGGCTACTTAAAGATCAGAATTCCTGGAAGGTGACGTTCACTGAGGACCAACAAGTCAATAGCATGGAGCTTCTTAACAGCCTTGCTCATATAGCCTGAAGAGAAACAGAAGTTGTAACAGACTCGCCATGTCTACAATATTTCATTGTATTTTTATTAATCCTTTCCATCTTCATCCAGCATTATATCGTGTACCCACTGGTCCGACATCCCTTTATCCTCTAGTTTGTGTCTTCTTCTACACAGGGTTTCAGGGGGTCCAAGGCCTTCATAAGGATGTTTCCATGTATTTCAAATCTCATCTTTAACTAATAAGTAAAATGATATTTTAAAGTGACCTACACAAATGCCTTAATAGTAAGGACTGCAGGTGGAGAAGATCTAAACCTTAAGGCCCACTGTGGCCCTGCTCTGGAAATCATTCACACTTGGCATCTGAATGGAGCTATGAGCTGCACTGGCATTTCACAGAGCCTGCCAAGGAAAAGTCATCAATACTGTCTTTGTTTTATGAATAATACACTAAATACGTATTTGTAAGATGAAATTTCTTGATTTGGAATCGCCCTGTTAGCCTTTTACCAAGCGCATCCCATAACATGTTCCATCTTTCCAGTTTCTTGGCTCAGGCTCAAATACTGAAACAGAGCGACTCGCAGCAAAGCCCTTTGAGGAAGCCGAGAAACATCTATAGCTGATGGCTAAGTGAAAATAAATACAGCTTGTTAAGTCCTCAGGTTACATAAAATTACTCCAAAAAATGTCATTTTCTTTCGTTTTTTTTTTTTTTTATCAGAACCGCTATGCTGTGACTACAATTATACTAATATGAGTGGAAGCCAATCATTTAGTCCTGAGCAGAAGCTAGGCAGTATCACTCAGGGCCCATCAGAGTGTTCAACTACAGTCGATATAGCAAAGTAACAAAAGGAGACTGTCTGCCCGGCTAGACAAGAATGAGAGATTTAGAAAAAGGGCAAATAAATAAAAGAAAAAAATGTATTTCTGATCAGTTTCACAATATTCAAGTTTTCATCGGGGGAAAATTATTTAGATAAAATTTATTAATGAGCCA
>JANRMT010062814.1:22331886-22356477 GCA_026402145.1 Polypterus bichir lapradei | reverse complement strand
ATCCAGTGCTTGCCACATGTGGGTTTTGGAGGACTCCCATGTAAGATCAGAGTATCCCACTCTTTTAATGATATTACTTGTTAGTACTAATAGCTGTATATATAATGGATTCAGAAAGTATTCACACCCCTTCACTTCCTGCACACTTTATTGTGTTGTAGATTTAAATTTGATGTGGATAAAATTTGCCATTTTTGCCCATCAATGTACAAATAACTAATAATGTTAAAGTGAAGATGTGTTTTCAGAAGTAGTTGCAAATTTATTAAAAATCCAAAACTGAAATCTCTCATTCATGTAAATAATCAGACCCTTTATTCAGTACTGTATAGAAGCCCCTTTGGCAGCAGTTTCGGCTCAGTGTAGTCTTTTTGGGGTGAGCCTTTACGTACTTTGCACAACTGGATTCCTGCAGTTTACGTCATTCTTCATGGCAGATCCTCCTAAGCTCTACTAGATTGGATGAGAAGCATCTGTAAACTGCCATCTTCAGGTCTCTCCACAGATGTTCTATGCAGTTTAAGACTGGCCTTTGGCTGGACCACTCAAGGACAGGCAGACTTGTCCCAAAGCCACTCCAGTATTATCTTGGCTGTCATTGTAATGCTGAAAGGTGGACCATCACCCCAGTCTGAGGTGCCATTACACTATGAAGCAGGTTTTCTTAAAGATCCTCTCTGCATTTGGATGCATTCATCCTTTTCTTAATTCTGACCAGTCTTCTTGTCCCTGCTGCTATGAAGCACCCCATAGCCTGATGCTGCCACCACCATGCTTCACTGTTGGGATAGTGTTAAGTACTAGATGACCAGTGTCTGGTCTTCTCTAAGTATAGTACTTGGATTTCTGCACAAAGAGATCAATTTTTGTCTCATCAGACCAGAGAATCCTTTTTCTCGTGCTCCTAGAGTCTTTAAAATGAATTTTATACAAGAGTGACTTCTAGCCACTCTACCCTAAAGGCCTGATTGATGGAGTGAAGCTCAGATGGTCTGAAGCTCTGTTAGAATGACCATTGGGTTTTAATACACCTCTATAATGAAGGTCCTTCTTGTCCAGTTACTCAGTTTGGCTGAATGGCCAACTGTAGGAAGAGTCCTGGTGGCTCCAAATGTCTTCCATTTCACAAACACTGAATCCACTGTGTTCCTGGGGACACTTAAAGCTTTAGAAATGCTTTTATCCCTTTGCCCTAATTTGTGTCTCACCACTGTTTTGATCACAGAGGTCCACAGAGAGGGCCTTGGACTTCATGGCTTGATTTTTGTCTCGACATGCAGTGTGAGTTGTGAGACCATCGATACACAGTTATACGACGTGTGCCTTTCTTAATGATGTCCAATCATTTTATTTTGCCACAGGTGGACTCCAATCAAGTGGTAGACACAACTCAAGCAGAATAAAAGCAAACAGGACACACCTGAGCACAAGTTGGACTGCCACAGCAGAGGGTCCGAATACTTATGAGAATGAGAGATTTCAGCTGTTGATTTTTAATAAATTTGCAAACCTTTTAAAATATTTATTTTCACTATGTCATTAGGGGTTATTAAGTGCAGACTAAATAGCAATAATGGCAAAAATTAAATCTACAACACAATAAAGTGTACATTGCCCATCAATGTATGTACACTCAACAATCCATACTGTTAAAGTGAAACTGTGTTTTCAGAAATAGTTGCAAATTTATGAAAAGTCAAAAACTGAAATCTGTCATTCATGTAAATATTCGGACCCTTTATTCAGTATAGGGTGGTCCAGATCTAATTATGCAATTTTCATTACGCTATAACTTATTAAGTTTGTTACATAGAAAATCACCCGAAAAATCCCGGACCATCGAGAAGTGTGCGAACTGACGACATGAAGAATCGTCTTTGTGCTGAACTGGAATCGTCCCCGCATAAATCAAAGTCATCCAGATGATCTGGACCACCCTGTACTGTGTAGAAGCCCCTTTGGCAGCAGTTACAGCTCAGAGTAGTCTTCTTGGGGTGAGTCTCTATGAAGGGGTCTCAATACTTTCTGAATCCACAGGAAGGACAAAGTACCCTGATGCTTCTCTTATCCAATTTCACATCAGGAGCAACTGATATCACTTGTTAATACCAATGTATATAAATTAACCAAAAAAATTGTTTTTCCTTTAATAAAATAATAATTTTGCTCTCCCCTCGAGTTGCACTCTAGCTATGGCCCTGAAACATATTTTCTCCATTCTGTGCTTTGTATTTAGCCAGAGGCAGGCGTCACACTTACTGCAGTTTCGCTCGTCACTCTGATCACCACAGTCGTCGTCGTGATCGCAGAGGTAGGTTTTAGGGATGCATTCTCCATTGGCACACTGGAACTGGTTGCTGTTACATCTGTTAGCTGTAAAATGAAATTAATAAGGACAACAGCTGAAACGGAATGATGTTACATCATTTGAATGGTTTAACAAATGTTACTAAGCCAATCGGGGGACTTTAAAGAACCCCGAACTTTAAAATATTTTTAAGACAGCACAGAGAAACTGAAGCATCACTTACTGCAGTTAGCTTCATCTGAGGCATCCCTGCAGTTGAGCAGCCCATCGCAGCGCTGGCTGTGGTTATAACAGGCTCCATTTGCACATGTGAGCTGAGCACACACGGGGTATTCTGGAGGAAAAAAAACACCAGGACTTCTTTAAGAAAGTTGCTTTCAAAATTACTTATATTGCTGTAACACTTTTTTCTAGTGTTGCTACAGCTTTAACAATAAATATTAAATGTTATTATTTTGTTGTGTTGATATTGCTAAAACCCATGTCCTACTGCACGACTTTTCCAGTTTAAATGACCGTAGTTAGTCAGAGGATGTCATGGCACACTCTAATTGTCACTACTTACCATGGTTTTGCTTGTTTTATTTTTTACTTTCTGAAATACCCAGCATTGCCCGTGAGGAAAATAAAATGTTTTTTTTTTTAATTGTTTGAGAAAATTATAATTAAAAAAAAAAAACACAACTTTAAAAATAAAAATAAATTAATAAACAATGACGACACACTAATGTGCTTGTCTTATGGTCTTGTATGTATGTTATCATCCAGTTGATGCTCAGAACCGGACAACTGTATTTAATTTCAAATGCAACAGCCGGGTGCGGTGGAGCGCAAACATAAAGAACTAGCCAACCCGCGGCGTACCATACGCCGCATAATCAGGCCGGTTTTTTAATGATTTTTAAGCACAGGGAGAAAATTAACATTTGAAAAATCGGTAATGTAAGAAATCAGCAAGAAAAGCAACATTGTAACAATGCACGGAACGAACCAACACACAATTGTCCGGGACTGAAAACTGGCGGACTGCCATCGCGCCCTCTTGTTCAGTAAGCACTGCCTGCTCATTTGCCCACCTCCAACTCGTCACTTGAGTTATTGTCGTCTTTGCACAGTCCAGATGCACCTGTGACCCACGTAGACTTTTCATTGCTCTGTGTGGTTTTGGTTGCTTTTCTATATATAATCCACCAAGACACCCGGCCATGGTAGTTATGAGGTGGGAGGGGGTTGTGTACAAAGGGTAGGGACGTAATGGCTCACCCACGCCTCTCTGCGCTGGGTAGACACACGCTGAATCTCATGCATAATTATTTATTGAATGCTAAACACTTCTGGAAAGACACGATGCATGTTTGTCGCGGATGCGAATCGCTGTATGTAGCGTGTAAAACAGTTTGCTATGGTGCACACGGTCGTGCGCCGTAACCGAAAACTCGGTTTTTAAAGACTGCTTACTTCATTGTGTTTTAACCTCAGTTGTAAAGGATTGTTTTAAGGATCCCATGGGATACACCTCCGCGAGAAACATGCCTCTATGAACAGTCAACGTGGCTCGGAGATGCATGTAGCCTCTACAACAGACGAATATAAATGACACTGTTTTTTCTGTGTCGTCGCGTCCGAGTTGGTGGGCATGGCTCTGTGAGTTGTCGTCGTATCCAATGGTCTTAGAGTTGGTGGGCGTGGCTCCTTCCTGCGTGCGCCATAGGTGTCTTAGTTGTCGGCGGCTTAGTGAATCCACACCCCTTCCGGCGTGCTTTCCATGGGTGTCTTGTCTTAGTGAATTATATATATAGATGCTGGCAGTCACCTCCTGTTCGCCCTCTGGTGGTCATTCCGATGTCACCTGGATGATAACACGCATACAAGACCACAAGATCACCCCCACCCTACCCAGAAGGGGTGGGTTAGGGTTGATTTCATTCTACTGTATTTTTAATCGACCAATGAGAAACATGTACCAAGTTTCATGAAAGTCGCTCCAGCCGTTCGGAAGTGATGCTGGAACATACATACATACATACATACACACACACATACACTGACTTTTATATATATAGATTAGTTAAGCTTTAGTATGTTCCAAAACTGTACATTATTGTCTTACTTTATAATTTAAAAGTCAAATATAAGATTCAGTATTACAAAATTTTAAGATTTATAAAGTCTGAATTGCCATAATTCAGGGTTATCGTAAAAAATGTAATTTACTTCAAGAGGAAGAAATAAATAATAAAGAAGAATAGCTGCATCAGATATTTGATATTTTTGCTTTAGTTTAAATGTTTAAAGTCTAAATTTTGTCTATTATAATAGAAATTTGTCATTTTTCACCCTCTGATGCAAGTCCATAGACCAGTGGTTCTTAAACTTTTCTTTTCTTGTGTCTTGTCATGTGTGCGCGCCCAAAGGATGACCTTCCAGGCTCACCTAAAGTATGTGGTACCCCTCCAGGGTGACAGGTGGCACTGTCACTAACAGTCTTGTCTACTTTTTACCTCACAGCCACAAGAAATCCGCCCCTTGAGGGAAACAAAGCCAAGGAAGCCCCGCCCCTTCCAGTCCCCTCAGTATTAAAGGGAGACGCTCCTAGAAGATGGTGTCTCAATGCAGACCTGACAATGACAGTGAAAACTCCTGAGGGAGAAAGAGAGAAAGTGCAACCCTGAGAGAGCACTGATTCAAGGGAAATGTCCCTAACAAAGAGTATCTATGAGCACGTGTTTCTGTTAAATGTTTCTTTTTTTTGTTGGAATTAAACAGGGTTTTGCCCAGTTGGCACCTCCAGCACTTGGCTTTTGCCCTGCCTCGTCATTCATTCCACTACAGACCTAATTTTGCCTTTTTATGTCTTCGTGACCCATAATCAGCACCGACCGTCTTCCCGTGGGTTGGGGGGTGTCCCCTTTGGTGTTTCCTTTGAAGAATCATGGACACAAGCCATAGTGGATGTGACAATGTGAGTCCGTTACATGCTCCCATCTTCTGTCCGGGAGCCCTTTAACCCAATACCGTCGGTAATGTCACCGATGAGCTCGCAGTGAGGCACAACAATGGAGCAAGGGGATGGTGTACAAAAGTGCCAAGTGCTTTTATTATAAAACAACAATCAAAAAGAAACAGTATCCAAATAATTAGTGCAGTGATTCAAAAGTCATTAAATAAGTAATCCATTAAAAAAACAGTGAAAAGGTGGAGGTTAAAATCTATTAAAAAAAATCTTAAAACAACGAGGTTAAAATAATGCAGGAAGCAATCCTTTAAAAACAAAACAAGCCTGGCGTCTTCTTTACCTGGCGGCTCCCCTGATTCTCCTGTCTGGGCTTCTCAACAGGGGAGTCACCCTACCTGCAGCTGATCTTCTCTCTACCTGCTTCAGCTGATCGAATCGCCTCACCGACCCCTGGCTCCGGTAGGCTCCTCCAGACAGCGACTTGGGTTCCATAGCGACCAGGTTGCTCACGCTGGGGAATACACACCCCAAGTCCCGACTCCCGCTGCCTTCTGCGGCTTTACGCGGAGAGTCATCCACCTTCCGGTCACTCCCACTCTTCAAAATAAACTCAGCAGGAGCGACCACTATGACTACTCCCCGGATGTCGGCCCAACACCCAGGCTCCCTGCTCACATGCACGCGAGCCTGCAATCACTCGCTCGCTCACTCCCGCACTGACTTTCTCCTTCCTGCTTCCTGCCTTCTCCTGCAACCTTTCTTCTCTTTCCTCCCCCTTAGCCGCCTGATGCTTCTATTTAATTAAGAGGATGTGGTAGTCGTAGCAAATCAGCAGCCCCGACAACAATCATGGATGCGGACGGTTTCTCACCTGTGCACTTAGGTGAGAAACGCCCACATCACAAATCATCTCGGAAACCGCTTCACCCACACAACCACCACGCCCCCTCGCTAAGCTGCAAGTGCGGCGATTATTTATTTAAAATTGGCCTCTTGATGTGAGCTGTGGACCGACTATACCACAGTGGAGCAGTGAAGTTTGTTTATATCGCCTGCGATGACCCATATTAAGTCACTCAACAAACTGTGTGTGACCCTTTCCCATTGATTACAATTGTGAATCACAACTCTGTGCAAACTTAAATTAGACAACAAGATGGCGATTCATAGTTTAAGAACCTATGCCATAGGGGGCTATATTCCTAGGTGAGGATTAAAAAAGAAAAAAGAAAACACATTGTATTCGTAACTACTGACCTTGAAATAGTCTAAAACAATAGGCCACATACTTAGCTTTGAAATTTGTCATTTTAACCTATAAATGGCATTTAGAGGATGTGGGCCACCAATAAAGAGTCAAATATTAAAAATATCATATTGGCGATCAGTGGCCTTGAAATAGCAACAACACTCCACATACCTATATTACAGATCAGCATTTTTTCGCTGTTACAGTTGTTATAGTCTGTGTGTTTTTAAGCCCCAAGCAAACATAGAGATTGTTTTAGCATAGTCGGCAGGATTTTTTGTTAGAGTAGACTTAATTATCCCAAGGGAAAATATGTAGCAGTCTCCAAAACATTGGGTATTTAGAGGTATCCAACAGTCAGACAAGATATCTAAATTGTTCAGGAAAACAGCTACGTTTCAGTGGCATTACTGGAGTGCACGATGTGGAGCCTTATGCCCCCTCCAGAGAGTTCACTTTTGGCTAATCTACAGATCTCTTCCTGTGTAAGCTGCTCTATGACATGTTTAATTGTTGTGCTATTTAATCTAGGTGACATTTTGCACTTGGCTGCTTTACCCCACTTACTGAGTCACAAATGGGTGGACATTTTATCTGCCTAGCAAAATCAATCTGCTTAATGAAATATGCCAGTCTCAAAAACAGTCCTGCAGTTTGGTGCCATATTTAACTTTTTCTTTAAGTGCTCTCTGTAATAAGAAGCATTTAGGAGTGATAAAGAGCACAGAAACCAAAACAAGAATGAAAGTTCCACAAAGATCCGGTCTACTGGATTCTCGATGGCTTTAAGTAGCTTGAAAACAGTTTCACTGCCCAACAGAAGGATGCTTTTGAAAGAAGGAAACCTGATTGTTCTTTATTGTGTCTGTTACAATCTGTCAGTTTCACTTCCTTCATTCCAAAGGCTCAAGCCACTTAGATATAAGATATAAGGTATAAGGCTATCATGTGACAGACATGAAGAGTCATCAAGGGTAGGGGTCGGTGTCCACCGCCCACTAGCCTGATATTCACATCCTGGTGCCAATTCAGGGTAGGCAGGGCAGGGTAGTTATACAGACATCAGGGCTCCAGAGAGTGAATTTCACTGGACTATGTCATGTTCGGCTGATGTTGCTTCTCTTCTTCTCTCCCTCTGCCATGTCCCCTTTTCGATCAGTTTCTCTATGAAGTTTGCCATAAGAAAGAGGTGAACCCCGATAACTTTGTGGCAGCTGCCATTAGCCACATTTCACGAGTACCAAGAGGAGGAGCGTTCGCATGTGTAGGTCTGCCATCTTTTATGGTTCCATTGAATGACTGAATGGCAATGATCGCGGAAATCATGGCATAAACTTAGGTTGTTAAGTATAAGATGTAGTTTATTGAATGCTAGATGCTGATTTACGAGTAGGAGGCTAGAGAGGAATTTTGAATAGAGTCTTGGAAGTGGTTTCTGGTCTGAGATCAGTCGTTGGAGTCATTCTGATTCACCTCATACTATGATATGATACATTAAGTTTCATGACAAAAATTCGAAGGGGTACCCAAAAATAACTGGAATTGAATTTTAATAATTGTTACTTACTGAAACTTTAGTCTCCTTCAAAGTATTCTCCATGTGAATGAATGTGAATGTTTTCCCACTGTTGGAAACATTTTTGGAATTGCTGAAGAGGCACGTTGTCCAAGGCCTGCAGCGATTTTTCTTTGACTTCCTCTACGGTACAAAAAAGCTTTCCTTCGATTTCTTTTTTTCATATGCGGGAACAAGAAAAAGTCGCACGGAGCAAAGATCAGGCAAGCAGGGAAAGTGGCAAGAACTCCAAGACACAAAAGTCAATTCAGAAATTTCTTCAATAGTCCGGAGACGATTTTTGTAAATTGCATTGCGAACTTTTCAACATTTTCGTCATTCCTAATTGTGGAAGGTCGGCCAGATCTTGGTTGGTCTTCAAGTGTCAGTTTCCCTCATTTGAAACACTCATTGACCTGTGTTTTACTTAAAGCTTCCTCTTTAAAAGCAGTTTCAAGCATCACTACAGTTTCAGCAACTGTTTTTCGTAAGAAAAAACAAAATTTAACGCAGACTAGCTGTTCTTTATGATCACCCATCACAAAAATCGCAGAACACATATAATAAGCACCAAGAAAAACTGACGCGGAATGCCGTACAAACAATACAGAACAACGGCACTTGACACATTGCCACAGAATACTGTAAGTATGCTACACCTAGCAGCAAAATTCACAACTAAGTCTAGATTGCGCACCAGGTAGAGATTCCGGTTATTTCCGGGTACCCCCTCATATGTTTGAAAACATGACGCTAGAAAACAAATGTATCAGTATTGTTATGTTGAAAATATATAACAAAGTCCACATATGGAACCTAATGGTGACTTAGATATTATTCTAAAAGTGAGCCAACTTTCCAGTAAATGGCTGACTGAAGATCATTTATACTTTAATAATAGCTCTACTTAAAGAAACAACAAACCCCAATAGCCCTGGTAGAACTTCACCATTGGTCACTTTCAGGTAGGGCCATAGGGGTTGCTGGAGGAAATAAGGCATGGCACAGACTTTAAAGTGCACCAGAGGAAGTCTGCAAAAAAACTTAATTGTCAGTCTTATGTGTCTCAACACTTTACCCCAATATCATATTACTACAGTTTCCCAAGGATTACAGTTTCTGGATTTGTGTTTGTGTCCTGCGTCTGATGTTCATGATGTTCTGAGTTATACTGCATTCCATTTACCTAGGAAGTCAGACATCACACCCGAGTTGATTGCATCCCAATAAAACATTTGGAAAACAAATATCCAGGAAAACCTTTACTGTGCTTGCTCCTTCAGAATAAATAGCGGTTAATAACAGCACATTACATGGTATTTTGTGTAAGCAAACACCACAGAAACATGTTCACAGATAGGAGTTCAGTAAGTACAACATGTACAACTGGTTTAAAGGGACACTAATAGACAGAAATGTTAATAAGCAGTATAATACTACAGAGGTCAATAAAGTGCACAATGTAAGTCGGCATTTTGGATAGGTGTTATGATCTCATGTTGGACAACCAGCCCTGATTTTCCAAGTTAGAAATCCGACTAAAAGGGTCGTTCCAATTGAAAATTCCAACTAGAAACTCCAATTCCGCCCACCTTCGTTTATCTTCTCAATGGTTCTCCAAAGAGCATTCCTTTAGCTTGCAGGTCTCACTGTTCTCAATCTTGCCCCTGAACCCAATAATATCCAAATGCAGAGCCAGAGCACCATATGTCACTGCAGGTCCATACCAGTGGTTCTAAATCAACAGTTATAGGACGGAAGTTAAGGTTAGGGGTTAATATGGTTAGGGTGTACGATAAATGGTTAAGGTTAGGGGTTAGTTAATGTTAGGAGTTAGCTTTGTTAAGGTTAGGGTTTGGTGTGGTTAGCGTGTCAATCAATTTGATTTGTGACGACCTATAAACGTCCATTACTAAACTGCTGGTTTAGACATGTGGTGATGTCACTTCCGCCCTGAAACTGCTGCCGTGGACCTGTGGAGACCTATGGTGCTGTGGCTCTGCAGGTTGATATATCTCTCTGGACCCAAGTACCCGCCTCAGTATTTTTCTGAAAGCTGTTTCACTTGGGACTTCTCTTCATTTATCACTTCCAATCTGCATCTGTCTCTTGACCTGGACTTTTGCATTGTAGTGTTTATTGTTTATCTTTTTGTATTGAGTTTTTTGTTCTGTATTAATTAATTGCTTATTGCTGTCTGGGCTATTAGGGATATGCTTTTGGTTACACGTTAGTAATTTATTAATTTTTTTTCTGTCATTATTTGCATAATATATTCTTAATATATTCCTCCTAAAGGGCTCTGAGCCCTTTCTTATTTGCAATGGTGATGGACAGGTTGACAGACGAGATTAAACAGGAGTCCGCCTGGACTCTGATGTTTGCTGATGACATTGTGATCTGTAGGGAGACTAGGGAGCAGGTTGAGGAGACCCTGGAGAGGTGGAGATATGAGAGGAGAGGAATGAAGGTCAGTATGAACAGGACAGAATACATGTGTGTGAATGAGAGGAAGGTCAGAGGAATGGTGAGGATGCTGGGAGTAGAGATGGCGAAGGTGGATGAGTTTAAATATTCAACAATACAGAGTAACGGGGATTGTGGAAGAGAAGTGAAAAGAGAGTACAGGCAGGGTGGAATGGGTGAAGAAGAGTGTCAGGAGTGATTTGTGACCGTTGGGTATCAGCAAGAATGAAAGGGAAGGTCTACAGGACAGTAGTGAGACCAGCTATGTTATATGGGTTGGAGACGGTGGCACTGACCAAAAAACAGGAGACAGAGGTTGAGGTGGCAGAGTTAAAGATGCTAACATTTGCATTGGGTGTGACAAGGATGGACAGGATTAAAAATGAGGACATTAGAGGGACAGCTCAAGTTGGACGGCTGGGAGACAAAGTCAGAGAGGTGAGATTGTGTTGGTTTGGACATGTGCAGAGGAGAAAAAAGAGGAAGGCCTAAGAGAAGGTTCATGGATGTGGTGAGACGGGACATGCAGGTGATGGGTGTAACAGAGCAAGATGTAGAGGACAGGAAGATATGGAACAAGATGATCCACTGTGGCAACGCCTAACGGGAGCAGCCAAAAGAAGAAGAAGAAGAAAAAGAAGAACATTTGCTTAATATATTCCTTATTATTTACTACAAGCCGGGTCAAGGCTGGATGTGTTCCTGGGGTCCCCATAATAAAATAAACAAATCTCCTTTTTCAGAGGGTTTGAATCTTATAGCCATGCAACCACTACAGTGTTTTCTAAAGTGATTTTAGAAAATTGCTTCATAAACTTTTTGAAATCTGCCTAAAACTAATGTCTGAAAATAAATGTAATACCTAGAGGAGCAGCCACTGAGTTCTTTAATTTAGGGAAATCAGTATCAGATTCCAGGTTATAGCCCACCCAACAGCCTCCCTCCCTGCCATAAATCCCTTTCAGAGATTTCATTCATAATATTAAAAAATCCCCCATTTGAATAGTAGTTTGAGGGGCCAACACATTCTAACACTATGGGAAGATATGTAAAAGATATGTATTTCTAGATTTACATTAATTATTCATTGTGATAAGAATGTGTAAGTTAACAGAGCTATTCAGCACATATATGTTTTAACGTACAGGAACAGAGCATTTAGCACAAGCTGCCGGTTGCAATACAAGTACTAATGAGTCACTACAATAATGAGATTGTAGCCGAACATCAGCTTGGCTAATCCACAAAGGAATCTGCAGGGCATTTCTGACAACAAGTGGCATATTGTGGTCCTTTCTGTCAATCAGTGAGCCCCTTAATCTTACAAATTGATTAAAATGCCAAAGACAGACAGGCTTGAAAAGGAAATCTGGTGTCAAGGAATGAAAGACTTACGGCAGCCCCTCTCATCGGCTCCATCCGAGCAGTCACTGACACGATCACACCTGTACTCTCCTGGGATGCACACACCATTGGTGCAGGTAAACTGCTGAGTGGAGCAGGTCCTTCCAGCTGCAGAGAAAGGAGACGGAGTACAAAAGAGGACATTGGAATCTTTTCCAGTGAATGATCCTGCTGTTAAATGAGATGCTTTCCCAAGATAAACTAAAAGCTGAATGAGTTTTATGTTGTCAGTAGACATAAGTGAATGGTTTCCATGAGCTCTGATAACAGCTATAAGTATTTGCTGACGTTTTTTAAATTGCTGTACTTACTCAGTGTGTGTCTATACAATATATTTATGTGTATACATATGCAGTGCCTTCACAAAGTCTTCAGACCCTTTCACTCGTTTCACATTTTGTTATGTTTCTGTACTAAAATCTTTTAAGTTCGTTTTTTTCCGTCATCAAGCAACACTCAATATGCCAGAATGGCAAAGTAAAAAAGGGATTTTAGTAATGTTTGCAGTTTTACTCAAAATAAATGAAAGTATGCTGACCCTTTACTCAGCACGTCATTGAAGGCCCCCTGGCAGTGATTACAACATGGGTTCTTCTTGGGTTTGACGTGACAAGCTTCACATGCCTGGATTTGGGCATTTTTTGCCATTCTTCTCTGCAGATCTTCTCAAAAGCTCTGTCAGGTTGGATGGAAGATCCTCCGTGGTCAGCTATTTTGTGGTCTCTCCGGAGATGTTCAATTAGGTTCAAGGCTGGGCCAATGAAAAACATTCACAGAGTCGTCCCATAGCCACTCCGGTGTTGTCTTTGCTTTGTGCTTAGGGTCATGGTCCTGTTGACAGGTGAACCTTTGGTCCAGATTGAGATCCTCAGTGCTCTGGGGCAAGTTTTCATTAAGGATATATCTTTGTTCCATTCTGCTTTCTCAGTGTCCCCACATTATGACTCTGCCACTATCATACGTCACTGTTTTGAATAGTGTAGAGCAGTGCCTGAATTCCTCCAGTTGTGATGCTACTATCGGTGCCATCAGACCAAACAATCTTGCTTCTAACAATCTAAAAGACTTTTAAGTGCCTTTTTGGTAAACTACAAGTGGGCTTTCATGTGTCTTTTACTTAGGAGAGGCATAAAGACCAGTAATGTAATGATTGTTGTCATTCTGAAAGCTTCTCTCATCCTCACGCATGCTCTCTGGAGCTCATCCAAAGTGATTATCAGGTTCTTGGTCCACATCTCTTACCATGGCTCTTCTTTGATAACTGCTCAGTTCGACTGACTCATGGTTGTTCCTAACTTATTCCTTTTAAGAATTATGGAGGCCACCAGGCTCTAAGGAATGTTGAGGTCATGAGGTCAAAGGGATTACCTGCAGAGCAAGAAGCGTGTCAAGGCTCAGATGAGGGGAAGGCTACAAAAACATCCGGCAGCACTGAAGGTCCCCGAGAACACAGTGGCCTCCATAATTCTCAAATGGGAGAGGTTTGGAACAACCATGACTCTTCTTAGAGCTGACCACCCAGGCAAACTGAGCAATGATGAGAGGAGGTCCATGGTAAGAGAAATGGCCAAGAACCTGATGGTCACTCCAGAGCAATGGTGTGGAAATGGTAGAAACCTCCAGAAGAACAACCATCATTGCAGCACTCCCACTGATCTGGGCCTTATGGCAGAGTGGCCAGACATAAGCTTCTCCTCAGTAACAGACAAATGAAAGCCACTTGGCGTTTACAAAAAGACTCCTAAAGAACTCTCAGACTGTGAGAAATAAATTCTCTAGTCTGATCAAAGTAAGATTAATGTCATGTCTGATGGAAACCAGGCACTGTTCAGAATTTGTGCAATACCATTTCCAGTGGTGAAGCATGGCGGTGTCGGCATCATGCTGTGGCTTTGAGGCTGGCAGACTAGACGGGATTGAGGAAAAGGTGAGCAAAGTATAGAGATATCCTTAAGAAAAACCCACTCCAGAGAGTTCTGGACTTCAGATTAGGTAGAGGTAAACCTAACAACAGGACAATGACCTTAACCATAAAGCAAAGACAACACAGGAATTGCTAAGGAACAACTCGGAGAATGTCCTTGAGCTGCCCATTCAAAGACTTGAAGTCAATTGAACTTCTCAGGAGAGACCTAAAAACTGCCCACCATTGACGGTCTCCACCCATCTTTACAGACCTTGAGGGGATCTGCAGAAAAGAATGGCAGAAAATTCCCAAATCCAGGTGGGTGAAGCTTGTCACAGGCCGAAATCACTGCCAAGGGGCTTCAACAAAGTACTGAGGAAAGGGTCTGGATATTTTTGTCAAATGGGATATTTCACTTTTCTTATGTGTAATTAATTGAATTATTTTTTCACTTTGTTATTCTGGGGTATCGACTTATTCACAAGACATAAAAAATTTTAACTGACTACATTCTTTACTGGAAAAGAACATCCGTGTTACAAAGTCATTAAAAAAAATGAATTAAAAAAATCAGTAACTTGTAGAAAGTCATAATGAGATACGTACAACAGTGCTGTTCATCGGAGCCATCCTCGCAGTCCTCTTCTTCATCACAGACCCACGACTGGGGGATGCAGTCGCCATCATTCACACACTGAAACTGGTTGACGTCACAAGTCGATCGAGCTTGAGGCAAACATGAAAAAGGGCAAAGAAAAAATCAGTCTCATTTCTCTACGCTCCTAGTCTCTGACACTTTTACTGCCCAAATTACTTACGACAGCCGCTTTCATCTGAGTTGTCTGAACAGTCAGCAGTTCCATCACATCTCCAGCTTCCAGGAATGCAGCGCCCATTTGCACAGCGATACTGTCCCGTCTCACACCCTATAGTCAGAAATGAGTGCATTAGTACAGTTACACTACTGGAATTGTTAATACTGCCATAATATCCATTGCACCCAATACTCTGCCTCGTCATGACGAATAGGTCATGGGTGGGTTAATAATGGATGAAGGGATCCACAAGATGATATGAATATGATAGGTAAATAATATAAAAATACATGTGTCTACAATATAAATTGAACCATTCATCCATCTTCTAACCTGTTTATCCAATTTAGGTTCACAAATATCAAGTGAACAAACTAATAGCACACAAGAGCGGCCCTGTTACCCTATATTCCTGCAGCAACTCCCACAACACATGTAGAGGGTCCCAGTCTTATACTTTTACTTCATCTAGAAAAACACATGTAGACTTGGTTATCACACTCCCGTACATCCTCCCGCAACTGCGCCAGGGAGAACAGCTGATCTGCTGTTCCATAGCTGGGATGGAATCCACATGGTCCCTCCTGTATCTTTAGCTCAACCATCAGATGGATTCTTCCCTCCACCAGCCTTGCAAATGCCTTACCTGAGAGGTTGAAGAGTGTGATCCCTCTCTAGCTGGTCCCCTTTTTTAAATATCCTGATAAACGTTGGAGCACCAACAGGAGATGCGTGGATCCCAACGACCCAGTGCAGTGAAAGGGACACTATGCCGTAAAAATGGTACCATTCCAGCAATACAACTCTCCCTTTCTCCATTCCACCGAGCTGAGTTTTGTCCGACTACGCTCTCGACTCTAACTTGCTGGGTGAAGCTCAGCAGCTTCCTTTATACCTGAACCGGGATCACTTCTGGTGCAATCAGATTGTATCCAGGAAGCACTTCCAGGTCAGGCAGAACCTCCTCATGATAGGAGGATCTGCCTCCAGTGGCTCCCCCTAGTGGCACCCAAGGACACCAACAAGGCTGTCCACCAAAACTACAACTCCCACACAGCCCTGCAAGTGTCCAAATGGGATGCATGCCAGAGGGACGTTGCCACCCAGTGTACTGGGAAGAAACATGACCCTGGGAAGCAGTCTCCACCTGTCCATTCACTATAACGGTCTCCAGACTGGGAAAGGTACCAGTAGCCAATCTGGTCGGGATGCTTGTCCATCCACATCCTTCCATTAAAATGACCTTCCAGACAGATAAGGAACCACTAGTCCCTTGTTGACTATTACAATGTTAACACAGTAAGGTTACCTGTGTCATTCAGAATTGACTTTAAAATACTGCTTATGGTTTACAAAGCCTTAAATAATCTCGCTCCATCTTATATTTCAGAATGTCTGACACCTTATATTCCAAATTGCAACCTTAGATCTTCAAATGAGTGCCTGCTTAGAATTCCAAGAGCTAAACTTAAAAGAAGTGGCGGCCTTCTGCTGTTATGCACCTAAAATCTGTAATAGCCTGCCAACAGAATTTCGCCAGGCTAATACAGTGGAGCACTTTAAAAAACTGCTAAAAACTCATTACTTTAACATGGCTTTCTCATAACTTCATTTCAGTTTAATTCTGATGCTCTGTATATTCAGTTAATTATCATTACTATTCATGGTGGCTCCGAAATCCGTACTAACCCCTACTCTCTCTTCTGTTCTCTTCCCGGTTTTCTGTGGTGGCGACCTGCACCACCCCAACCAGATCAAAGCATCGTGATGTTCCTACATTGATGGATTAAAGGCCAGAGGTCCACATGACCATCATCATCAAGTCCTTCCATGAGGACCCTAAATACAATGAAGACTGATCATTTATGTTAGATAGAATGCCCAGAGAGGACTGGGTGGTCTCGTGGTCTGGAACCCCTGCAAATTTTATTTTTTCTCCAGCCGTCTGGAGTTTTTTTTTTTTTTTGTTTTTTTCTCTCCTCCCTGACCATCAGACCTTACTTTTATTCTAAGTTAATGAGTTTTGTCTTATTTTTCTTATTTATTTATTTTGTCTTTTTTTCCTTTCTTCATCATGTAAAATGTGCTATAGAAATAAATGTTGTTGTTGTTGTTGTAAGAGGGGTTAAATCATACTATGCACATCACAAGTTTATACGCAGTATATTTGTTACACTTGTCACTACTGTTGTTACTGTTATTATGTGTTATTCATTTACTATCGATTTCAAATTGTAACTATCTTTTCACTTACCTATTATTTATTATTTTTAATTATTTATCTATTACAGAATGGTAACATGACTTGATTCAACAAACTACAAATTAAACTTTTAACACTTAGATGATATCAAGTAGTTTTTGAGGTGCACAGGCCATTCCAAAAATCCATGATGAAGGCAGAGGGGTGCAGTCATTTACTGTAGCAGTTGGTAGACCTGATTGAGAACAGACAGGGGCAGCCACCTGCTTGTCTCCAACTCTCTTTGATTTTAACAGCAGCTCATTTTTTCTTCTCCAAAGTGAACTACACCATTTTTCAACAAGATTAATAACTAATTTATTTTGTTCACAGATTGCTCAGAGGTCTCCACACCTATTCAAAATGGCACAAACAGGATCACAAATTAAAAACCTATTAAATAACACAAGAAGATGCTAAGTAAATAAGGTTTCCCTCAAGAAAAAACAAACAAACAGGAAATAGCAGTGCCTTTAAGCTTATTACTTCCATTTTCCATGAACAGTAATAACATGGTATGGCCTCGGTTACCGCTGTAGCCTCACAGATTCAGCATTTTAGATTCAGACCCAGCTCCCAGTCATTGTCTGTGTGCAGTCAGCATGCTCTCCCCATGCCTGTGTGGGTTTCCCTACAGGACTGCCTATGAAATGCAGTTTGGCTTTCTTGGTGTCTCTAAGGACTCCCCTGGCATTTTAGCATTCGAGCAGAAGGCTGTCAAACCATTTAAAAAGTTACTTGCCATTGTTTTCAATGACACTATTCACACTTGAGAATTGAATATTTCCAGCATTAGTTTACTGTTTTTCAAGTTTTTTTGATGGCTTTTAGCAAGAGTTTTTCAGTCACTTTTTGGGTATTTTTCGAGCAAGGAAGCGTTTTCCATTTTGTGGGCTGTAAGGTGTGGTCATTGCTGTGTTTGTCTTCAAGAATGACTTCTATGAGTTTAGTGCTTGTAATCTGGTGGTCACCGAACTGAAAAGCATGTGTCGCCAGAGTTGTGAGCAGGAAATATCAGGTTCGCCCTGTTCTGCGGCAAAAAGACTCCAGGACTTGCTATGAAGCACATCCTGGGAAATTCCAGGATAACACATGAGTGTCAATAAGCATGTAAGTACACTCTCAAAAATAAAGGGGCCAGAGTGATGTCATAGGGGAACCATTCTTGGTTCCCGAATGACCCATCCACATGAAGGTTCCAGAAAGAACCTCAATTTCTTTAGATCTGTATCTGGCTCCATACAGTGAAAAACCACAAATAGATGGTACTAGATTTGTGAAATACCAGTGGGTCATGATTTTAAAAAGACTCTCGCTGTATACAATAAGTCCAGTTTGCCACCAGGGGCGCTCCAGCTCCCTAAACACCCAAGACAAAGGCTTGGACACATGTTCGTACAGCACAAAGAGCTTTATTTGGTGTGAAATTCTTCCAGCAAAGGTTTCCCACACCACAGGCCCAAGTACAGTTAAGCACAACACTCTTTCCTCTTCTTTCTGTCTCTCTCCGCCACCACCCCTTCTGCTCCTCCAGCAAGCTTTGTCCACCTCCTCCTAACTCCTGGCTTCCAGAGTTGTGGCAGGCAGCTTCATTTAAATAAACCCTAAGAGTACTTCCGGGGTCCCATGGTTCTGGACAAGGAGCACTTCTGGGTCAGGCTGGAACCCAACAAAATAGAGCTCACCAGTCTCTGCAGTATCCCCTGGTGGTGCTCACAGAATTAAATAGGGCTGAGCCAAATAACTCCAATTCCCATGATGCTCTGTGGGAATCTGTGGCGTTGCTGCAACTCAGGGGGGCTGCCATCTAGCAATATGGGGGAGACAATGCCCTGTGCACGCTATCTCCCCCGGTCCTTCCATTTTGAGTCTGTCTCTCACACCAGGTTTTCTTAATCTGTTAGCATTCTGCCGGGTAGCCCACCATACATTAGAGATATCCGTTTATTTTTTATTTCTACATATCAGGAAGTGTTTCAAAGAACAAAGAACCAACTTCATATGGAAAGAACACTTCTCAAAATGAAATAGTGCTTGGTCAAGCAATAGTTATAACTGGGGCCATGCAGCCTAGTGCAGAACCACAAAATACCAGTAAAGAACCAGTATTTGTAAGAGTGTAGTGATATGTGAAAAAAAAAATTACTGGGTTACTTTGTAAAAAAAAAAAATTGCCGGTTCTGTTGGTGCAACATCTCACAAGTGCGTGATCTGGCTGTCTAATGACTGCTGGTGAGGAAGAGGTAATTGTGTACAGTGGTAATCAACTCAAAGAAATTGAACGTATGTTGTATTCATTTTGTAAAATAAACACAAAGAGCACAGATACAAAGGTTAAAGGTAGCCACCACATATACTGGGCAAACAAGTTGGAAAAAAAGGGTCTTTCCAGACTGAGTTCAAAATAGAACCGAATACAATGAACAATATGGTGGTTATGTAGTGAGTTGGCAGGAAGGGGCGGTCCCTGAGGTGCAGGAACCGGAAGTGATGTCACATGGCTCGAGTTCAATCTGCTGGTCTACAGAAGGAAAAAGAGAGAAAAGTTGGACAGTGCCAATTACTGGTTCGGCAGGTAAATCCAGTTGTTAGAACCCATAAGCTGTCTCCCATGACACTTTACAGTTAATCCTGCATGGACCAAGGGGTTAGCGTAATCTTCCCAATTTAGAGTAACTGGGATTTTCACAGCAGAACTGGGTGTATAGGAAGAAGCCTGCATGGTGGGTGGTGTGCTGATCAGCTGTAGGGCTCAATTGCACAGCCATGCAGAAAAGTGTGTGCTGCATGCAATTGCAGAAACAGAAACCTATTCTTAAAGTATTTGTTTGGTTTTAATTCGGTTATTTTTAAAGATATTTTGAAACAGTGTGATTTGGTGGTGTAGCAGCCAGAATTCACCCAGGGGTTCAGATTAAGGATTAAAAAAGGGGATGGATGTTACCATATTTACATCACATAGGACGAATTGTATATTTTTAATTAAAAAGTGTGACCCATTTCCAGTGTTGAGTGTTAAAAATGTAATTTTGTTAAGCACACTCAATGATAGAGATCAAACCAGAAATGCATGGGAAGAACAATTGGCGCTGTAACAAAGGAATGCCAGCACTGCACTACCACTCTGCCTATATATTAAATCATGTGGAAGGTGTCAGGTTTTGGATGGCATTACATTTTCGTGATTTTATTGTCAAGAAAACTGAGATTGTGATGGTTAGGCTATCTGACCTCCATAGTGCCTAGGATTATAATCTTGGTCCACTAGCACAATACATTAAACAGTGCACTAGGAACTTTGCTGTTATATTTTATAGTAAGTCAGATCAACATATAAATTCTGCAGTTAAAGCCTGCTTTTTCCAACTATGTGTTAGCTAAGATCAAACACTTTTGTGGCCTGTTAAAGGCTACTGAGGCATTCCCTGTGTGATTTTGGGCTCTACAAGAAATAAATTGTTGGTGTTGTCTGTCGCTGATCTTGAAAAGGCTGCTCGCACTTTAAGTCATTATACACTGGAGTTACCCAGCAATCCCTTTATCAGCTAAAACGGGTTCAAAACATTGCGGCTAGACTTGTACATGTAAGCGTGACCATATGTCTCCTGTTTTAGCCTCCCTTCATTGGTCTGTAAAAGGGCTGATTTTAAGGTACTGTTGTTTATTTTTAAATGCCCAAATGGGTTAGTGCTTTCCTATCTCTCCAACCTTTCACACCTTCACATTCCATCTTGTCAACGTAGGCCATCTGATCAGACGCTCTTGGTAGTGCCTGAAAGTTAAAGGTGAACGTGCTTTTGCAACATCCATTGCTATACTTTGGAGCAATCTACCTGCTTATGCCAGGTCTGCTACAACTGTGACATTTTTAAATTCTGGTTGAAAATGTATCTTTCTTCTTTGGCTTTTAATTAGAGTTGGTTCCTTGCATACTCGTATTTTTATATATTGTGTTTAACATTGTCCTGTCTAAGAATGTAGTTTTTTTTACATTATTTATTCTAATGTAAAGCACTTTTGTCAATGTTGGTTGCCTTAAATGTGCTTTATACATAAATTAAACTAAACTAAACTTTAACTTGATTAACACTAAATGTATACCTATAACTTTTGTTGAATTCTTGTCACTTGATACATGTGCACTTGACCTCTCCCTCAATAGCTGTCACCAGACGACCAAAGCACACATCTGCACAATGACAAAGGCAGATTTGTGTGCCAAATTTCCAGCACTGTTGTGCCCAACCATTTTGTGACAGCCAGTAACGTATAGCCTGATGGAGCTGATGCTGTACGAAGGGTTAACAGCAAAGGTGAATTCAGCAGCAATCTCTACTCTTTGACTTTTTTCCATTCTGTCGTGGTACATAAAATACAACATACAACATCAAACAGATGAATCTCTCTGCAGTCTGAGAAATCCAAAAACAAATGCATTCTAAATCACTCAGAGCTGCATTTCAAGGATTGTACCTCCAGGCGAGTGCTCATTGGTTGTCAGCTCTCATGCACACACAGAGCCCGCCCCCTACAACTAAAGGCAAATCAGAGTAAGTGGTAAGCTAGTTGGAGTGAGTCATACAGCATTGCACATTATGCAACAGGCCTTCACAGGGATGTGCAGTCGACTGCCTCGGGTGCACTAATTTTATACAAATGAAGGCTATGACTCCAAATTGCCTGAAAACTCATCAAATGTGACATCTGCTTTATGTCACATTTGAGGAGTTTTCAGGCAATTTGGAGTCATAGCCTCCATGATTTCTAGTCATTAGGTATGTCAGATTTGCCGACTGCATTTGTTGGTCTCGTTGCCAGACTGTGTCTGTTTACATGACTGCAAAATGGCCATGTCACATTTAATGACTGTGTGCTGACCTTCCAGCACAGTTGTGCTCACCCTTTTTTGTGACAGCCAGTAACGTGCAGCCTGACGGAGTTGGTGCTGTACGAAGGGTTAACAGCTACAGTGAATTCATCAGCAATTTCTGCTCTTTTGTTCATTTTTCTATTCTGTTGTGGTATATGAAACACGATACATGACATCAGACAGATGAGTCTGTCTTCAGTATGAGAGATCCAAAACAAAATGCATTCTTAATTACTCATATCTCCATTTCAAGCATTATATTCCAAGGTGAGTGCTCATTAGTTATCTGCTTTCATGCACACACAGAGTCCGCCCCTACAACAAAAAATCAAAAAAAAATCAAGCCTGATTTTGTCAGAGCAAGTTGCAGACTAGTAGGACTGAGTTGCTGGACATGTCACCTCAGGCGACTGGCTTCACAGAAACGCCCTGCCGACTGCCTCTGCCCAACTGCCTCTGACCAACTAAGATTATATAAATGAAGACTATGGCTTGTTGCCTACTGATAGAGCACACTGGTCACAGAGGAAGTGTTGGGACATCAGCTGGGTTCGGGAGTGTTCTGGAGTAGTAGTTCTTACCTCAGATGAGCCCAGAAAGCAAACCTTAGACATGTTTGTGTGACAGGTTGAAAATCATTGGAAAGGTTGTCAAATGTGACATGGCCCTAACCCTGATCTGAATGTACGCCTTTTTATTAGTACCCTGCACGGTGAATTAGAACTATTATTATTATTACTTATTTAGCAGACACCTTTATCCAAAGTGATTTACAAAACCAGTTATAATACATACAATCATTAAGATGTCTGCTCACACTGAATGTCATTGCATTAAGTTGCAGTTACTTGACTCATACTAGCCTAGTGATGAAGCCTGAATTATCATAAGGTTTAGAAGAACTTTTTTTTGACAATATATTGTCACAAACAAGCACATTGGAGCAGTCTAAGGGCTTAACTGGGGATAAGACGCAAAGCCAGGGGTTAGCAAACTTCACTAATGCTCTTTCTCCCTCTCAGAAGGGAAGCAAATCTAGAACTCCACCCACCTCCCTTGCCAGACCACACCCTCCTACAGATCTCACTTCCGCCTAAGAATCCGTCTCTTCCTGCACATGTCCTATAAGACTGATCCCTTGAACCTTCACTTCAGCCTTAGGTTGACTCAGTCTGTGTTGGCTACTCTATACCAGTATTTAGTTTGTTTTTGCCGACATCATACAGGGCGGATCCCCCAAAACTTTCTACTTTGTTTTGTTTCTCTTACAATATATAAAACTGGGATCTCATGGATCCAGCATCCTAGATTCAAACCAAACTAGTTCCTGTCTATGTACAGTCTGCATGTTTTCCCTGTGTCTGTGTGGATTTTCCTTGGGGTACATTGATTTTCCCCTCATATCCCTAAATGCGTGCAAGTGATATTATTTGGTGATCCCATATTGTGTGCATTAAATTGGTGTATCCCTTCCAAGGCTGTTTCATGCATTGAGTACATGTTGCCAGGAGAGGCTCCAGGAACCCTGAATTGGATTTGAGGACTTTATGTTAATAGCCCCCTGAAAGAAAGTGTAATGTTTTGTCCTACCAGGTTCCAGTCATAGCATGAAGATTTAGAGGAATTAGGAACTCACCCTAGATAAAGACATATCCAACCAAGATGAAATTACACGGACAAGCAGGCGCAGGACAGCTCATACATCCAGACAGAAACCTAAGATCCATGGTGGTTGTAGTTGTAATCCAATAGTGTGTGTGATGCGTAGAACCAAAAACAAAGAGTTGATTGCGGTCCCTTCAGTGTCTTTTTAGCTCCTTTTCAAAGAGAGTGACTCATTCCCAGCAACCCCCAGCTACAATGATGCTACTGAATGGTGAAATAGGGAAACAAAAAGAAAGAATAGCCCACACAAATATACATAAATCAAAGAATCAGAAATGAAAACCATCCAGTTCTCCCTTCTGTTCTCTTACTCCAATTCTCTTCCTTTTTTAAGTCTCTCCTTTTCCACTGTTGTCCATATCATTCTCATCAGGCAGCTCCTTTTATACTCTCGTGGGTGCAGATGCCTTAATTATGACTGGTGGAGCGCCAATGGGGAACAGCTGAGCTGATCATGGCTGCATGTTAAGAAGCATTCAGCTCGCCACCCTATTGAACACCCGTGGCTTCACAGCTTCACAGCAACAGCATACTTGCACCTGAAAAACTTGCACTATCACGGACCCCTTACTCACTTGGCCACATGGCACAATGGAACCCACACAGAACAGAATAGGAATGGAAGTGGGGATACTGCTTGGGGGCTCCCTGTAAGCCCAAATAATAAAACAGTAACTAGAGCCTAACATTGGCTGAAAGTGTGTGTGTGTGTGTGTGTGTGTGTGCGTGTGCGTGTGTGTGTATGTGTGAACATACTCTGCCATGGCCTGGTGCTTTTCCAAGGATCCTTCCTGCCTTGTGTGGGATGGGTGCTTGCTCTCACTAAACTAAGCTGGATTAAGCTGTGTCTGTCAGTAGCGGGTGTAAGAAATGTGAGTTTTTTTTTTCAGGTATTCAGTGATCCATCTGTTTGTTTTTATTACGTTGAATTGTTCTTTTCTTTACTTCATAAATTACTTTGTGATGGCAAGCTTTGTGAGGAGTGTTATATAAAATCGAGACTGGGTGACTAAGCTTTGACTTCACTTTAATCTCAAGGAGCTGTTGCGCCATCCCTGGACTTGCTTACTAATCCAGTCCCGGACAGGCTGTCAGTCCATTGCAGGACCCCCTCACACACACACACACACACACACACACACACACACACACACA
>JANRMT010062814.1:22311272-22331876 GCA_026402145.1 Polypterus bichir lapradei | reverse complement strand
ACACACTCACGTGAGGCCCGCTTGAAGTCATTACTGTTATTGGTCTTTGCTAAATGTATTCCAAGAGCGGCCCTGCACATTACCGACACATTAAAAGATGAATGGGTGGTGGGATGGGTTTCCTATCTGATTGTCTTTCAATAACAACTTGATTAATTATGTATGTTGTAACTTGTCAGAAATCTAATTTGAAAAAATGGTAGCGCCGGCTGGCACCAAGCACATTTACACCGAATTCTTTGCACCGTGAAGTGTAAGTTGGTGGTTGGTGGTGCAGGTCTAGGGTTAGTGGTCTCTAGCTTTCTTATCAATTACCTTTAAACATGCTGACTCCCTCAGAAAGTATGCACTAAAAGGAAAATATCCGTGGGCAGGACATTCGCTGTGCACTGAACGTAGCAGTCGGGTCGTTGAAGTGCTCTGAGAGATAAGATGAACGCACGGCAGGCACAGTCAAATAATCCAAGGGACAGTGTGGGACCTTTGAAATCACATTTAGGAACTTTTCAATTTCTTTATTTTGCCCTTTTTGAGTGGCCTGCTGGCACAGTGGTTAGAAATGCCATCTCACACCTCCACAGTGGTGAATAAATGAAATACATTTCTGCAGTACTAGGGTGTTGTTCTGTGTTAGCCATATTGGAAGTAATGAGAAGGCAAGCAAAATGACACTTTTTATTGGCTAACTAAAAAGATTACAATATGCAAGCTATCTTGCCTGGAGAAGGGGCCTGAGTTGCCTCAAAAGCTTGCATAGTGTAATCATTTTAGTTAGCCAATAAAAGGTTTCATTTTGCTTGACTTCTCATTACATTTCTGCATAAACATGACCTATGGGTTGATCAGCATTTTTTTAAAACTGGACAAAGAGAACCCAGTTAAACAAATAACATACATTTCTAAGCCCACTTAATCCTGAGCAGGGTCAAAGCCTATGCCAGCAAGCACAGGGGTGCAAGGTATGTCAAATTCCCTGGAAAGGGTGCTAGTCCATCGCAAGGTGAACACATTCCCATACACACAGTGGGGCCAGTCCACCTAACTTGCATGCTTTTGGGAGGAAATCCACACAGGCACTGGGAGAACCCGGGACGCGAACCCCAGTCTCCATAATGGGAGGCAGCTGCACTACCAATGTGCCACCATAACATTATACGTGTTCATTTTTTTATCGAGGGATGTTACATACTTTGCCTGCAGAAAGATTCAGACCCCTTCACTTCCTCACTTTTTGTTACAATTGCAGCCATGTGATAAAATCATTTGAATTATTTTTTTCCCACAACAAACAACACTCAATACTCCAGAATGACAACGCGAAAACAGAATTTAAGGAATTTTAGGAAAATAAAACACTAAACTCTCTCATTGACACAAGTATTCTGACTCTTTGCTATGACACTAGAAATCTGGCTCAAGTGCAGCCCATTCTCTTGATCAACACTGAGATGTGTCTATACCTTATTTGGAATCCACCTGACATAACACAGTTGTGCCATATGGTAGGATAGTTGGGTAATGGTTAGCATTGCTGCCTCATTGCATCTGTGACCAAGGTTCAATTTCTGGCTTAGACACAGTGTGGATTTTAAACATTTTTCTTGATTCTACATGGTTTTGCTCTGGGATACTCCAATTCTTGCACATGTCTCAAAGATTAGGTCTTGTATTTACTGTTTATTTTTGTAGTACTAGGGTGTTGTATCGTGTTAGCCATTATGAATGTAGAGAAAAGCCAAGCAAAATTACACCTTTTACTGGCTAACTAAAAAGATTACAATATGCAAGCTTTCAAGGCAACTCAGGCCCCTTCTTCAGGTAAGATGTAATCAAGAAGGGGCCTGAGTTGCCTTGAAAGCTTGCAAATTGTAATCTTTTTAATTAGCCAATAAAAGGTGTCATTTTGCTTGGCTTGTCTCTGTTTATTTTTGAAAATTAGAACATTAGAACAATCTAGACAAGAACAGGCCATTTAGCCCAACAAAGCTCACCAGTACTATCCACTTATTTCTTCCGAAATAACATCAAGTCGAGTTTTGAAAGTCCCTAAAGTCCTACTGTCTACCACACGACTTGGTCTCTTATTCCAAGTGTCTATCGTTCTTTGTGTAAAGAAAAACTTCCTACTGTTTGTGTGAAATTCACCCTTAACATGTTTCCAACTGTGTCCCCGTGTTCTTGATTAACTCAGTTTAAAGTCACCGTCTTGACCCACTGGACTAATTCCCTTCATAATTTTAAACACTTCAGTCAAGTCTCCTTATAATCTTAAACTCTAAAGGCTCAGCTGAGTTTTTAATCTTTCCTCATAATTCATCTCCTGTAGCCCTGAAGCAGCCTAGTCGCTCTTCTCTGGACCTTTTTCTAGTGCTGATATGTCCTTTTTGTAGCTTACAGACCAAAACTGCACACAGGACTCCAGATGAGACCTCACCAGTGTGTTATAAAGCTTGAGCAGAACCTCCTGTGACTTGTACTCCACACATCAAGGCGCTATATAACCTCACATTCTGTTAGTCTTCTTAATGGCTTCTGTTGGGAAGTCGATAGCTTAGAGTCCACTATGACTCCTAAATCCTTCTCATAAGGCATACGCTCAATTTTCTGACCACCCGTTGTGTTTTCAAACCTAACATTTTTACTTCCTACATGTAATTCTTTGCATTTACTGACATTAAATTTCATCTGCCCAAGCCTGTATGCTGTCCAGGTCCTTCTCTAATGATATAACAGATTCCAAATTATCTGCTAATCCACCTGTCTTGGCATCATCTGCAAACTTAACCAGCTTGTTACTTATATTGTAATGACGTAAATCATTTCTATAGTTTAAAAATAGCAGTGGCCCCAGCACTGACCCCTGCTGGTCACCACTCTTAACATCAGCCAATTCTGATAAAGTTCCTCACACCATCACCCTCTGCTTCCTGTGCCCGAGCCAATTCTGCTCCCATCTACACCCTGAACTCCCACTTCTTTAGTTTGTTGCCCAACCTCTCATGTGGCACCTTATTAAATGCTTTCTGAACGATCTACAAAGAAATCCTGGTTTGCTACAGCACCTTCACAAAGTATCCTTTCACTTTTTCACATTTCTCTCTATTGCAGTCTTGTACTAAAACCATTTAAAGTAATGCCCCTCCTCACGGCCGCCTTAACGCATGGGCACGCTGGGCATTTGCCCGGGGGCCCCACAAGCATAGAGGCCCAATGCTAATCTATGTTTGTTGTGACTTGCTGTTAATAAATTAATACTATACTATACAAAACTATAAATATTGGTTATTGTGTTACAAGTGGACATTGGCATTCGCCTCTGATTTAGTATCACGGTCACCTCTGCCACCTCACGTGTATGTATGTGTATAGATCTCACGCACTGCATAATGTAAAAGCGTATATGTTAACGTCACTTCAACTCAATTCTCCGCAAAGAAATTATGCAAATGTTTGTGTTGACCACTTGATTAATAACTAATAATTCATAGTAATTTCATACTGTGCCATCTCCGTCTGTATGGTTTATCAATTTAGTATCATTTAAATGTTGAATTTTTTGTGCTTTTCAAGGCTCATGTTAAATTGCTCAAATGTTTGTGTTGATTAATCTTTGCTGTACAGCATGTTTTTTAATGTTTAAACACTGATTTTGTTAAAAGTACCAATACAATAAATATATGTTTAATTTTATCGACCATTTACATTTTTATTCCTGTAAGTGGTTGTGTAGGTAGGGGCCCCAGTGCACTGCTTTGCCTGGGGGCCTATAATGCTGTTAAGATGTCCCTGTCCCTCCTAAAACACTAAATTCGTGAGATCACCCATATATATACAATAGCTGCAAGACTGCACTTTAAGAGAAAAGACCCGAGTGGCCTGACAAGAAGGGAAGGGGCACCACTGCCAGTACCACCAAAGAAGAAGCCATAGACTATAAAAATAGAGGCACAGAACTGCAGCGGTGACCAGAAGGCAACTGACTCCAAACTAATTATACCCTATAGTGGCAAGATGCCCCATTGATCTTCACAACAAAGAGATCCAGCAGAGTCACATTTTAATTAAGGAGAACTTCAAAGTGGAGGGGCTCGAGCCATCATAGCAGTAATTGTTCCTAAGACAAACGTTGAAACACAGATAATTCCAACAGGATAAAAGTTTGAGGAAGAACAGGAATATAAGCAGAAAGGATAAAAACTAGATGGCTAGAATTAGACCAGTAATTGAAAATTGGAGGACACACTGAAAATGTATACCCACAGCACAAGAGGATGAAAGTTTCACTGTGTGCTGCTTATGTTCCTTTCTTTTTTTCCCATCTTCTTCATTTAGCTTATCAGTGCCTAATAAATGAGGTCAGCCCAGTACAATAATCCATCCGTCCGTCTATCTTTTCTCTACCACTGATCTGGTCCAGGTCCTGGTGACAGCACTCTAAGCAAAGATGCCACCTTCTCCAGTTTCCCCATTCCCAGGTGTTCCCAGGCCAGCCAAAAGATATCATCTCTCCAGAATGTCCTGGGTTTGCCCCGAGGTCTCCTCACAGCTGGACGTGTCCTAAGTACCTCACTAAGAAGGCATCCAGGAAACATTCATGGCAAAAGACTGAACTACCTCAACTGTTTTTTTTTTTTTTTGATGTAGTGGAACTCCTCACGCCATCTCCTAGGGTCAGTTTATACTTCACGCTCAGAACGCTTACACACACACATCATGGCTGCCACTCGTTCCAAGCATTCTTTTGACTCATTCTCAGAGAACATTGTCAGAAAAGAACGCAAGTTGCAGTACCACAAAAAATCTGGGTAGTGTGTGTGTATAAGTTTCGGTATGTGACGTCAGCATCATTGTGACAGCAATGCCGCTCCAACAAGATAAATCTGCATGGTTCGATGTGGTGAAGCAAATCATCAGACTTAAATGCTGACATGCGAATGTCTTCAGGGAGCCTTTTTTCAGTCATTTCTTGCATAGGCAATACAAGCATCACATATTCCCCATCATAATGACGTGATACATTTAAAGGTCTCATACACCATTGTCTATGTCGCTGTTGCCATCTTTATTTCTTTTTTTTTATTGCACCTTTGCAACAGTATCAGAATGCAATGAATTTTTATCTTTACCATCTTTCTTCCCTCAACTCACAACACAACCAAACCGGACGTCGCTTTCCCACTGTGATGAATTCTCGCACTGCCATCTGGTGGAATCCTCCAAATTTACTTAAAAATACTTGTGCAAGTATAGGCGGTACACTGCTTCCATAGCAGGAGTGTCCTCAAGTGCACATGTCACATATCATTAAGTAGCGTATATACTCAGGTATAAGTCGGGTGTTGAAACCTGAAAAAATAGATCATGAAATCAGACCCTGACTTATACGCCCGTTCAAAAATGCGACACTCACATTTTTTTTTTGCATCTTCTCACCTCCTCCAATCTCGCCCCAGTTTCTCAGACACATTGAATTTTGTTGCAGCAACGCAGTTACCAATTTCTTTAGCTACTTCAACGACATTTAATATAAAACCAACTTCATATTTTCTTCTGATCGAATGCTCCATCGTAGATAAGGGATACTCTTACGATAAAGGTGTATGAGGGTATGAGATACAAAAAACACAAATTAGTGCAAACGTCGCTTCGGAATAGTTTGGGTATTACCGTGTGGCACAAGAGAGAGAGAGATTAGGAGCACACGCTGATACAGTGCATTGCCGCAACCACATAGAAAAAAAAGGCTGTGTGCTCCGTGGTTACTCTCTCAGGTGGGAGTTAGCATATCATAATCTCTTGGGCCAATAGCGTGAGTTTTCCGCATTTGACTTCTACGGCCGACATTATAAAATACCAGAATTATACTGTAAAATCAAGTCCTGACTTATCCACGGGAGAACTTATCTGTGAGTATATACGGTATATAAGGCTGAGTCCAGACACCCTGCGATCGAAACTCATGTTTGTCGCTAGTCACTCCCCACAGGTCGTCACCATAGGTGAAGGTAGGAATGTGGATTGATGGGTAAATCTCTCGTCACCATGACTGACCGGTGCAAAGTCCGCATGACTGCAGATTCGGCTCCCATCCTCCTGTTGATCTCACTTGTGAACAAGACCTGTGATACTTAAACACTTCAACCTGAGGCATCATTTCATCTCCAACCCTCTTCTGGCTGAACTACGATACTATCGTACTCAAACCCATTATATGATTTGTTTTGACAATAAAGTGCAACCGGAGATCAAACAGATCAAGTAAGTGAATGAGAGACAGAAACTGAACCAGGAGCCTTACTGTTTACAGTCCAGATCCTTAGCCGCTGTACCACACTGTCTGACTAGAAACAGCCCATTAAAGAAATCTGCAAATCTCCTGTTAGCAAGCGTCAAATTATTAGATGAGGATTTAGCTCACTGTCAAAAACTAAGCGCTCAAAGGAGAGGCATCCAAAAAATTCAGCTGAGCTCCCGCAGCTCATTGTAAATGCCAGACCACTTAAGTCATCCAAACAAATGGGCGCTGTGTAAGACACTGACATCAAAAGCCGGCAGAACAATGAAATGCACGTTTTAAATCGTAACTTCTTTTCAGCCAGTGCCTGGTCAGATTAAAAATATAAATTATTTCCTCTTCCAAAAAGAAGAGAAGAATTCAGGCAGTTAGTAAATGAACTGGCCTGAACAGTCAGATACTGGGCAGCCACTCTTGTCCTTCACATCTGTAAGTGTGTAACGTGATCATCGACTGGGGATTAAGTGACTTCTCGTTTTATGAGACTTAACACATTTAAATACACAACTCAAAGTGCAGAACAAAACATGGAGTCTCAAGTAAAGGAAATAACCGAGTTTAGAGTCAAACTGAAATTCGTACAAGCAGCAAACAAAAGATCAGGAAAATGTTTAAATGTATAGCACCCTCCAAAATGTTTGGGACACATTTTTTCTTGATTTATCCCTCTGCTCCACAATCGAGAATTAACTCAAATTGCAGACTTTCACAAAGATTTTGTTCACACCATGTAGAAAGGACCACACTTTTCCTACATGGTCTCCCTATTTCAGGGCAACATAATGTTTGGGAGACAGCAATGGCAGGTCTATTTAGACTTTGTCGCATATCCCTTACATTAAATGGCTGCTTGAAGTCTATGATTCACTGAAGATCTTCTCTGGTGATGCTCTGCAAAGCCTCTAATGTGTCCATATTCAGCTCCTGCTAGCTTTCAGGTCCTGTCTCCTTACGTCTTCTCTTCAGTATATGGAAGGCCTGCTCAGTTGGATTTCAATTGGGTGACTGGCTTGGCCATTGAAGAATTTTCCATTTTTTACCTTCAAAAAGTTACTGTGTTGCCTTAGCAGTATGTTTGGCTCCTCATCTTGTTGTAGAATGAAGCAGCATCCACTGAGTTTGGAGGCCTTTACTGAACTTGAGCAGATGAGATGTTTCTACACACCTCAGAATTCATTGTTTGACTGCTGCCAGCAGTTCCATCATCAGTGAAGAGAAGTGTGTCAGGACCTGTGGCAGCCATACATGCCCAAACCATAACATCCCCACTGCCATGTTTAACAGATGAGGTGGTCTGCACAGGATCTTTGGGCAGTTCCTTTTCATCTCCACCCTTTGCTCTTGCCATCACTCTGATCGGGTTCATCTTTGTCTCATCTGTCCACAAGACCTTTTCCCAGAATTCTGCAGGCTCTTTGAAGTCATTTGTCACAAATTGTAATGTGGCCATCCTGTTTTTGTGGCTCACTGGTAGTTTGCATCTTGCAGTCAGGCCCCTGTATTCCTGTTCATGAAGTCTTCTGCTGATAGTCGTCTCCGACACATCCACACCGGCCCCCTGAAGACTGTGTATGATCTGTCAAAAAGGCGCTGGGGGCTTTTTCTTTCCCATAGTGAGGACTCTTCTGTCATCAGCAGGAGAGGTCTTCCTTGGCCTACCAGTCCCTTTGTGATTATTGAGCTCACCAGTGTGTTCTTTCTTCTTCATGATATTCCAGACAGTTGATTTTGGTCATCCTAAGGTTTTATTGATGTCTTGAATGGTTATATTCTTATTTTTCAGCCTCTTAATGGCTTCTTTGGCTTTCATTGGCTCAGCTCTTGTCCTCATGTTGATAAACGCAACTACAGACTCCAAAGGGTAGAAGCAAAGCCAAGGTGTCGTGTGAAGACATGAAACCCACCTGAGGAATCACAAACACCTGTGATGCCAATTGTCCTAAACATTATGGTGCTATGAAAAGGGGGGAGCATGTAGAATAACTGCTGTCATTTCTACATGGTGTGAACAAAATTTATGCGAATGCCCTTTAATGAAAGTCTGCAGTGTGCACTTTAATCACGTCGGAAATTGTTTGACTTGTCATTTTAAAAATGTGGAGCAGAGGGGGAAATCAAGGAAAAATTGTCTGATACGCTCTTGACAGGGCTCATCTCATTCTGGGAGGAACAGACCGCTAGACGGAGCACAACCTGACAGTGTACCGCTTTACAGAGCCCGGATTTGATGCCAAGCTATACCAGGTGGCTTATCTCAATTATAAAGTAATTTAAAGGGGATACCTAGCAGGCGCCCCAACATTCCTTTAGTGGACGTGTGTGTCCCCTCAGTTGATGACATTTCAGACTTTGCGGTTTGGGATTTGGTGTGAAACACTGCAGTGTGGTCTGTCGACAGAGAAACAATGCAAGTTGTGATGGTAATGCAATTGCTGCCATGTCTACCTTCAGTCAGGCTAACCTCATGCCCATTACAAGAAATGTTTCAATTAATTAATCATTTTGGTCATGACCCCCACAAAGCCCCATGCTGTCTCAGGAGCTGGTTTTGCACGTGTAATCGCCCACCCTTTACACCACCTTCACGACTTGCTTAGCACTTTTTCTCTGCTGGATTAGAAGCCGTGTTCTGCTAAACAGCAGTCATAATCCCCCCGGCTGAGTCAAATCTTATTAACGAATTGGGATCACTGATTGTATTTAGGATAAACACAATAACTTTTAACCATTTTAAATTTACAGTGGGCTTTTGAAACAATACCTGAGAAAAGCCAGGAAACACAGCTAAGTCTACATACGACAGGGGGATTCTTCATTTGCCTGCTGTAAAGATGTACAGTATATACATAATCTCACTCGAGCTGTCCAGTCAGGTATATGAAAAAAGTACAGGTCACCCATACACTGTACAATATGACTAGACACGGTACAGACACCGAATATAACACTTACATTACTAGGCAGCATATTGGTGAATATTGTGACCAACAGGGGGCACCTCAGAGCCCCAGACACAACTCAACCAAACACAGTTTTAGGTATAATAAAAGACAGTTCCATGTGCAATTATTACTTTACTGGGTTCATTCAGTCCAGCACAATAATAATACACGATTGGTCATATTCATATCCTTCCTCCACCACCACTACCACTACTTCTTCATGACTGTCGTCTGCTGCCTACCAATTCTAGAGGAGGCGGCTTCTTTTATTCCACACCTGGGATTACTTCTGCTGCCACAACTCTGCAAGTCGGGAGCATTTCTGAGCCTGACGGCCCAAAAGTAGCGGTAGTGATCCCCTACAGCTCCACCTGGTGGCAACATCATACCCCAATAGGCCTGCCCATCAAGTCAAGTCAATTTTATTTATAGAGCACATTTAAAAAACAACAGAAGTTGACCAAAGTGCTGTACAGCTTCCATAAATACACCAATACAAAGATTACACTGGTCTACAAAAAAATATTTTTTGTTTGCTACTGGGAACTTCAGACCAGCTCTCTATTAAGTTTTTTGCACTGATTTCATATATGAAATCGGAATTAAGATAGCATGTCACATTTTTGAGATACACATCATTTCCGTTTGGACACTTTTGAAAATCTCTATATATATATATATAAAATAAAATATATATTTTATATATAAAATTTATATATATATATATATATATATCAACGGGTGGCGCAGTGGGTAGTGCTGCCGCCTTGCAGTTAGGAGACCCAGGTTCGCTTCCCGGGTCCTCCCTGCATGGAGTTTACATGTTCTCCCCGTGTCTGTGTGGGTTTCCTCCCACAGTCCAAAGACATGCAGGTTAGGTGCTTTGGCAATTCTAAATTGTCCCTGGTGTGTGTGTATGTGTGACCTTCGGTGGGCTAACCTGCATGGCTTTGGACTGTGGGAGGAGACCCGAGCACCCAGAGGAAACCCACTCAGACACGGAGAGAACATGCAAACTCCACGCAAGGAGGACCCGGGAAGCAAACCCAGGTCTCCTAGCTGCGAGGCAGCAGTGGTGCCACCCACCATATACATCTACTATAAATATATATAATCCTAAGCCTAAAAGTGTAACTTTAATGTGATGTTGTTAGATTTTCAGATTCTTATTTAGTTTTTAAATTATAAACTAAAAAATATCTAGAACTCACGTTCCGCAAGACAAGACTTTGTGCCAAGAGATTTAACCATGCCCGGGATTAGAAATAAAAGACAAAGAGTAGGACAGCTGCTGTACAGGCTTTTAAACATTTGAAGCGCTGTGCGAGATGCAGATCACAAGGCATGGCAGCAGCAGCTGATCGAGCAAAGAGGAGGTAAAAAAAAAAACTGTATTTGTTTCCCATTGTATCACCGTTTAAGAGGGGGATCCGGAGGAGCGGCCGCATCTCCTTGGGGTGCATTCAGCCCCCCTTTTCACAACACGAGCGGCAGAGACGCGAAGTGGCTGGTGCATAGTGCAGGCCAGGGAGGTTGGCGAGCTGAAGCCAGCAGGGGGTAAGCCCCCTAGCACATATATATATTGTCACACATGTGCGCATGGGAGCCATGGACATGGACCAAAAGAAGGGAATTCCATGCCAGGCTTGGGGGTGCACTAAACCTTCTCATTTTATCCTTGCAGACCAGACATGGGAAATTCTCCCCGATGTCAATTCCAGTTCTGCTCTGAAGTCCTGGCCCCAAAGACGACATCACTTCTGGCTCTGACCTGACGATGTCACTTCCCCTGACCTGCCTTTAAAGCCCAACTTCCTCCTTCCGTTGATAAGTTCTGTTTTGGACTCAGCACTCTATTCACTTGTGCTGAAAACGTTGCCTTTTGTAAACAGGGTCAAGTATATGGGTGGCTGCCCCAAACCTTTTTAGTGTGTTGAAGCTATTCATTTCACAATATATATATATACGAGGTGTGGCAGAAAAGTAATGAGACTGGCAACACTGCAAGCGATCTGGCAACGCTGCGCTGTTGTCCTTGATAGAGCATGTGTATCAGTACCCTCCCATAGCTCAGTGCGAGTTTCAACTCCTTCCGTTAACTACGTGATTTTTGTGACTGCTATTAGCGAAGTTGTGTTTTTGGTTGTGTGTCACGCAAAATGGAACAGCGGAATTTGGAGCAACATTGTGCCATTAAATTTTGTGCTAAGCTTGGAGAATCGACAAGTGTGACGTTTGAAAAGTTAAAACAGGCCTATGGGGAACATTCTTTATCCCGAGCTCAAGTTTTTCAGGGAGGCCTTCAACTTCGAAAACCAATGAAAACATCAAACGTGTGAAAACTCTTGTGAGGTCAGACCGTCGTTTAACATTAAGAATGTTGAGTGAACAATTAAATTTGAACAGATTTACCGTTCATCAAATTTTGACTGAACATTTGCAAATGCGAAAGGTCTGTGCCAAAATGGTGCCGAAAAACCTCACAATTGAGCAGAAGGACAATCGAAAAAACGCATTCCTGTGGTTCCCCAGCCCCCTTATTCACCTGACCTCAGTCCGTGTGACTTTTTCCTTTTTCCTAAACTGAAAAATGTCCTCAAAGGACGTCATTTCGGGACTTTAGAAAACATCCAAAAGAGTGTAACGGACATGCTGAAGACCATACCGGTTGAAGACTTCCAGCGCTGCTACCAACAGTGGGAACAACGTCTCCATCGGTGTGTAGCTGCCCAAGGGAACTACTTTGAAGGGGATAACATTGATGTTTGAAAAAAATAAAAACTTTGGTAAATAAAAAATCAGTCTCATTACTTTTCTGCCACACCTCGTATATATATTAAGCAACGCACATACACGTATATACGATACTAACATACATGTTTAAAAAGCTAAGGAAAAAAAATGAAAAAGGCTTTCAGGTGGGATTTAAAAGTGACCAAAGTTGGTGCTGACCTAATATAAAATGGTTGACTATTCCAAAGTGCAGGGGCAGCTACTGTAAATAATAACTTCTGGTCAGAGGACCTCATAGATTGTGAAGGATGGTAAAGGTGTAAGACGTCAGTAAGATAAAGGGGGGCTAAAACATTGCTGGACTTAAAACAAGCAGTAAAATGTTAAAGTCAGTCCTGTAATGAACAGGAAGCCAGTGAAGGGAAGCTAAGACTGGTGTGATGTGATTCTGGGATTCTGTTAGAAGCCTGGCAGCAGCATTATGGACGAGCTGAAAATGAGCGATGGATAACTGAAGAACGCCAGTGTATAATGAGTTGCAATAAACAATCCGAGAAGAGATGAGTGCATGAATAAGTGTTTCAAAGTCATGTAGAAAGAAAGGGCTTGGCCTTAGCTAATCCCCTGAGCTGAATGAAACAGGCCTTAACAACAGAGTTAATGTGTTTATCAGATTTGAGTAGGGTGACCAGACGTCCTCCAAAAGGAGGACATGTCCTCTTTTTTAACATGGTTTACTTCGTCCTCCAGGCATTCCAAAAATTCATTAAAATATCCTCCTTTCAGAGAATCACCAACAGAGTTGACTGTTTTCGACTAATTGCCTATGATATATACCGAGAATAAGCATCCTTTGGCCATTCTCCATTCATCCACGTCACTGCATGACATTACATTACGTTATCACATTATCAATAATTGTAACATCAAGTAGCGGCAACACTGTTTTATATTCTATATTCTGTTTTATATTATATTTCCAGCCGACGGCGCAACGGACAGTGGTTAGCGGAAAATATTGGAAAATATATCTGGTAATTTTTGTCCTCCCTTTTGACTGTCGGTGTCCCATCTGGTCACCCTAGATTTGAGGGCATTGTTAAAAATCACACCAAGATTTTTTGTGAAGGTTCCGAGATTAATTTCTGTAGCACAAGTAAGATCATAAGGTCCAAAACACACAATCCTATTATTTTTTTGTCATTTAGACTAAGAAAATTTATTGACATCCATGTTTTAATATCATTAGGACTACAGCTCCCAATATGCCCTGAGGGTGGACAAATGGGAGTTCCACCAGAGGGATAGTGCCACCCTGTCTATAGGAGGAATACATGTCTCCCTGTGCCCTTCCATTTGGCCTCACAGCTGAGAAAAGTACCAACAACCAACCCAAAAGGGATGTGTGTCCATCCACATCTTTCCATTGTGGAATCCTGTCCGGGCAAGGAATCATAATCTATCTCCATCAGGATGCCAGTGCTTCTGTTATAGTATTCACAATGTTTAATACAAGGCCTTGATAACAAAAGGTCAAGGAGGGAGTGGCAATATCTCCTTTCTGTGGAAGGACATTGCAGTGACTACATTGGGGCCGGCATCCTAACAGTCACTGAGTGACACCCGGGATGGATTTGGGAACAGAAAAGTGGTTGACTGTCTACTATGGGAAGAGCATCCCATCATACATTGTGTCACAGCTCGCTATTGGGTAAGCCCAAATATGAACACCTCTGCAGAGCAGAGTGGTGGTACCATGGGCCTGCATTATTGGGTTCTCGGATAGTGACGATACAAGGACCACCATGGTCCTGTCTGACCTGGAAGTGCTTCCTGGAGGCCATAGATTAAGCAACGCAAGTACTCTCAGGTCTGGAGTTGGAAAAGAGTTGGGAGAGGAGCTGGACAACACTCACCTGGGAAGAATGGAAGAAAAGAGAAAAGATAAGAAAAGAAAAGGATTGGATTGGTTGTAATGTAATATAATGAAGTATTACTGAGAAAAAAAAAGTCTGTCATGGGTATTGTTTGAAAATAAAAATAACCTTTGTTTGAACAAGGGACTGTCCCTCTGTAGTTGTGTCTTAGGTTTGGGACTCAGTGGCACCCCTACTGGCCACATGGTATATTAATTAAGTGCTGAACTATGCAAATTGACCATTTTGTATGATTGAACAAGTGGCATGGAAGCAGGATAAGAAGTACATCAAGAAAAACTGAACTGTGTTCTCTATTAAATGAGCAGACATGATGAATGCTGACCTGACATGCAAGTAAGAATTTCACTGGGCTCCGTACACAGGATAATACTACAACTTCTACAGCTATATGAAAGCTTGTATGTAGGAATGTTTGTTACGGCCTCACTCAAAAACAGCAGCACACAATTTCATAACAAATATAAGATAACTCAGGGATAACGTGACTGAAAATATAGACAATACAGAATCCTGATGTTGTGGCAGGGAGGGCTAAGTGAATCTAATGTTCTGTAATCGAGCCACAGTCGTAATGGGACAAGATGTAATATGGCAGACTCCTTTGAAATTATTTTTTCCATTTTGAGCAAATGGAATGTAACAGTGACATATGCATTGCATTTGTTATTGCAACAGAAGGCAACTTACAAACATTTGTAATAATGCATTTTTTTTTGCTAGAAGAATTTGTCATGTGCAATCTGAGTGACTGTAGATCCCACTGGGTGCATATTTGTACCCAGACATTTTCTGATAAACTGATTCTCGGGTGATTGTAACATAATCTTCACAGCAACGTTTTTGAAATAACATCTGCGCAACACTGGTAAACACAGTTTGTTTATAAATGGTGTATTTATATACAGTGGTGTGAAAAACTATTTGCCCCCTTCCTGATTTCTTATTCTTTTGCATGTTTGTCACACAAAATGTTTCTGATCATCAAACACATTTAACCATTAGTCAAATATAACACAAGTAAACACAAAATGCAGTTTTTAAATGATGGTTTTTATTATTTAGGGAGAAAAAAAAATCCAAACCTACATGGCCCTGTGTGAAAAAGTAATTGCCCCCTGAACCTAATAACTGGTTGGGCCACCCTTAGCAGCAATAACTGCAATCAAGCGTTTGCGATAACTTGCAATGAGTCTTTTACAGCGCTCTGGAGGAATTTTGGCCCACTCATCTTTGCAGAATTGTTGTAATTCAGCTTTATTTGAGGGTTTTCTAGCATGAACCGCCTTTTTAAGGTCATGCCATAGCATCTCAATTGGATTCAGGTCAGGACTTTGACTAGGCCACTCCAAAGTCTTCATTTTGTTTTTCTTCAGCCATTCAGAGGTGGATTTGCTGGTGTGTTTTGGGTCATTGTCCTGTTGCAGCACCCAAGATCGCTTCAGCTTGAGTTGACAAACAGATGGCCGGACATTCTCCTTCAGGATTTTTTGGTAGACAGTAGAATTCATGGTTCCATCTATCACAGCAAGCCTTCCAGGTCCTGAAGCAGCAAAACAACCCCAGACCATCACACTACCACCACCATATTTTACTGTTGGTATGATGTTCTTTTTCTGAAATGCTGTGTTCCTTTTACGCCAGATGTAACGGGACATTTGCCTTCCAAAAAGTTCAACTTTTGTCTCATCAGTCCACAAGGTATTTTCCCAAAAGTCTTGGCAATCATTGAGATGTTTCTTAGCAAAATTGAGACGAGCCCTAATGTTCTTTTTGCTTAACAGTGGTTTGCGTCTTGGAAATCTGCCATGCAGGCTGTTTTTGCCCAGTCTCTTTCTTATGGTGGAGTCGTGAACACTGACCTTAATTGAGGCAAGTGAGGCCTGCAGTTCTTTAGACGTTGTCCTGGGGTCTTTTGTGACCTCTCGGATGAGTCGTCTCTGCGCTCTTGGGGTAATTTTGGTCGGCCGGCCACTCCTGGGAAGGTTCACCACTGTTCCATGTTTTTGCCATTTGTGGATAATGGCTCTCACTGTGGTTCGCTGGAGTCCCAAAGCTTTAGAAATGGCTTTATAACCTTTACCAGACTGATAGATCTCAATTACTTCTGTTCTCATTTGTTCCTGAATTTCTTTGGATCTTGGCATGATGTCTAGCTTTTGAGGTGCTTTTGGTCTACTTCTCTGTGTCAGGCAGCTCCTATTTAAGTGATTTCTTGATTGAAACAGGTGTGGCAGTAATCAGGCCTGGGGGTGGCTACGGAAATTGAACTCAGGTGTGATACACCACAGTTAGGTTATTTTTTAACAAGGGGGCAATTACTTTTTCACACAGGGCCATGTAGGTTTGGATTTTTTTTTCTCCCTAAATAATAAAAACCATCATTTAAAAACTGCATTTTGTGTTTACTTGTGTTATATTTGACTAATGGTTACATGTGTTTGATGATCAGAAACATTTTGTGTGACAAACATGCAAAAGAATAAGAAATCAGGAAGGGGGCAAATAGTTTTTCACACCACTGTATATATCCAGTGTAATAAAAGAATAAGCGTCTGTGTATCTGTGTGTCTATCTGGTTGCAAAGTCTCTGTCATTCCAACAGATGGCGGATCACAAACTTTTGTAGTAATAAAATACATTGCATTTGTCATTCCAACAGATGGCACATCACAAAAAGTAACAATGCTTTTATGAATCCAATATAAAATGGAATGTAACAGTAACATATGCATTGCATTTGTTATTCCAACAGAAGGCACATTGCAAACATTTGTAATAATGCATTTTTTACTAGAAAAATTTGTCATGTGTCATCTGAGTGACTGCAGTTCCCATTGGGCTCATATTTTGTACCCGGACATTTTCAGTCAAACTGCTTCTCAGGTGATTGTAATATAAAGTTAAGAGCAATGCTTTGAAATAACTTCTGAGACATTGGGAAATACAGTTTATATATGGTGTGTTTATATATGTCCACCCTAATTGAAGGATAATTATCTGTGTGTCTATCCAGTTACAAGGTCTCAGAAATCAGAAACCTTTGTTGTAATAAAATGCATTGCATTTGTCATTCCAACAGATGGAGCATCACAAACATTAACACTGCTTCCTGTTTTGATCGCATCACCAAGACAAAGCTGACCAATCACATCAAAGTCAAATTGACCAAATATATTGCTGTAAGGGACAGGACATAGACCTTAGTGTTTAATTATATGATAGATTAAAAGACAAATGTGGAATTAATGCATAAAAACTTTTCCTGACCAGAAGTAAAAGCTTTTCGTCTTGTGCAAATGGCACAAATGTCCCTGGAAGTGAAATGCAGTTTATTGAACCAGTTTTTCTGATTGAGTTTTGCTGCAGATTCAATTTTGTGCATCACTTTTTTTGACCAAAATCATTCCAACAGATTTAGCTTTACATAGAAAATAATTTTGTTTTATGGAGAGACTACTGTATTTATGTAAGCTTACTAGAGATGAGTACACACTATTTTTTAAAGTTCTTAACAAAATTGCAAGAAATTGCAGGTAGTTCCATGTGAATGACTGCACAGCTCAACAGTTAAGCATATAAAAACATAATATTTCCTAAAACCACACTTTTCTAGTGCATGGCCACAAGGAGATGAATCCGTTCCCCGCAGCGAGGTCCAGAAACCAGAAACCAGTCCTGGATGGGAAGCCAGTCCACAGCTGGACACACTTTCACCTCACACTGGGCTGCTTCAGTACTGCAAGTCCAACACCACATCTCAGAAATGAGAACTCTCTTCATTATGCCACAGGTCAGGTCAGGTTGGGGAGCATGCGCTGGTACAGCGTGTTGCCGTACCCACCACACGACGAAACAGCTTGAGATTCTGGTTGGCAACCCCCCCAGGTAGACACGGGGTTCAGTCCCACCTCTCAGAAATGACCATCTGTCTGCCATAGCCAGGTGTTATGTGGGCATCCCCTTGGCCTGGCCAGCCACTTGGGGGCTGAACAATGAGGATCTTGTGAGCTGGACCACCATCAGGGAATCGAGCCGTATGGCTGTTGTGCCGTAACTGAAGCTCCCTCACAATGCAAGTAGTGTGCCTCATTTGGGACCCAAAGTCAAGCCACCAACATTTCTTCTTGATTTCTTGTATATTTCATGTTTTTGAAGCAGTTTTAAATTCCTTAATGTGAACATTATAGTGGCTATATGATTCAAATGCAACTTTTTTTGTGAAGATATTAAAATTCTATACCTAAACGTTGCCCCTAATCCAATAAAAATTTGATTCCTGTACAGAAGAGATTAGAAGTACTTTAATGCAGTGTTGGCCTGCAAGTTCAAAGGAAGGACAGTATAAGGGTTCCTAGCAACATGGCAGATATTCATAATCCTCATCCTCTATACATTAGCTTTGTGGATTTAATCAAGCTGGGCCAAAAAGCAATCAATCTGCTGAGACTGGGAGGGGATTTCAAAGGCTAATATTCTTGTTTCCTGGGTTAATAACAATTAGGTTTACATGAGGTATAACAAAATGAGACATCTCCTTTCTACACGTCTTTAAATGTTGCAGCTTAAGGATAGATAGATAGATAGATAGATAGATAGATAGATAGATAGATAGATAGATAGATAGATAGATAGATAGGAAAGGCACTATATAACAGATAGATAGATAGATAGATAGATAGATAGATAGATAGATAGATAGATAGATAGATAGATAGATAGATAGATAGATAGATAGATAGATAATAGTGGAAGGATATTAAAAAAGAAAGAACACTTTTTAATTGTTTCCAGTCACAGGAATTGTGATTGTGTTAATTGTGGAAGAGAGCCCATCTAAAGGTATTGGGCCTAATAACAGAAATAAAGCCTATTTGAACCCAGCACTGTGATGGTGCTTTTTGTGTCTCGGGGTTCAGTTATGCACACTAGTGGTAACAGAGCTTGCATGATTTCTGCTGATTACAAGGAGTTTTGCTTACATTGCCAGGACTTTATCTTTTCCCTTCCACTTACCATTGACCAAGGTTGGCTAAGCATATATCCACACGAACAGCTATTCTGATATCCTTTTTCTGACCTGCTGATCCCCCCCACTCACAATCACAGCACACCATTATCTTTCCTTTGCCTTACCAACGTCTTAAAGTGCCCAGTACTGTTGAAGCATCATGTCTCTTTTGCAGAAAAGCAAATGCAAATCATAAACAGTATCCCACTTTCAGCAAGTCATATCCTAAGACTTGGCAGTATTTCATTTTCATTTATTGCCACACAAAGTTGATGTACAAGTCTCCGGGAAAATGTTTAATCTGACTTCTCCCTCCTGGGTTACCTCTGTGCTTTTTTGCATTTCCGTAAAGCCTGTAAAACTGGCCTTCTCAGAAACCGTTTTTGTTCCACAATGTGACTGGTACAATGCTTGGTAACCATGACTCAAGGTCCACCCTCCTGCTCAGCTGTAATCATCTTAAAAAAAAAAAACTGCTGGCTAGCAAGAATGAAAAAGAATAAACCCAAATCTCATTTATCAACTTAGCAATGTCGCTGATCACTTCTGCCAGTGGATTGGCTGTTGGACTAAAAAGCTGCACTTGGAACTCCAAATGGCACAACTTGCAGTCTCACTTACGGCTCACTGTGGGACTCGGGTGGCCAGTTCATTTAACCTCGGGAAGCCTCTATAGATAAGGATAGGGTCAGTATTATTTTTCTCAATTATTCCCTAAACACCTTTACATCTGCACCAAAGTATAGCTGAATTATAAATAAAAACAAAATTCTTTTCCAATGGTTTATAATTCTGGCTAATGGGAAACTACAAGAAATGTGAGCTTTAAAATTGAAAATGACCAAATACAGTACGTCCACTTCAAAGTGGCACACATTCCTCTTTCAGAAAATAAACCTTTCAGATTATGGAGGTGGGTTGATGACACCGAAACAAAGTTGAAAAATAACAATTAAATTTTGTTACAAGTTTATGAACCCACTTGCTGGTTATTGGAATTCATGGAAAACTTTAGCATTTGCAAATTGGGTCACCCTCCGGGCTCATGGCCATACATAATACCACCCTGGGATGAGAGGGGACGCTGGTGCTAATCACGTCCTCTTCCCTTCCCATCACAGTGCTGAGTGAAGGAAACTGACTCTGCCCCATCTAGTCCGCCTATAAGGTCCGAGCAAACCAGAAGGAGGTGTTATTCTATGATCAGAGCTTATGACACCTTGTGTAGTGGGAAAGGGGGCACCAGACAACACACTGGGAGTCTTGAGGCTTTGATTGATCGAAATCAGAAATTGATATATCAGACACAGAAAGGTTGAATTTCAAAACAAAAGTGTTTTTTATATTTACAGGTGCACATCAAATAGTGTCAGGAGGGCTTTTTATACAGTCCACGCTGCAATTGACACCCAAAACCACAAAGAAGCAATGAAAATAGTGAAACTGTACAATATGTACAGTGAATATGGCAAAACCCCAAATGAAAAAAAGAAACAAAAACAATAAATGTATATACACAAAAAGTGGTAGTCTTCCTCATTAAAAAATACAGAAGTTTCTACACAAAACTTCAGTCCATCCAATAGTAAGATCCACAAAAATATTTACAAAAAGAAAAATCAGTGCATATGCAAAATGACAAAAAGTGCACCACAAACCCAACTCACATGAATATCTCCACCAAAA
>JANRMT010062814.1:22237132-22247502 GCA_026402145.1 Polypterus bichir lapradei | reverse complement strand
ATTGTGGTCCCCGGCCGGGACGCCCAGGAGGACGAGAGGAGGGCTTGTGCTTCCTCCAGACCGCGAGGGGGCGTCCGTCCTGGTTATGTTGGGGAGCCTCGGGTACAGGGCTTGGAAGCCCAGCCCTGTAGGGACCCGTGGCCACCGCCAGGCGGCACCCCAGTGCCTTATCATCCCGGGAGCCCGGCACTTCCGCCACACCAGGAAGTGCCGGGGGGAGGACAAAAGGGGACACCCGGACGGCTTCCGGGTGCGCAGCCGGCACTTCCGCCACACAGGGGTGTGGCCAAGACTAATTGCCGGAAAGCAGCTGGAGCCCATCCGGGTTCCTATAAGAGGGGCCGCCTCACTCCAGTCATTGGTGGATGTTGGGAGGTAGTTGGCAGAGCTGGAGAGAGGACAGGAGGCGGCCAGAGGAAAGGCACAAGGACTGTGAGCCCTGGACTTTGGGGGAATCGGTGCAGGAGGTACTGGGGTTGCACGTGAGCAAAACTTGTAAATAATTGTAAATAAACAGTGTGTTGGGTGAACTTATGATGTCCGTCTGTGTGTGTCCGGGCCAGCGTTTACTATATATATATATATATATATATATATATATATATATGTCTATTGTAAAAAGGGCAAACACGAACAGGAAAAGGTCTCAAAATCTCAAAAACGATGCCACCAGAGTAGTCTCAAAGAGTCCCAGGCTGAACTAAACGGAAAGGTGAGGTGGTTGCCTTTTTTATGAGTGGTGGTTAGGAAAAGGTGAGTCTGTGAGGGAAGTGGCGGAAGTGAGGTCAGTAGGGGGCGTGGTCTGGATGGGGATGCGGACGTTGCTCTTGGTTTAACTGGGTTTCCTTCCTGATAATATGTAGAAGAGGGAGAAAAGACATTAGTGCACTTCATCAGCCCTGACTCGACATCTTACCCTCAGTGTGACACTATGTTATACAAAGATGTGTTGAATTATCAGCTTATTGTGAGAGTCATTCGAAAGAAAGAGAAAACTAAAAGTATTCATTTAAATGATCAGAATGCAGGGATCATCGCTGGCTCTTCTGCCCTTCTTCAGATTAGGAAATGAATGGAAGGGCAGCTGAGCGCATCTCCACCATGGCTTTTTAGTCACTCTTTGAAGATCTGGGTCCCCCTTATGAAGAAGCACAGACTTACATATTTTTAGTATTGCTTAGTATTTTGTAACTTTCACTTTGACTTTTTTAACACTTGTTTTTTTTTTTGTGTAGTTGTGCTGTATCAGTGGTTCCCAGACTCGGCCCTGGGGTCCCTCTGGGGGTGTTGGCTTTTGTCCCAACCAGCTTCTGTTATTAATTGAGCTACTAGTCTAATTATGTGAGCTGTTACTTCCCAGTTTCTGTGTTTTGGGGTCAATGAAGAAATTACAAAAGTAAGTGTGTTAACACATTTTAATAAAAATTAAGCAGTTATATGTGATTTTTTATTTTCATTTTATTATGTTCATCCTGATTTCCATTCTGTTTTTCCATTATTGAGTAATTAGTGGCTCTGATGCTGAAGCAGTTGCTACCTTTTGTCTTTTAGTGTTGTTCACCCGGATGCTTGTTTTTAATTCCCACTATTAGGGTACAACAAAGGGAGCAGACAACACAGAATAACTGAAAAATAATAGGAAAAGCAACAAAAAAGAGTTAAGCATTTGAAGGGATAGCAAAAAACAGAAATATTTCTCAATGTCTTATAATGTAAACATCATAGTGCTATGCTTTGCTGAATGCAGAATAAGAGAAGAAAAAAAAAAAGAGCAGCTAATTAAATAAGATCAATTATTCTCAACTATTATCACTTATTTTGAATCTGATTGGAAAAAAAAGGGGGTCTCCAGGACCAAGTTTGGGAACCACTGCTCTTTATCACAGCATGCTGAGCCATCGCCTAATCTTCTCAGAAATGCAGAAAGAGCAAAGACAGGATGGACGAGAAGTGAATCATGCAGTGATGTAAAAGGTCCAGCTTTATATGCACTTTATTAAACCATTTCACTTTTCATGTTAACTTTAATTTGCTTATACCTTGTTCGAGTAGTTAAATTTTGCTATATGATAAACATTAGAAATAAAGAAGAATTAAGTTAATTTTAACAAAACTCCTCATCCAAAGTCCAAAGCTATGGTCAGTGCACTCAATTAACACGTCAAATATTAATCCTGAATAAAGCAAGATTGGCATTTTTAACCAAGCAAACAGGTCATTAATATATTACTTACCATCCTAAAGGACTCACACTGCCAATGGTGTTCAATGCGCTTCACCACCTGAAATGGTGAATGATTTACAAAATGAACAGGCAAAATATGGTAGTTTTTCTAGTGAGAACCTGGATTTTTACTAATAATCTATAGAAATCTATATATATATATATATGCATCATATTTAGACAGCAATCAAACCTAACCAGTCAATACATACTGCGTATACCCCCATTACTAACTGACCAGCGTCACAAATGATACACTCCGGACTTTAATAGCGTAGACGCTGCTTGAGCAGTGGACTGTAACTGTGCCTTGCGCCACTCAAACTGCAAATCATAAACTAATATGAATAACATATGGGGAACAAAATCCATCCATTGCAGGACCTGTTTAATCCAGTTCAATGTTTAGAAATAAACTTAATTTAGAAATAAACTTAATCCATTAGGCTTAAAAGTCGAATTGGAGGCAAAGAATTAAGGGGTAATTATTGACTCTGACCGAAATTTTAAATCACATATTAATCAGATTACCAGGACAGCATTTTTTCACTTAAGGAACAAAGCAAAAGTTAGATCACTTATAACTTTGCAAGATGCTGAAAAGTAAGTTCACGCTTTTATTTTCAGTTGACTAGATTGCTGTAATGCACTCCTCTCAGGATGACCCAAGAAAGACATCAATCGATAGCAACTGGAGTTGCCAGAATCTTAACTAAGTAAAGAACATCTGAGCAAATCACCCCAGGTCTCATGTCACTACATTGGTTACCTGTGCTATTTAGAATTGACTTTAAAATACTGCTTATGGTTTACAAAGCCTTAAATAATCTCGCCTTAGATCTTTGAATGAGGGTTTGCTTATAACTCCAAGAGCTAAACTTAAAAGAAGTGGTGAGGTAGCCTTCTGCTGTTAATCACCTACAATCTGGAATAGTTTACCAATAGAAATTTTCAAGGATAATATGGTAGAGCAACTGCTAAAAACCCATAATTTTAACGTGGCTTTCTCATAGCTACATTTTAGTGTATCCCTCTTCAGCTATATGTGCATTGAATTATATCAATTATCACTAATCCCTACTATTCTCTGCTGTTCTTTTTCCAGTTTTCTGTGGTGGCGTTCTGCTCCACCACCATCTGATCAGGCCATACATTGATGGCCAGATGTCCACATGACCATCATCATCTAATTCTTTCACTTAAAGCCTGAAAACCATGAGGACTGATTTCGATCATTTATGGTAGGTAGAATGCCCAGTAGGGTCCTGGCGGTCCTGTGTCCTTGGAACCACTCCAGATTTTTTTTTTTCTCTGGCCCATCTGGGGATTTTTTGTTGTTTTTTTCTGTCCTCCCAGCCATCTGACTTTACTTTATTCTTTGTTACTTAGTATTGCCTAATCTTATTTTTGTTTCATATAAACTTTTCTTTCTTCATCTTGTAAATGTTGTTGTTGTTGTGGTTGTTTGAGGGGCCAGAGCCCACAGGACATGCTCACCCACACAGACCCCCACATGGAGCCAGTTTAAAGTTCATGCATGTCTTTGTGAGGAAACAGGAGTACCAATAGACAGGGCAGCTTGGATATGAGGAGGATGAGCAAGGATTTGAACCCAAGTTTTGACACGGATCAGAAGAAATGTCAAAGTGAACAGAGCTGTTTGCAAAGTAAATTAATTACAGATATCAAACAGAAAATAATGAATCCCATAACCCCTTTGAGTACAGACAGGTGACCCCTATTGTACCAATAACAGTGGGTTCAGAAAGTATTCAGTCCCCATCACTTTCTGCACACTTTATTGTGTTATAGAGTTCATTTTAAATAAAGACATTTGCCATTTCTGCTTATCAGTCTCCACTTAATAATCCACAATAAGAAAATGAAAACATGTTTTCAGAAAAGCTTATTAAAACTCAAAAAACTGTAAAATCTCCTTCATCAAAATATTCAGGCCCTTCTTTCAGTACTTTGTAGAAGCCCCTTTGGCAGCCATGACAGTATGGAGTATTCACGGGTGAGTCTTTACAAGCTTTGCAAACCTGGAGTGGGTCACTTTATGGCATTCTTCTTGGTCAGAGTCTGACGTGGTGCCATGCACTCTGGAGCAGGTTTTCTTCAAGGACCCCTCTGTAATTGGCTGCATTTATTCTTCCCTCAATTCTGACCAGTATCTGTGTCCCTGCTACTGAGAAGCCCCAACCAATGTGAATGTTTGACATTTTCCGTCCCTCCTCGCTGTATTTCTGGATCTGAGGTTTGGCATGTGGGCCCTGGCCTATCACAACACACATATTAGCATTACTGCCTGAGAGCTCTTGGGTGTCGGTGTGATTTCAGACCCTTCTATGTGGAGTATAGTTGCTGTCTACAAGTCCAGTCGACGTCTATGGTTGATTTTTACATTTTAAAGGTACATGTTTAGGTTGATTATTTCCAAATTGCCTCAGTGTGACAATACTTTTGTGGACCCTCAAGAACAGACGTCCCATCCTTGACTGTTTTCTGCCCTGATGACATTTTTCCTAAGACAACTGTACAAGGAAAAGTGGGCTACGAAATGGAAGTGTACTTGACATGGATATATTGAATTGATCTGAACTGAATACATAAAGTGTGGCCCCCTGGGACCCTTTGCCTAACAAATTATTGAATAGCCGACTTGATCCCCATGGGTGTGTGTGCTCACGCGGCTGCGGTAGGTTGGTGGGGTGATTGAGACGGAGAACACCTGCACATGAGGGTGTGGTCTATCTTGATTGCTCCATTGGCTTTCTGTGGTCTGCGACTGAGGTGCTGCCCCCAAAGAAGCATATAAGGGGAAGCCGGCATGACATGGGAGAAGGAAATGAAAGATTAGCAGAAACAGAAAGACGGAGGTTAAAGATGGAGGAAGGAAGCGGCATGAATGTGAGGGAGCCGGTGGAGGTGGTTGGGGTTTTGGGGAGCAGCAGGCTTGGGGAATGTGAGGCAGATGCTTGAGGCTGCTGAGGATCACACCGGCTGAGCAGCTCAGGAAGCTGCAGTAACGTGGTCCTCACTCCCACGTAAGTCTGGGGGGAGGCAGCGGGAGAATGAGGGAGCGAAGCGAAGCTCGGATTGGGAGTCCTGCAGGGAGCCATGGACTGCAAGGTTCTGGGCCTGTAAGAAAAGTTGGCTGAGCCTGTCAGCAGGGCATCTCCTCTACTGCAAGGTCCTGTGTGGGTTAAGTAAAGGAGTCATCAATTTTAAAGGGAAGCACCGGGGACTTGATTTTACAGAGAAGCTTCCTGCCTTTGAGATCTTAACCTCGAATATTTACTATATTTGAAGGATGTTAACCTCCACACATTTTCACTTTGTCATTATGGAACATTGAGTGTGGATTGATGGGAAAAAATGACAAATTTATGAATTGGTAAAAAAGTGTGCAGAAAGTGAAGGGGTCTGGGTACTTTCTGAATCTGTGACTTCTAAAACCAATTGACTGCACCAGTGATGATTTAGGGGTGTCATATTAAAGGGGGTGAGAACTTATGCAATCAATTACTTTGTGTTTTATATCTGTAATTAAAATAGACTACTTTGTGTGACTATGGTAGGCAGTTTAGCATGGACATCAGGATACACTCTATTCTTTATGAAGGAGGGCCAGGGATCTTTTATGACCACAGAGAGTGTTACATCTCATCGAAAGGATGGCACCATTGTCCCCATTATACTATACTGGGATCCACATTCAGACTACAGGGTAAGTGCCACCTGCTGGCACGCCAACACCTTTTCCAGCAGTAAAGCAAGATTGTCCTAGATGGTCTCCCATCCAAGTACTGGCCAGGCCCAAACATGCTTAGCATCAGGTGGATGACCTGTCCTGAAGTGCATATGGTATGGCTGCTGTTATGTCTAGGATTCTTCCTTCCATCCAGTGTTTTTCTTTCAGTTCTTATATTTAGTTTACCACAATCAACAGATTTGGAAGATCCCTGATAGTACTGTAGGCGAGTCTGTTTGAAAATGGCCTAGTGGCTCTCTCTCCTTAACTGCTTATATAAATGAGGCACCACAGCTTCAGGATCTTCTTTTTTTAAAAAATAAGAATATATACAGTGTCACACACAGTGATGGCATCCATTTATAAGGAGATGGGTGATGTTCAGGATTGTGGAAACTATAGCAGGACGGTGACAGCAGTCTGTCGCTGAAGCTGCTCCTCTGTCTGTAGATGATCCTGTTCAGTGGATGCGGTGGATTCTCCATGATTAACAGGAGCCTGCTCAGCGCCCGTCGCTCTGCCACAGATGTCAAACTGTCTAGCTCCGTGCCTACAATAGAGCCTTCCTTCCTCACCAGTTTGTCCAGGCGTGAGGCGTCCTTCTTCTTTATGCTGCCTCCCCAGCACACCACCGTGTAGAAGAGGGCGCTCACCACAACTGTCTGATAGAACATCTGCAGCATCTTATTGCAGTCTTTGCATTAAGATGGCTGATAGAGAAGCATCGAGAAAAACAGGACTGCATGTGGTGTTTATTGATCTGGAGAAGGCTTATGATGGAGTGACACGTGAAGAAGTCTGGAGGGGCATGAGAGACAAAAAGGAGGACTAGAGAGGTGCGTGGGGATTGTCTAGGATATGTATGAGGCAGTGAGGACTTGAGTTAAAAGCAGTGTCGAGGTAACAGAGAAGATCTCAGTCAGAGGAGCTCTGCTCCAGGGGTCTTCTTGAAGTCCTTACCTCTTTGGTCTGATTATGGATGTGTTGAGTTGTGTGATAAAAGATCAATCCCAATAGTGCAGGCTTTTTGTTGATGACATTGTGTTGTGTAGCACCAAAGAAGAGGAAGTGGAGAGGAAGTTGGACAAATGGAGAAGAGCTTTGGAAGACAGAGGCTTTAAGATTAATGGGAAGAAGAAGACAGAATATGTGAGGTTTAATGATGACCAGGATTCAGACATTAACCTGCAGGGAGAGCGAGTGTAAAGATTGGATATATTTAAATATCTTTTATGGGCAGGAGACCGGAAGGGACGGAGTCAGGTAGCATCTTCTCAATGCTGATGAGGGAATAGGAGAGGACATGATAAGCGCCAGCACCCCCTCTCATCCCAGGGTGGTATCACATGCCTAAGAGTGGCCCTGCAAGTGATCTACAGATGCACAGCCATGACAGCATGTTTACCATTATGGCACACATTGAACCCAAATCTAAAACAGATGTGCAAAGAGGATGCTATATTAAGCTTAACGTGCATCCCCCGATTGTCTGAGGAGGCATATCCATGGAGGGACGCACAGACCTCTACAGGCTAGACAACGGCACCTTGACTCCCATTAAGTATCGGGATGAAATCCTTGGACCCATTGTCAGACCTTACGCTGGTGCAGTGGGTCCTGGGTTCCTCCTGGTTCCTCCTGGTGCACGACAATGCCTGGCCTCATGTGGCGAGAGTATGCAGGCAGTTCCTGGAGAATGAAGGAATTGATACCATTGACTGGCCCCCACACTCACTCGCCTGACCTCAATCCAATAGAACACCTCTTGGGTGTGACATTATGTTTCGGTCCATCCAACGCTGCCAGGTTGCATTTCAGACTATTTAGGAGCTCAGTGATACACTGGTCCAGATCTAGAAGGAGATTCCCCAGGACACCATCCGTCATCTCATTAGGAGCATGCCCCCCCGACATTTTAAGGCATGCATACAAGCACGTGGGGGCCATACAAACACTACTGAGTGCTATTTGGAGTTGCTGCAAAGAAATTTCGGCAAAATGGACTCACCTGCCGCATAATTTTTTCACTTTGATTTTCGAGGTGTCTTTGAATTCAGCCCTCTGTAGGTTGATCATTTTCATTTCCATCAAACAATGTGGCATCCTTTCATTCCTAACACATTACCATATCAGTCCATAGCAGTAAAGATATTCAGCAGGATTATTTTCCCATTAAGATCTGATGTGTTTTCAAAGTGTTCCTTTAATTTTTTTGAGCAGTTTACTTTACTAGGATTACAAAGCAGTAGGGCCGGCATGGTGGTGCAGTGGTAGTGCTGCTGCCTCACAGTAAGGAGACCCGGGTTCGCTTCCTGGGTCCGCCTTGTGTGGAGATTGCATGTTCTCCCCGTGTCTGTGTGGGTTTTCTCTGGGCACTCTGGTTTCCTCCCACAGTCCAAAGACATGCAGGTTAGGTGGATTGGCGATTCTAAATTGACCCTAGTTTGTGTGTGTCCTGTGGTGGGTTGGCACCCTGCCCAGGATTGGTTCCTGCCTTGTGCCCTGGGATTGGCTCCAGCAGACCCCTGTGTTTGAATTCAGTAGGTTGGAAAATGGATGGACAAAGCAGTAGTCCTTGCTTCTGAATAATACTATTAGATGCTCTCATTTTTATTACTGTTCACCAATTAGGTCATACGTTTGCTGGAATTAATGACAGACAGTGTGGCATAGTGGTTAAGACTTGAGATTTGAAATCCTGAGGTTGTGGCTTCAAATCCCACTGCTGACACCACTGTGTGATTATAAGAAAGTCACTTTATCTGACTGTGCTCCAATTGAAAGAAGAAATGTAACTGATTGTATCTCAAATGTTGTAAGACACCTTGGATAAAGGCATCAGTCCAATAATAACTAAAAAATTTGAAGTCTAGAAAGAGATTTAAATAAGACTAGAAAGAGACTTCACAAAATATAGCACGCCAAATTCTTAACTTTGACTCCTTTTACCTCAGGTGTATCTCGTGTCTCCTTTTTTCCTAAAGCTGTGTGTCCTAAAGAATTCTAGGAGACACGTCTGTGACAAACATAACTGAGAATCACTGAAGTCTCGTGAGCCATCGAAGATCAACCTTTGACCGGTAAAATTTTCCTGTGGGTAAACATCAAACTGGACTGATGTGTTCATTGAATTCTATGTCAAGATTTATTCTCTCAGCAGCATAAAATACAAACAGAGCATACATTTTTAGAAATAATTTAGCTATGTGACTCAAACGTTTGTGCTCACCAGGACATGAAACCAGGATGTGCTGAATAATCCATTCATCCATCCATTATCCAACTCACTATATCCTAACTACAAGGTCACGGGGGTCTGCTGGAGCCAATCCCAGCCAACACAGGGCACAAGGCAGGAAACAAACCCTGGGCAGGGTGCCAGCCCACTGCAGGGTGTGCTGAATAATTTGCGAGCTAATTCAAAAGAATGTATTGTTAATGGTAGAGCTCCATTGAAAGACATTATTTAAAATTAATAATGGTAATTGAGACAAGGTAAACTAACAGCGCTATTTAATTGAATTATTTTTTGATTACTTTATTCTTTATCTGGCACAATTTCAAAAATGTATCATGTCCTTGCACCGCATTTCTTATAAAGAAGCATTTATTCTTCATCGCCTTACTAAATCTTACTAAGTATTTACACTGACATTAATATACTTAAGGAACCAATTCCCTGTTTTGAATGATAATTATTGTTTTATTAAAAATGTGCTTGCTTTCCATTTTTCTCTTTTAGTAATATTCATGGGAGAAATATACTTGAGTGGAAACAAAACCTTTTACTGTTTTGATTTTACAGCCATTGCTATTTGTCTACTTATGGCTCTGCTGTCATTGTAGTAGTAATCCCATTCTTGCGTCCTGGTGTGATATCAGTTTCCTTATTTGAGCTTTCAGATTAAAACATTTAAGAACCTCTGCTCCATGGAATTAAAAAAAAGGAATTTGCACCACATCCAAACATTTGTCTCTTACAAACTACAGATCACACAAAGTCTACTCATTTACAGGCACTAAAATGTACCTGTTAGCAAGCGGGACAAGCAGGAGTGCAGATCTCACAAGGGAGTTTCATTAAGCGATTGTTGAATGCTTCAGATTCCTGGAAAATTACATGGAAATTAGATCTCACAGCCGTATAGGAATATCAGAAAGGTCATCATTTAAGTTGACCAGACAAGAAAAACACCAGTGTCTCTTTAAACGTGTTAGCAGAAGGTCGACGGGTTTGAATAGAATAGCTGATCTGAAGGACCTGTTGAGTGAACAGTGAAATCCATTCGAGCTAATCAGTGATGGACCACAAACCCCCACTCGGGACAACTAGCCTCCTTCTTTGTCTTTCTTTCTTTCTTTCTTTCTTTCTTTCTTTCTTTCTTTCTTTCT
>JANRMT010062814.1:22170215-22235826 GCA_026402145.1 Polypterus bichir lapradei | reverse complement strand
TCTATCTATCTATCTATCTATCTATCTATCTATCTATCTATCTATCTTATCTATTATATAGTGCCTTTCATATCTATCTATCTATATATCTATCTATCTATAGTATAAAAGGAATAAACAGGAATAAGCTTTTAAGTGTGGAGATAGTTAAGGGGCAGTGAAACTAGTTTAAAAATGTTTAAATATAAAGTAGGTGTAGCTGCGTTTTTCCAAAGTTACCAAAGTTCAGCAGCTCTAACTCAAAAAATGGGATTCAACAAAGGCCTGACACGCAGAAATGATTCCACAGACAAAATATCTTCATTTTTAAAAATTCAGTTAAGTTTCATAGTAAAACAGTTCACACAAAAAAGATTAAAATAGCAAAAAAGGAAAAATATTCATGTTAAGAAAAGTTCAGTTCTAAGCTTAATCTTGTTACATCTCAAATCGTTGCTATTTACATTTCTGAACCATTTCAAAACGGTCAGAAACCTGTATGCTTATCCCATCTCTGAGTAGAAAATGGGTCTGTTAAGTCCCTGTGTACTGAGACCTGTTCTAAACACAACAACTGGGCTTATCATCACACTGTTTTTCAGTTATACGAGCAAGAAAGTTCTATCTCTTACTAACTTATAGGGGGAAAAGACTATACCATTAGCTATGCCTATGAAAGAAATTATATTCTATTCAAATTAAACAAACATGAATATGAGTTTAACTCAAAACTTTAACTTTCTAAGATTGGCTCTTACAGTAGGACAAACTCATCCTGAAATTTGAAAGAAGTAAGAAATGAAAGAAAACTCCACTATGTGTGCATAAGGAGATAAAAATGAAGTTACCTGGGAAAAAACAGCTGTATATGGTGGAAAAGATTAGCAACTTCAGCACTAATCATAGAACACATAAGAGCATGGGAACAACAGTTAAAAGGGATATTAGGGAAGATGAAAGGTGGTTGGAGAGAAATATTACAGAAAAGGTGAAAGGTGACCCAAAGAGATTCCTTCAGCATTTTAATAGTTAAAGAGAGTCAAGGAGGCAGTGAAGTGAATCGGGGATAGTAAATAGGAATTTAAAAATACAGACAGTGAAATAGGAGACGCTCTAAACTTGCATTTTTCTGAAGTCTTCACAAGTGAGGAAGTGGATAACTTCCCAGTGGTAAAGGGGACTACTAAGGAGTTACTGAGGGATTTAGAAAGTGTAGAAGGAGAAGTGCTGCTCAATTAAATAGGTTGAAATCAAACAAGTCACCAGGGCTAGATAACATTTATCTTCGCATGATTAAGGTTAGCGAGTGCAGATATAAATCTTTGGCAAACATTTTTCTAAAGTCACTGCACAACAGGAAAATTCCTAAGAACTAGAAAATATCAAATATTATCCTGTTATATAAAGAGGGTGATCAAGCAACTATGGCCAGTAAGCTTAACGTGTACCACAGGCAAATTAATGGAATGAATTATTAAGGAAAAGACTGAGCAACACATATCTGCATCAGGTGATGTGATGGTTTACTAACATGCTGGAATTCTATGAAGATGCAACAAAAGAATGCAATCAGAGTGGAGCTTATGATATTATTTATCTTGACTTTCAGAAAGCATTTGATAAGGTGCCACATAAGAGGTTGGGCATCAAACTAAAAGAAGTGGGAGTTCAGGGTGTGGTGTGTAGATGGGGACAAAATTGTCTAAAACAGGATGGTGCAAGCAACCCGATCAGAACTGGATTATGTTAAGAGTGGAGTGGTGTCCAGCAGGGGTCAGTGCTGGGGTGGCTGTTATTTTTAATATGTAGAAATGATTTGGATAGGAATATAAGTAACAAGCTGGTTGAGTTTGCAGATGATACCAAGCTGGGTGGATCAGTGGAATCTAGAAATCATTGAGTCATTACAGAGGGACTTGTACAGCATGCAGACCTGGACAGATTTGTGGCAGATTGTATTTATTGTAAGTAAATGTAAAGTATTACATGTAGATTTAAATATACAATTGGAGGTCTAAAACGTGACAGTACCCCTTATGCGAAGGACCTGGGAGTCAGGGAGTCAGAGTGACCTGATCACTATCTAAATGCAGAAAGGGGATACAAGTGATCAAGATTGCTAATATATGTCAGATTATATAGCGCCCTGATGTGTGGAGTACAAGTCACAGGAGGTTCTGCTCAGGCTTTATAACACACTGGTGAGGCCTCATCTGGAGTATTGTGGGCAGTTTTGGTCTCCTGGCTACAAAAAGGACATAGCAGAGCTAGAAAAGGTCCAGAGAAGAGTGACTAGGCTGATTCCAGGACTACAAGGGATGACCTCTGAGGAAAGGATGAAGGAGTTGAACCTTTTCGATTTAAGTAAATGCAGATAAAGAGGTGACATGACTTAAGTGTTTAAAGTTATGAAGGGAATTAGTCCAGGACATCTTTAAAATGTATTCACCAAGAACACGGGGGAGCAGTTGGAAACCTGTTAAATGTAAATTGTGCACAAACATTAGAAAGTTTTTCTTCACACTGAGAAGCACTGGCACATGGAATAAGTGACCAGGTAGCATGGTGGACAGTAGAACTTCAGGGACCTTTAAAACTCAACTTCATGTTATTTTGGAGAAATTAGGTGGATAGGACTGGTGAGTTTTGCTGCACTGAATGACCTGTTCTTGTCAAAATTCTGTTCTATATTTAAGGCCCTGGGTTGCCTGTCCAGTGCCCGGTTATTTGCTGTGTGAGGCTGAATGTCATAGCTGATCTTTTGATCAAAGTTATGGTGCCACTGTAGCTCTGTAATGATAAAGCACCATGGGGTGCTGCTCACGGTAAAAAGAGGGCACATAAACCAAAGGATGATCCATGGATGGTTAGTATTAAATATCAAATAGATAAAGTGGGCTGTTGGGTTGGCTAAGGCACAGGACAAACTCACATGTGACTCCCGTTGAGACCCTGAGCAACTTGCTTCACCTGACTATTGGATTTTCTAGAGTGACCCCGGTTTTTCTCCCACATCTCCAAAGACTTTCTGGTTACTCTGAAATGGCCTGCATGTTTGTGAATTGAGGGTGTATGCGTGAAGGCACCATCATAGTCAGTCACTATTTAAGTTGACCGATTTTGCACCACCTCATGGATCTTTTGTCCTGGTTTCCCATGTGCAGTCTTAACATTCTCTGAGCGTCTGCACATTTGTCTTCAAATTGTCCTCAAAGACATTCAGGTTTGGGTAATCAGAGATTTTAAGCCGGCCCTGTGTAAGTGTGGGTGGGTGTGTGTGGACCCTCCAAGAGCCTGGGTGTTCTCGGTCTGCACCCAAAGCTACCAGGATAGGCCCATGACTTTGAATTATATTAAGAAGACTTCAGAAGGTGATTTAATTTTATTAACACTCTGTAATTATAATTTTCTTTGGGTTGATGCTCATCGTAAAGAGTTGATATTTAATATGGAAGCCATTTTAGTGAGTGGCCCTTCTTTGTTTGTTTATCATTGCGGATTAAGCAGAGTATCCCATTGAACTTTAAACCACTGGGTTACTGGCTCAACCACCTCTACTGATTCACTGTGTGACCCTGAGTTAGTCACTTATTCTTCTAGGGGTTTACTAATTAAAAATAAACTGTCATAACTAATCACACTGCAGCTTTCTACTGAAAGACACATTGACATGGTGGTGTCCATAGGGAGCCGTGATATGAGGTGAAGTTTCGATATTTAATCACCTGCATGTCTGGAGCTGATTTGACAACATGTGAACAGTGCACCCCCTGGTGGTTAAGCCACTGAATTTTAAAGCACAATGAACCATTTTTCAAACTCATAGTGCTGTTGAGAACATTATTGAACCTTTTCAATCCTCTGCTTATAAAAAATACTAAATACCATACAAAGGTTAAAGGCACCTGAGATAGTTCACAAAAATATTCATCTTAGGCAGCTCTTTTCCGTGTTCTGTATTAGTGCGTCTGTAGAAAAACAGTGTATTTTAGAGTTTCAATAATTCCTTTTGCAATATATGAAACAATGCAATAAGGCAGTGGTTCCCAAACTCAGTCCTGGGGACCCCCTGTGGCTGCAGGTTTTTGTTCCAAACAGATTCCTAACCAGTGACAACACCTGATAACACTCATCTCATTTAATTACCTGGTCTTTTTTACTCTTCTCTTATTTTGCATTTAGAAAAACACAACAGCATGGTTTTTACATTTATAAGGAATTTAGAAATATTTTGTTCTAAAGCTATAAATGCTTAACTCTCTTTTGTCCGTCCATCCATCCATTATCCAACCTGCTATTTTCTAACTACAGGGTCACAGGGGTCTGCTGGAGCCAATCCCAGCCAACACAGGGTGCAAGGCAGGAAACAAACCCCGGGCAGGGCACACACACACACACACTAGAGACAATTTAGAATGGGCAATGCACCTAACCTGCATGTCTTTGGACTGTGGGAGGAAACCGGAGTACCCGGAGGAAACCCATGCAGACACGGGGAGAACATGCAAACTCCACGCAGGGAGGACTTGGGAAGCGAACCTGGGTCTCGTAACTGCGAGGCAGCAGCGCTACCCGCTGTGCCACTGTGCTGCCCTCTCTTTTGTTGTTTTCCTATTATCTTCCCCTTTTCCTGTGTAGTTTGCTCCCTTCATTTAACCCTAATAGTGACAATTAACAACCAGCACAGCAGACACCCGGGATGATGAAAGCAGCAGTGTCAGACTCACTAATTAGTAAGTAATCAATTCCATAACCAGAACACCTAGAAAAGTAGAATGAGTATTAGGTTCAAATTACTGTTAATGACTTAAAAACAAAATCTACATATTCCCCATAGAACTGCTTATTACATTTTAATAAAAATCTACCTAACTTAGGTAATGTAATTTCTACATTGACTCCAAAACACAAAAACTGTGAAATAATGACTCACTTAATTAGGCAAATTGTCCAATGAGAAACAGAGGTTAGTTGGAACAAAAAACCTGCAGCCACAGGGGGTCCCCAGGACCAGGTTTGGGAACCACTGCAATAAGGTATTTAAATGTCTGTCAAGAAAGAAACCAACATGGTGACAGAGACTTTCCAGTTAAAGAGCTTGATTATAACAATATCTACGTCGGGGGTCCCCAACTCCAGTCCTGGAGGGCCACAGTGGCTTGCAGGTTTTCATTCTAATCCTTTTCTTAATTTGTGAACAGTTTTTACTGCTAATTAACCTTTCATTTTAATCAACTTAGTTTTTTTTAATTTGTTTTCCTGAATTTCTTCCTCATTCCTCTCAGTTGCTTCCTTTCTTTCCTTAAATGGCACCCAAACTGAAATGAAATGTGAAGTGAGGGAGCCAACAGAAGACCAACTAAGTCAGGGCCTCAAACTCCAAACCAATTTCACTCCAACCAGTTCCTTAATTAGGTGTTGATTCTTTTTGTTAATTAAATTAAATCCATCTTTAAATCCAGGGGTGTCAAACTCCAGTCCTGGTGGGTCACAGTGGCTGCATGGTTTCATTCTAACCATCTTCTTAATCAGTGACCGGTTTTTGCTGCTAAGTAACTTCTTTTGCCTTAGTTTTAATTAACTTGACTCAGGCCCCTTTGTTGTTTCTTTTCCCTTAATTAGCAGCCAAACAATAATGAGACACAAAACGAGCCGCCACATGAGCATCTCACCAGTGCCCATCACACGATATCTGAAAATAAAGAAAGGTGAAGGTCTCAGTGAGGTTGATCTCTCAGGTCACCAAAACATTTTGATGGTGTTCTTAGAAAAAACAGAAAAAGCAACAGTTTTGAAAATGTCTGCTGTGGCAGAATGAGAGCAGGAACAAGCCGTGGAATTAAATAACGGGTTTAATTAACAGCAAGAATCGCCTTCGCATTAAGAAACTAGTAGGAGTCTGAAGTCCCAGTTTAGCTGGTCAACTGTTGGCTCGTTTCACGACTCTTTTCTTTTTGGCTGTTATTTAATGAAGAAAAAAATCCATTCAAAGGACTGAATTCTTTAAAGCATGGCTAGTAAAATGAAGGGAAAAGGAGTTAATTAGCAGTCAAAACTGATCACTGATTAGGAAAAGGGTTAGCATGAAAACCTGCAGCCACCATGGCCATCCAGGCCCAGAGTTTGACACCCCTGCTTAATCCATCCATCATCCAACCAGCTGAATCCAAACACAGGGTCATGGGGGTCTGCTGGAGCCAATCCCAGCCAACACAGGGCAGGAACCAATCCCAAGCAGGGTGCCAACCCACCGCAGGAAACACACCCACACTAGGGCCAATTTAGAATTGCCAATCCACCTAACCTGCATGTCTTTGGACTGTGGGAGGAAACCGGAGCGCCCGGAGGAAACCCACGCAGACACGGGGAGAACATGCAAACTCCACGCAGTGAGGACCCAGGAAGAGAACCCTGGTCTCCTAACTGCAAGGCAGCATCACTACCCACTGCGCCATCTGCTTAATTCCAAGGTAAATTGTTGATTTTCTCTTTTCTAAGAGCACTTTTAAAATGTTTTGGGGACCTGAGCAGATCAGCATTCCTGAGAATGAATAATTAAAAAAGAATAAATCTTTCTTTATTTTCAGGTTATTATATGATGGACACAGTTTGTCGGTCCTGTTTTGGCTCATTTTGTATCTCAGTATTGTTTGGCTGCTAATTAAGGAAAAACAACAATTAAGGAGTCTGAGTCTTCAAGAGCAAGTTAAATAAAATGAATTCAAAAGAAGTTAATTAGCAGCAAAAACAGGTAACTAATTAAGAAAAGGGTTAGAATGATAAGCTACAGCCACTGCGGCCCTCCAGGAACGGAGTTGGAGATCCCTGATCTACATTCACTTAGCGAATGATTAGGACCACTCGATTAATACTGGGCAGGGGGACTCCTTTTGCTCTCAAAACAGCCTCAAGTCTTCATAGCATGGATTCCACAAGATATTCCAGACATGGCTTTGAGATTCTGATCCATGGTGACATGATTGCATCCCTCGGTTTCTGCAGATTTGTCAGCCACACATCCATGCTTCTAATCTCCCATTCTACCACATCCCAAAGATCTCCTGCTAGATTCAGATTTAGAACACTGAACTCATCGTCATGTTCGTGACACCGGTTTGAGACAAACTTTGCTTTGTTTCATGGCACGTTATCATTCTGGAAGTAACCATTAGAAGATGGATTCATGTGGTCAGCAACAATACTCAGATAGGCCGTGGTATTCAAGCAATGCTTGATTGTCATTTATGGACCTAAAGTGTGCCAAGAAAACATTCCACACACCATTACACAAAGCATTGGCACAAGGCATGTATGGTGCATGGATCCATGCTGTTGGTGCCCATTTTTGACCCTTTGAGTCTCATCAGAAATGGAGATTCATCAGAACAGGTCTTCAACTGTCTAGTTTTGGTGACCCCGTGCCCACTGCACCCTCAGCTTTCTGTTCTTGGCCTGGCAGGAGTGGAATCCCAGTGTGGTCTTCTGTTGTTGTAGCCCATCCACCTCAAGATTTTGATGTGTTGTGCATTCTGAGATACTTTTCTTTTCACCATAGCGGTATAGTGGTTATCTGAGCTACCACATCCTTTCTGTCACCTCAAACCAGTCCAACCATTCTCTTCTGACCACTCTCATCAACAACAAGAAGTTTTCATCTGTGTATTGAGCACTCATTGAATGATGTTTGGCTTTTCAGCCCCATTCTGAGTAAACTTTAGAGCAGGGGTATTGAACTCCAGTCCTGGTGGGCCGCAGTGGCTGCAGGTTTTCATTCTAACCCTTCTCCTAATCAGTGGCCTGTTTTCACTGCTAGTTAACTCCTTTTCCCTTCATTTTAATAGCCCTGATTTTAAGGATTCAGTCCTCTAAATTAATTTGTTTCTTCATTAAATGACAGCCAAACAGAAATGAGATGTGAAACGAGCCAACAGGTGACCAGATAAACTGGGATTTCAAACTCCAACCAGTTGCACTCAAACCAGTTTCTTAATGAGAAGCCAATTCTTGCTGTTAATTAAAACTGTTATTGAATATCAGGACTTGTTGCTGCTCTTATTCTGCAGCAGCAGACTGGTGATTTTCTGATTTTTCTATGATGTTTTGGTAAACTGAGCAGATCAACATGAACGAGACCTTCACCTTTCTTAATTTTCAGGTTAGCTGGTCATGTGGCGCCTTGTTTTGTGTCTCATTATTGTTTGGCTGCTCAATAAGGAAAAAGAAACAACTAAGGGGTCTGAGTCACGTCAATTAAACTAAGGCAAAACAAGTTAATATGAAATTAATATACTTCAGTATAACTAAAACTAAGGCAAAACAAGTTAATATGAAATTAATATACTTCAGTATAACTAAAACTAAGGCAAAACTAAGACAAAACAAGTTAATATGAAATTAATATACTTCAGTATACCATAGAAACGTCTGACAAAAAGATCTAAAAACAGTGAAGCAGCAAACTTTGCGAAAACCAGTATTTGTGTCATTCTCAAAACTTTTGGCCACGACTGTACTGCCGCAATAATGGCCGGAGTTGGAGACGCCAGAAGTACGAGGTTGCAGCGCCATCTACTGGTGCGTTAAAACATTAGAAATGGATTCTCGAAAAGACTAACTTTAAGTTAAACGTTGTTAGTCTTCTTTTTTGACGTATCCCTTCTTAAGGCTTTTAAAATCAGACCGTTACCACTACGTATGAAGTGTTCAGTAGATTCGGAGTTTTATTCCTGTTTCTCAAGTTGTGTCAAAACTACAATGTCGGAAAAACCAAAGTGCAGGGGACCTATGAATAAAAGTTGGTTACGCTCAGAAACAGAGCAAAATGAGTGTTTCTGATTATGCTCATTTTATATATATATATCAAAAGAAAGCAAAACACTAACGGGACTCCTTTGTGTTTGTACCTCGGACTTCAGGAACGCGTATCCTTGGTGTAAGGAGCATGCGCACTTTTGCTTTAATATATGCCGCCCAGCGGGAAACGGCACCCAATTTGTATCTTCACAGTCAAACGATAGGGGAATTGAGGGATCCCCCTCGGTTTTATGTCATTAATTTTGTCATCAATCGATCGTCATATTTTGACGACCTTGTCTCCCTCTATGTCATGAGCCCTTAACTTTCATAAACGGCGCCCCTCAGATAACGACCGCTAATGTCACTTACTGTACCGACCGGCTGTGCATTAAACACGCGGTAACAGGTTGCTAACAAAAGAGGGGGCTTTTATGCAAAATATCACACTTTATGCAAATAAAACATTATCTACATAAGTCTTATTGTTAAATCAACTTAATACAAGTGTGTTTTGAGAAAATGGGAATGTAATGTTTTCAGTATAAAAATGTATAAGAGTAACAAAAAATACGTGAATATGACAACGGTCCCTGCTTATTTATTAGTTATTAAATAATATACTAGGTACAGTAACACCATTTCGGTTTGCAATACTCCTCTGAGTAAGCCTGAATTAGACAATTCTGAAATGTCTTTACTGGCCCGTTCTTACTTCCCTAATATTGGACAGTCCACATTGATAAATACGTCAGTCAAAACATAACATTAATGTGTTTCCTTTGAATCGCCTCGGTGAATGGAAGTAATAAGCAAATTGTCCCTCGGAGGTCGCCGTATCAGCATTTCTATAGCAACCAAGGAGGCGTCGCTCAACGGTAAAATGAGCAGCCCTCGTTCACAAACTCTGCTTGAGGCGATGGAAGACGACAAATAGAGGTGCAGTGATTTATTTATTTATCTATTTATGAACTATACCCACGTTTATACAGAGGAGTGAGCATGTAAAAGAAACGTAAGGTCAACATCATGTCTTAGTTTTTTGTAGTATTATATTTCTAAATATGCGCATTTGTTCGCAAAGTTTTGTTTTTTTTTACGTGAGCGGTTAGTAATCAAGGGAAATACAAATATATATACAGTTATTGAAAAAATATAAATAAAAAATGTTAGGTGATTTTACAAACTTTTTAACAAATATTTTTTTTTCCATTCGCCCCCCTTTTTAATGGTTAACGACGTAATGGGTCGCACGCACGTATGTTTTTCCTGATTTGCTTTCCCATGTGATATATGAGCTAAGAAGAGGCGATGCAATATGCTTAAACAGTGATCGCTTTTTCAAAGCGCTTATACTACAGTTTCACTGGTGTCTGTGCAAACAGGATTTAATTACCACGCTTTTGAAGTAGGCTATGTTGAAAGTTCGAGTAAACGTTTAAAGGATTTACACACAGTTTCGTATTGTTATTTATCCGTATTTCCCAAAGCGTCATTTCCACGGTCCGCTCCTCCGGGAGCTTCTCACACTCTTGAAAGTAAAGGTGCCAGGGTGGTATTTCAGATCAGTGCTAAAGGGGAACTATTTTTCCACAAGAACGTTCCAGAAGGAACCTTTATTTATTAAATAGGCTCCATAAATCTCTACGAACGGACAATAACAAGTTTGTGAAGTCCCAATATTTTCATGATATTAAAATCATTCCTTCTGCCTACCACCACAGAGGCCAAGTTCAGGTTTTCTTGATCCCTTCTACCCTGCTAGGTAGCTCACTATACAATAAAGATTTGTTTTAACCCGATATTTCAAACTTTTTCAACGCCATAAGAACCCTTTCCACAATTATCTGATTCCACTGTCAAGCAATAGTTATACGAGGAACCTCACAACACAGTAAAGTGCCATTATGGAACTGGTATTTTTAAGAGTGCATCATCCATCCATCCATCCATTATCCAACCCACTATATCCTAACTACAGGGTCATGGGGGTCTGCTGGAGCCAATCCCAGCCAACAAAGGGTGCAAGGCAGGAAACAAACCCAGGGCAGGGTGCCAGCCCACCACAGAAGAGTGCATCACCCACTGCTAAATGATATTGTCTTATTTGTGAGAGACAGCCTATTATTTGTATGATCTTCTACTGTATATTATCTTATTTGAACCAAAAACTTAGGCTCATGTCATTCAAGTACAATTTTATAGAACTAGTATCAATAATGCATTCACGATTTTCAAAACTCAATTTGATGTTATTTTGGAGAAGTGAGGTGAATTGGGCTGAGGAGCTTGTTGGGCTAGGTGGCCTCTTCTTCTTCCTAGCTGTTTTCCCACTTTCATGCAGGGTTAGCTGCCGATAACGCCAATCGCCACTTGCTCTATTCAAGGGCGTCCTCGGGGGCGTATTGACTTGCTGCATATCCTCTCTGATTCGGTCAAGCCAGCACTTTTTCAGTCTTCCTTGCAGTCACTTGCCCCGTGGGCTCAGGCATAGAGCTATCTTGGCCATCGAGCTGTCGTCACTTTGGATGACGTGGCCATACCATTGGAGCTGTGCACTACACAGCTTCTCATCAATCAGTGCCACGCATGTGAACTTCCAGACATCTTCTTTCATCATATGATCAAATCTGGTGAGGCTGAGTGTCGCATCGCAGCATTCGCATCTCCATGATTTGCGATGCTTGCTTGTGCTTGGTGGAGGCTGGCCAGCATTCGGCCCCATAGATGACCGCTGAGCAGACGACTGCTTTGTAGATCTTCCTGGTGACTAGTGACCTGGTTGTGCCAAGCTGCATTGACTTGAGCTCAGGTGAGCTTTGTGATAAAATAGCCTGGAAAACAAATTCAGATGAAGATAATTTTTAAGATATTCCTTTATATTTTAGCCTGCATAACCCTCAGAATGACCTACTTCTGCTGTTCGTCCTCTGAATAACTAGATCTGCAGTGCTGGTCTGTGGCAGGGGGTAGAAAATGAAGTTAGTGTCTCTTCTTGTAAATTTCAGATTTACTTCTAAAAAATACTTGTTTGGTCTTGGCAGCTGTCAATGGTGGACACCTGAGACAATGCTATGCTAGTAGTGGTGTTTTTTATATCTCTCTATTATAAAAAAGTCTTGGAAGGAGACGAGACGTGATTTTCTCAGAGAGACACTTTCACGTTCTGTGAGACGAGTCTTTGTGCAAAGAGATTTAACCACGCCTGGGGCCGGAAATAAAAGACAAAAAGTTGATGACAAAGTAGAACGCTGTAAAGAATTCAGAAATGTTGGCGTGGTACACATGCACAGTAGGTTAGAGATAACGGAAATACGAAAATTCTCAGGTTAGAGATAATGTAAGTATGAAAATTTTAAAGTCTTAAGAAAAGGTTAGTAAAGTTTGCATCAGGGCAAACAAATGGAAATTATTACTCGGTGAAATAACGAAATGGCGAAAAGAGATTAAATATATTGTTCGGATTTAAACTTTAAGTCGGAGACTAATAGATCGTCTAATTCATGTTGCCATCAAGGAAAAGTACTGTTTCTTCCCAATGAAGAGGTGTTTCTGTGAGAATTAAAAGATTTGTTGTTTGGAGAAATTGAAATCCCGCAAGAGAAAATTTCAAGCCCCGCGAGACAAGACTTTATGCAAAGAGATTTGGAAAAGTCCTTACAACCACGCACACGGTTCAATCATTTCTCATTTGTGTGAATGCTATTGTCAGACACAGTTCATGTGGAGAGAAAGAAACGATAATTACTCACGGGCAGTTATACGGTGCATTGTCATGATGTAATTCCACACACGAAATCAAAATTCAATGCGATATTGATGAAAAGAGATCGAATATATCAACATAGGTGATATGACAGAAGTATGCCGATATTGTTCGGCTTTAAATTTTAAGTTGGAGACTTGTAGATCATCTAATTCATGTTGTCATCAGGGTAAAGTAGTGTTTCTTCCCAATAAAGAGGCCTATCCGCGAGATTTGTTGTTTGGTGAAAGTGAAATCCACAAATGCTAGCGGCAGAGACGCAAAGTGGCTGGCGTGTAGACATATATAAATGAAAGACCTGTGTGTGTATGGAGCAGTCCCATCTGGTAACTCTCAACCACAGTCACTAGATGGTGTGTGTATGCACCTCACTACTAAAGGCCTGTGTGCAGTAAATGCCGCCGCGCAACAACAATGTCTAGCTAATGACACAGATGAAGAGACAAAACGTCACGGCTCAACAACATGGAAGTGAAACATGCAACGTAGGGCAAGGCATGAAGTTTTCACTAAAACCATTGTCTATCTGATTAATAGGACTCATATGCCAGTGATACGGCTAAGATATGGTATCGCCAGTATCTTCTTACAAAAGCCAGCAGGACAACAAACACAGGTGGGTCCACGTCCTCTGCACTGGGTAATTTTTAAGAGTGAGTTGATGCCTCTCCAAGTTCACAAGTATAGTAAAACTGCTAGGGAGTCTTCAGGTTGTTTTTCGTTCCGAGAACCACACGCAGCTAATTTTACTCGTATTGAAGATATACATGTTAAAAAAAAAAAAAAAAAGGAAATAGAAAGACATTAAGAAACGGGAGAAAGGCTATAAAAAGATACAAAAGTCTGTTATGGCCTGTCACTTTTTGAGGAAGATGAGAGGGACGCAGGCCCTGATCAGCCAGGCTCCTCCTTTATGGTCAGTATCTGGTGGAGCTTTCACTCCTGCCTTGAGTGAGTGCGGAACAAGGCTGGGAGCAAAAGCTTGTCATACGGTGCCTTCAGAAAGTATTCAGATCCCTTATTCTTTTACTAATTTTGCTATGCTGCTGCCTTATGCATAAAAAAAAAATCATTTTTTTCCCCATCATGAAGCACCACTCAATGCCCCATAATGACAAAGTGAAAATAGGATTTTAGGTATTTTTGCAAATTCATTAAAAATGAACAACTGCAATATCTAAATGACCCAAGCCTTCAGAGTATTTGCTATGACTCTACACATTTGGCTCAGTGCATCCCATTCTATTGCTCATCAATGAGATGTTTCTACACCTTGTTTGGAGTCCATCTGTGTTCAATACAGTTGGATGGACTGATTAAGAAAGGCACACAACTATCTGTAGAAGGTCCCACAGTTGAGCTAAAACCAAGCTGTGAGGTGAAAGGAGCTTGAAGACAGGATTGTGTGGAGTCACAGATCTGGGGAAGGCTATAACAAAATGTCTGCAGCATTAAAGGTACCCAAGAGCACAGTTGCCTTCATAATTCTTAAATAGAAATAGTTTGGAACAACCACGTCTCTTTCTGGAGCTCACCCTCCCAAACTGAGCCATCAGGAGAGAGGCTCATTGAGGTGACCAAGGACCAATGGTCACTCTGACTGAGTGCCAGAAAACCTGTGTGGAGATGGGGGAAACTTCCAGAAGAGCAGTATCCACTGCAGCACTCCAGCATTTTGGGTTTTATGGTGGAGTGGCCTGACAAAAGACCCATGGAAGCCCTCTTGAAATTTGCAAAAAGGCATCTAAAGGACTCAAGATTCTGGTCTGATGAAACCAAGATAAGCATCATTTCTGGAGGATACCAGGCACTATTAACTTCAGTGGTATAGCATGGTGGTGGCAGCAACAGGGACCGGGAAACTAGTCAGGGTTAAGTGGAAGCTGAATGGAGCAAAGTACAGAGATATCCTTAGTGAAAACCTACTCCAGAGAACTAAGAACCTCACACCAGCTAAAGATTCACATTCTAACAAGACAAAGACCCTAAACACAAAGCAAAGACAGCACAGGAGTGGCTTAGGGACAACTTTGGGAATGTTCTTTAGTGGTCCAGTCAGAGCCTGAACTTGAACCCAACTGAACATCTCTGGAGAGACCTGAAAAGAGCCGTCAACCGATGGTCTCCATCTAACCTGAGAGGATCAGCAAAGAAGGGCAGGAAATCCCCAAATCCAGCTGTCTGAGGTTTGTCACGTCAAACCCAATAAGAGTGCAGGCTGGAATGGCATCTCAAAGGGGCTTCAATAAAGTACTGGGCAGAGGGTCTGCATATTTGTGTCAGTTTCATTTTTGTGAATTTTTAATATATCTGGTGAAACTTCTAAAATCCTATTTTTCCTTGGTCAGTCTGGGTTATTGAATGTTGCCTCATATGGGAAAAATGAGTTTAAATGATTTTGGCACAAGTCTGCAACATAACACAAACAAGTAAAAGTGAAGGGGTCTGAAAAGTTTCTGAAACCACTGTATATAAGCTGTAAGGCCAAACAAGGGGGTCCCTTGTCATCTCTGTCTAAGACCATAATAAACACATTGCAATTTACCACAGTGTCTACAAAAAACAAACAACTCCTCCATGACAATGGGGATCATAATAATAATAATAATAATAATTTCAATTATATAGCACCTTATCATACATTTGCATGCACCTTAAGGTGCTTTCCGCAAATGAATCAACAAAAATGAAGATATACCACATTTACTTGGATTATTATCATTAATTAATACTATGATAATTTCTAATAAATTTAAGTATGCTAAATACAAAATCAACCAGGTGTTGTTAAGCAAAATTTAACCACTAAAGTGCAAAACAAACCTTCACTCTTATCAGAAAAATGTTTTGTAATTAAAATATTTATACATTAAGGCAGATCTAATCTCTATACAGTATTTATAAAATCCAATGTCTATCTGTCTGTCCGCTTTTCACAAGAGAACTACTTAACAGATTTAGATCGGATTTTCTTCTATAATTTGCTTGACCGATCCAGTTGATTTTGTGACTTCTCTCATCGCGCTAAGTATCATAGTTTGGTTGTGGTACCGATTTATTTGTGCGAATCCGAGAGAGAGTCAGCAGGTCAAGGGGAGGGGGAGGCGGGACCTCAGGACTCGGTTTGAGTCAGTCTACCTCTCGCAACGTGTGAGAGCGCACCTTGCCTCTGCTTAGCTAGCGATACCTGTTTGTTCAGCAGACATTATCATCTACAGATTGTTAAGGACTAATGTTTGACTTTTTTAAGAGAGATCAGAGCTACGTGTGTTTTAGATATCACAGCCACGTGCTCTTCTCTCCATGCAGGGGACGTTCTCCCGTCAGAGCTGAACACGGTCAGATACAGCGGCAACGTTTGACGTTAGAGTGTACCTACCTTCTGCTTGGCCAGAGATACCTTGCCAACTTTTTACATTTTTGGCAAAGAGATCATAGCTACATTCTTAAACCCTTGATAGCAAAACCAAAAATGTTGTATATCAAGAGGCCCTCGGATACAAAAGCTATCAATTTAAATTCTTCTCAATACAAATTATTACTTTTTTTTTTAAATGTTTTTATTGATTTTTAAAGTTTTTCCTGTTTCACTACTATGCGGGTGAAGCTGCGGGGGACAACTAGTTAATATATAATAAATAAATCTATACAGTATATATCTACATTTTACCTAAGCGTACGTACATGACAACCCATTGAGTACAAAAAGTTTGATGTTATTAAAATTAATGAAAAAAATACAAAAGCAAATACAAGAGTTGGGGGTAACGGTGGCTCAGTGCTAGCGCTGCTGCCTCGTAGTTAGGTGGCCGGGTTCGCTTCCCGGGTCCTCCCTGCGTGGAGTTTGCATGTTCTCCCTGTGTCTGCGTGGGTTTCCTCCGGGCGCTCCGGTTTCCTCCCACAGTCCAAAGACATGCAGGTTAGGTGGATTGGCTATTTTAAACTGGCCCTAGAGTGTGCTAGGTGTGTGGGTGTGTTTGTGTGTGTCCTGCGGTGGGTTGGCACCCTGCCCAAGATTGGTGCCTGCCTTGTGCCCTGTGTTGGCTGGGATTGGCTCCAGCAGACCCCTGTGACCCTGTGTTCGGATTCAGTGGGTTGGAAAATGGATGGATGAATACAAGAGTCCTTAACAGTTTCCATTGGTTTAGGATGTATGTGAAGTTCTTGATTCCAGAATGTGATTGTTTGACCAGCTGACACGGAGGAGAAGAAAACAAAAATCTCATTGGAGAAAAATAAACCTTTGGAGGAAAGCGGTCAGAGATGCACATTTAATGTAACAAGTCTCCTTGCTGCACTGTAGTTGGTGGACTCTACTTTTTCTCATTCCACCGCTGTATTCTCTCCAAATCCATGTCCAAGAGTAATTAACTCCAGGGGTCCATCCATTATTTTGTGTCCCTACTGATCATGTGCTTTCAGCACTGGCCATGTTAGCTGGTGCACCGACCCCTTGAGTGTCTTAAGACTTTGATTCCTGTCCTGCGCTTTTTTAAAATGCCAGCAGTGATAGTCCATCCCAGGCCCCCCATTATACAAACGTTTGTACATAATGTTTAAGTACTCCAGAGTATAACTGTAGAATGGTCTCTAAAAAAAGAACATGCAAGATCATGACAACCATGTAAGAGTATGTTTTGTCACAAGCAGAATGGCAGCCAAATTTGCTGCTCCAGTTCAAACTGACTTGGCATCTAAAGACTATAATTTGTAAAGGAAGAAAGTTGGCAACAAAGAGACCCGGAAGTGCAAGTGTGACACTTGTATGGACAAACTGGGCCTTGAAAATGAAAATCTGTTGAACGCTCAAGAAGAATATGGCAGGTCTTTCTGGGTAGGGGTGTAGGACAGAACTCTGGGCCTTATACATAAGTGGTCTCTGTGGGCTCCTTCCTCTCACAAACAAACTTTTCATTTCAGACTTTGAGGCCCACACCTCCACCGCCAGTGAGCCCTGGGTAATTATTACCCTTTTTCCCTCCTCTACGACGCCCATATTTCTGGGTAGAGGTGGATTACGGTTTAATCTCTTCATTATCATTTTTTATCGGTTTTCACAGCACCAGAAACTCATCCATGTATACTAGGATGACAGCTTTTACAATTTTTCTTATTGAAAGGCCTAAACAAACAGTTCAGATCACCCAATCCATTTTCTGAAACTCAACTCAACTGTTGTTTCATACAACATCTATAAAATTAGCATCAGATGTAGAGTGACTTCAACTCTAAATAGGAAATTAGTCCCCTGCAGGACGGTTTCATTTACTTATTTGGCCGACGGCTTTATCCAGGGCTACTTAAATTTATGATAAAATTGGTTGCATTTCTTTTGGTTTTCTAACTGGAGCATAGGCAGGTCCAGTGACTTGCTCACAGGGTCAGTTTGAAACCTTAACCGATACACCACACTGCCTGCCTTACCAGTTTCACCACACACCTGACTGCATGTCTTGGAATTGTGAAAGGAAGCCCTCATGAACCAACGGATAACAAGGGCACCCACCACCAGCTACAGAATTGGAATTGGACCAGTGTCCAAGTCTTCTGAGGCTACCATACCATGCATGCTGTTTTTGATAATCCAAGTACTTTGAAACTCTTGAGCCTTTCATCATTGTGGACCGTGTGCTGAGAGATGAATTCTAACCCTCAGATTCTAGTACAGTAGTCAACTTTCTAACCATACATTAGACTGAGTGTTTCCAAAATGAGATGGAACTCCATGGTAAGCGGGAGTGCAAATAGACCAAAGCAAAGGTTGTGTAGAACACCAAACCACACAACAGAATGGTGAGAAGCAGACTTAAAGTTGCTCTTTTAGCTATTATTTTCATGTGTAGCCCCTTGCTGGTTTGACCAGCTGTCCACCTCCATTCAAGCTTTTTACTCCCTCGATGTGTTTGGAGACTCTCTCGTTCTGTGAGTGTCTGTCTAAGTGACATTCTCGGACAGGTTTTTATATCCAGGGAATGGTAACTAGCTAGCTTTTTGTCCTGAGCTCTTCATTTGTGGTGATGAATGTTGTCACCTTGTTCTGTAACACGTGTGCCCATACGGTCCCCCAGAGTGATGTTTACTTGCTTATGTTGACCTCATTTGTAAGTCACTTTGGACATAAAAGCTTCTGCTTAGTAAATAAATGTAAGACTCAGAAGGTGGAATGGAATCATCTACTTCACTCTCAAAAGTGGGAGACAGTATGAAACTGGGGCTTTCAGGAGGACTCATCTTCATTTTTTAAACCCAATTTTTAGGATCATTCTCTCCAATATATATCTGTAAATTTCCTCTTATGTGGTATATCCAAGTCAAACCAGAAAATTCTCCTTATTTTCTATCTGACATGATATTAATTCACCCTCTTTTGCACTTCCTAAACTTGGATATACCCAGCTAGCTAAACCACATGCTCCCCAGATCCATTATGACGTCGCTGGGTAAGAAGCACAATGCCTCCCTGTAGAATGAAAGACACGTCAGTGTGTTTTATTATATTTATCAATTATCTATTAATTATAGATCTCTATTTTAAAAATGTAATCAAGTTCAAATGATAAGAAAATGTTTTCTCCTCAGTTCAGACCAAGTTCCTACCAAGTTCCTGGGTCGAGAAACACAACAGTGACACTCGCTGCTGGGTAATTTGATACAAAGATCTACAAATGCTGTCAGAAGAATTGATTTAGAGTGCATGTGTGTCAGATATTTATGTCTATGTTGTGCTTTTGTGGTGATAATTTATTTTATAACCTGTGTAGCAGGGGTGTCTAACTCCATTCTTAGAGGGCAGCTTTGGCTGCAGTCGTTCATTCCAGGCACTTTCTCCATTGTTAACCCATTGCTATCGTTATGTTGTCTTGATTTAAATTGACTTCCATTTTATTTATTTCATCCATCTATCCATTATATAAACTCACTGTGATATCATCTACTGTTGAATTCTGTTCTGTACTTGTAATATTTCTATTGCACTGTTATATTGTATTGAGGATTACTTGTGTTCTGTTCTGTGTATTATTTTTCTTTTTTGACACCCACTGCACGCCCAACCTACTTGGACAGGGGTCTCTCTTTGAACTGCCTTTCCTAAGGTTTCTTCCCTTTTCTTCTTAGAGAGTCTAGGCTTGAGGGGCTGTCGAAAGGCAGGGCCTGTTAAAGCCCATTGTGGCACACCTTGTGTGATTTTGGGCTATACAAAAATAAATTATATTGTATTGTACTTTATCCTGAACCAAGCTGTTGGGAAGCTGGAGCCTTTCTCAGCATTTCTTCTTTAACGAGCAGCCAAAACAATAATGAGATGGCAAGCTAGCCAAAATGTGACCAGGCTAACTCGATCGCTGTGTGTGTATCTGTGTCTTTAATGTGTTATCTGTCACATTAAAATATCATAAAAGAAAAAAAAGCAAAGGTCTGAGAAATGTTGATCTGCTCTGGTCCAGAAAATATTTGGATGGTAACCTGAGAAAAAGGAAAATCCATTTTGGACATGACTGGTGTAGGCAGAATGAGAATACTAAAGAGCCATAGAATTATAAAAAAAACAAAACAAAAAACAGGCCTTTTTTAATAGCAAAGTGAAAATGGAGTAACTTTGACCACTCATATCCCACTAGGGGTTGAACCCCTGGGGTCTGTTGACGTGGCATACATAACTTCTGATCATTTTTGCTGAAGACACCAGTTGGTTTGCTCTTTATTACAAGGGTGATGGGCACAAAATATGATCAAAAACGGCCTGAAAAAATTTGGATTTTTTGAGGTCTAGAAGCCAAAAAGCTAGATATCTTGCATAACTAGACATCAAGATGAGTCTAACGGTATATCATATGTCAAGGGTTTCTCGTGCCGGTAAGTCAGGAGGTGCCAGACCCAAAAGTAACAAACTGATTTCAAGGCCTTCATAAGTATTTCTTAAGAAGACAGTTGTTTGACTTTGGAGTCTTGAACGTGGCCATATGTTGGATTTGCTATTTTGATGGCCCAGTTCAGGTCGGCTCTAGTTGTTCTAAGAGCTGTGCTGCCACTGGATTTGAAGGCAGCATTACGAGATCCCAGCAGGGCATACACCTCTGTGGTTAGCCAGGGTTTCTGGTTGGCATTTGTGGTATTGTGCATAGTGATGATGCTCCTTTGTGATGGTACATCTTCTGAAGATGTACTCTATAAAAGATGCATTATCTGTAGATATGGGTTATGTTAATTGACCCTGTATATATATGCCCATGAGTGTGCCTGTGGTATAACAGGTCAGCGGCTGGGAAAAAGATGGCCATTTTAATAAATAATTAACTAATTGGCTGGCTCAATCTCTGTGGGTGTCTGTGCTCGCACAGCTGTGCAGGGTTTGGTGGAGTAATTGGGGCAAGACGCTCCTGCACATGAGGGTGCGGTTTGTCTCAATTGCTTCATAGGCTTCCTGCGGTGCGCGATTGTTCTCATGGAGGCATATGAGAAAAAGCTGGCACAAGATAAAAAGGAGAATCGTAAAGAGAAAGAATGGAGGTTAAAGGAGGGAGAGAGAAGGCAGGAGGCGGAGAGAGCCGGTGCAAGTGGAAGAGAGAGAGAGAGAGAGAGAGAGAGAGAGAGAGAGAGAGAAGGCAGAAGGCAGACAGCCGGGAGGAAGTCCCTGGAGGGAGCGTGTGGCCGATGCTCAGGGGCTGAAGGAGATCAACTCCATCTGAGTGACCTAGGAGTTGGAGTGATTGAGTTGCTGCTCAGATGTAGCAACTCTACGTAAGACCGGCTGCATGGAGAATGGAAGGTTCAGTGAGGTATCCTGCGGGTAGGACCATGGACCGAAAGGGACGTGAACCTGGCAGCAGGAGTCGGAGGCTCGGGGATGGTGACCTGCCAGGAGTCAGAGACGGCTCTAGGGGCCCAAGCCTAGGAGCAGCACGAAAGGTGGGCTGAACAGCTGGTTAGGCACCTCCTTGGCTGCAAGGACCCTTTTGGGGTTAAGCCAAGAACATTTTTAAAGGGTTACACCAGGGCTCATGTTTTTATGGACAGCTCCCTGCACTGTGTTTGTTTTTCACCTCACTTTTAAAGGATTGTGTATTTGATTGATTTTACCCTCCACTTTCACTTTTTATTGGATTATTTATTTATTGAACGCACTACACTTTTGAGCACTGTTTTGGTTTTTGATGGTTTTAACAAAAGCACTTGGCATGTTTATACATCTTCCCCTTGCTTTGTGTTGTGTCCTAATCTGCTGGCTCATCCCTCGGGTACGTTAGCAGGTTCAAGAGGCTCTCCGGGATGCAACCGGTAGCGTGGAGCCAACGTGCATCATTACAGTGCCATGTTGTTGCTTGGCATTCCATCTAGGATGCCTTGTGTCAGAGGCTTCTGGCGCTTAAAACAGTATGAGCAGGAGGATTGATTTTTATACTTTAAGATAGATAGACAGACTGCTAGATATTAAAGGCACTGTCAAACATTGATAAAGGTATTATACAGTGTAACAGACAGACAGACTGATTGATTTGATTGATTTATCCCAAGAGGAAGTTTAGCATAACAACCACCTCGCTAAATATATTGCTCCACAGCTAAATTATTAATATTTCCATTGTACGTGTGTGTATCCCTGCTGATTGTAACGTTCATTACTACCAGTCTATCTTTTTGAAAGCTTAAGTAAATTCCAGACTACATGCGGATATCAATATTTTTACACATTTGGGGCCGTCTGCTCTATTATCATGCTTTGTCTCCTCCATTCTGAAGCTGCTGTCTATGAACAGCTGAGTAATTGACTCTCTTATTTCAAACTTCCCTTCTTTTAGGTTAATCGGCACTATCTTCACAGGACTAATGCTTCATGTCTGAATTCCTTAAAAGGTAACCCTTTCAGTTATTGCTCAGATTCTGTTGATTTATTTTGTAAGGTAGACACTGCATGTCCCATAATGCTAACATATTTTCCTTCCTTACTATTTATGTTTATCAGCATTGGAGTGAAAGGCACATTTCCTCTCAAGCTTCATCTGTACCCCATAGAGGCCCATCATGGCATCTTTCGGGCGGAATGTGAACGGAGCCAAGAAACAGATAAATGACAACGGGCAGGTACAAGCATTTTAACTGTTTGGTCCTGAGTAGCCTGTTTACACGTGTCATCTGTTTGCATTTTTTTAAAATTTGTGTAATACAACGTTTCTTAAACTGTGGGTTCCAACCCAAAATGGGTCACGGGGTGTCACCTTTTAGGTGGCACAGGGTACAACTCACCTGTTGAATTTAACTAGCTGTGCAAGCTCTTGCTGTAAAAAGCCCGGGGTCCTAGAAACTATTGAAATCATCAGCAAAAAAATGGAAATGCAGAGATGTCAGGTAATTGAATGGAATTACCCTGGGCATCTCTCTCCCCGGAGGTTTCGCTTTGCCAATGTGCTCGCATCGCTTGTGCATTAGCGGCTAAGCGACTTTGTCTTTCATCGGAGGTTTCGTTTTGCCGATGTGCTCATCTTGCTTGTGTATTAGTGGCATGGAGGAAAAGTAAAAGGGGGATACCGTTTTGCCGATGTGCTCGCTTGACTTCTGTATTAGTGGCTAAGCGAGTGACTTTCTTTGGAGGTTTTGTTTTGTCGAGGTGCTGGCCTCGCTTGCTTATCCTCTGAGGAGGAGCCCTTACCCCGACTCCACCTCTCACTTCCAGGCCACACAGACACACACACTTCCACGTGTAGCTGTTTATATACAAGATAAGACTGGGTCACGTATGGTTTGTGAAGTTGCAGATTGTTTAAGCAATCAACATTGCTCCACGATGATGGTCTGTGACAATTCTCCTAGGCCCTTAACCCCACAACGACTGTCGGTGGCGATTCTGCATGGGGGACAACTATGACTTTGCGTAACTGTTCTCCATGGGAGAAAGTATGAACTCTCCAAGAAGGACATCTGCCAATCTGACACTTGTCACTAAGATGGGCAACATTGGGTCACCAGAAAAAAAAAAAGTTTTATAAACCCTGGTGTAATGTGTTCACTTACTGCTTTACAAATAAAGTAGATAATTAGTTTAGAAAATTATCAAGTGTCCAGAAGCCTCCATACCATTATGTTGACCTCGGGGGAAAAACAAATTGAAAACAGAATTTTTTTCAACGATAAAAAATTTTATTACGTGTAACATAAACATGTAAGTATCAAAACATCAAACTAAATACAGCAAACGAAGTATGTCAAGTGTTTACTGCTATACTGATGCAGATTCAGTATACGTCCTTAGTGTGACATGTTTTATGACAGTAACCAACACACAGCCCAACGGCACAGTCGAGACAGTAGAAGCGTGTTTCTCTGCTCGCTTTTCTTTCAGTGTTTTTTCTGTTGCTTGTGCATGAGAACGTACAATGTCTGAGTCTGATCCGCATGATCGACACATCATATGTGTTATTGTTAGCTACCATACCTCATGGCTTACTGACTTCCACATTTCCCCTGACACAAGTAATAGATGCTGCATTCTGAACAGACCTTTTGGGGACTAACATCTTTCTTGTCTTTCTACTTGACCGCCATCATTTTGCATTTCTGCCACACACCTACTTGCACCACGGTGAAACTTCAGACGACCGAATTCACCCGGCATACAGTATCTCACAAAAGTGAGTACAACTTACATTTTTGTAAATATTTTATTATATGTTTTCATGGGACAACACCGAAGATATGACACTTTGATACACTGTAAAGTAGTCGGTGTCGGATTTGTATAACAGTGTAAATTTGCTGTCCCCTCAAAATAACTCAACACACAGCCATTAATGTCTAAACTGCTGGCAAAAAAAGTGAGTACACGCCTAAGTGAGGGGTGTACTCATTTTTGTGAGATACTGTACCATGGCGGTTTGGTCGTACAGTGTCGTATGAGTCAGTTTCACCTCCCATCTGTCACATTGTCATCACTATTGCTTGATTCAACTGATGGTTCAGTTTCAGTTTGTTCTAAAACTGGCTTTACAGCTTTTCGTTTACAAGCCGTTGTGTTTTGGATGAAGGCCCCACCCACTCATGAATACCGATAAGTTAATTTAGAGTAGCAAAACACAGAATAATTCATGATTTTTTTGACAGCTTGCTATCATTATGTCCCTTAGATGGCAGCAGAATATTGTCCTAAGCGTTATGAGGGTTCAACACTCCACGTTGCATTATAACATTGGATTATAACTGGATATTATAACATTATAATAATATCTTCCTTTAATCATCGCAGATCAGTTTAAATACCTAGGAGTAAACATAAAGCTCTTTATCAACAAAATTTTGCCGTCTGTATGGAAAAAATTAAGCAAGACTTGCATAGATGGTCAACCCTTCATCTCACTTTAGCTGGAAGAATTAACATTGTTAAGATGAATATCCTTCCTAAGCATCTCTTTTTATTTCAAAACATTCCAATATACATTAATAGATTTTTTTTAAAGAAATTAGATTCAACCATAACCTCATCTATTTGGAATTCAAAACATTCACGTATTCAAAGGGCGACCCTACAAAGACCTTAGGCGGAAGGCGGCACGGCTCTACCTAACTTTCAGTTTTATTACTGGGCAGCAAATACACAAACTATAAAAACCTGAACATGGACACAAATAGATGAACATACACAGGCTTGGTCCACAATAGAAAAAAAATCCTGCAGTACTTGCTTTGTGCCCCAATAAACTAACAACCCAATTGTGCTTCACTCAATCAGAATATGAAACCAATGTAGGAAGCATTTTAAGACAGAGAAGCTTTTATATGTGGCACCTCTGCACAAGAACCACTTTTTTCTGCCCTCTCAAACGTACGCAGTTTTTAACATCTGGAAAACATTCGGGATTAAATCACTTAGAGATCTGTACATAGACAACATCTTTGCATCATATGAACAATTACACTCCAAATTTAAATTTCCAGCAACACATTCCTTTCACTATCTTCAAATTAGAAACTTTGTCAAACAGAACCTGCCCGATTTCCCTCACCTCCCACCTACATCTATGCCGGAAAAAATATTGATCAGTCTTGAGGACTCAGACAGCATCTCCATAGTATATAAAAACATTGTACAGTCTCTCTCTTTCAAAGATCCTAGAGTACTGTGGGAAAAGGATCTCTCACTCAGCATCTCAGAAAAGGAGTGGAAGATAGCAATGCACAGAATTCACTCGAGCTTCATATGCACAAAGCATACAATTATTCAACTCAAAATTATATATTGACCGCATCTGTCTCACTTAAAATTGTCCAAAATGTTTCCAGGGCAAGATCCAACCTGTGAGGATGGCACGGTAATGCAGTGGCCTTGCAGTAAGGGGGCCCAGGTTCGCTTCCCGGTCCTCCCTGCGTGGAGTTTGCATGTTCTCCCCGTGTCTGCGTGGGTTTCCTCCCACAGTCCAAAGACATGCAGGTTAGGTGCATTGGCGATCCTAAATTGCCCCTAGTGTGTGGTGTGTGTGTGTGTGTGTGTCCTGCGGTGGGTTGGCGCCCTGCCAAGGATTGGTTCCTGCCTTGTGCCCTCTGCTGGCTGGGATTGGCTCCAGCAGACCCCCGTGACCCTGTGTTAGGATATAGCGGGTTGGAGAATGACTGACTGACTGATCCAACCTGCAAACGCTGCAATCAAGCTCCAGCCTCACTAGGCCACATGTTTAGGGCCTGCACCAAATTAACATCATTCGTGGCCAAAATCTTCAAATGCCTTTCAGACAGCCTTGGGGTCACAATCCCTCCTAATCCACTAACAGCTGTGTTTGGTGGACTCACAGAGGGTCTTAAAGTGAAGAAGGACAAACAAACTGTAATTGCCTTTACTACACTATTGGCACGTAGACTTGTCTTGCTCAACTGGAAGAATCCTAACTCTCCTGATGTTATATAATATCTGAAATTGGAAAAAATCAAATTTGCACTTAGATGATCTGTACAAAACTTTTTCAAAACCTAACAGGATCTAATCAATAACATTTTAGAATAAGCATTTAAATTGAGGAAGCAGGTTCTCTTCCATCTTTTACTCCATTTATCTTTATTCATTTATTAATTTATCTATTTACTTATTTTTACTAGCTTAAAGTTTTACTCTGCTGGCCAAGCTCTCTTTCTCAAGGGTGGAGTTGATTTGTTTAAAACCTTTTCTCTTGTAAAACTTGAGTTATTTGTATGGAATGTTATTTGATTTTAATAAAATCAATAAGATAAAAAAAAAATAGATATATATATCCCAAGCGGCATTTGGGATTAACTGTATTTATAGAGAGCCTGAGAGACTCTTGGAGTTAATGCCAAGGAGGTTAAATGTAGTGTTATTGTTGCTTACTACCACATTTTGTGCCCCAGTTTCCAATATGGTTGCTGTTCCTGATGTTAGACACTTGATGACCATGGGCATGCACGTCACACAACATTTTGTGCAGATGCGCTTTTTGTGACTCATTAGAGACTTAATGTCCACAATGCCACAGTGAAAATGGTGATGGTTTCAATTTTAAATGAGACATCTTTCAATATACAACTCCTTCCAAAGCTTCGATGCATATTTCCATACTCACATTTTTGTACGACGTGCAACTGTAATTCTTCCAAAGCAGATAACCTTTTTAAAAACCGAATGAAGTTCTACTTTGAATATATATATATATATATATATATATATATATGTTTTTATTTTTTTTTTAATTGTGGTTTTGAATGTTTTTTTTTTTTTTTTTTTAGATTTTACAAATAAATTATAGTTTAGTCTGAAATGCTGCCACATGTCTAAAGACGTGCTGGTGAGGTTAGTTGGAGATTCCAAATCGGCCTTGTATTAGTGTGTGCGAGGGGGTCTTGCAGGGCATTGTGTCTAGCGCTGCTAAGATAGACTGAACTGGATTATACCGACTTGAGAAGGTTCTGTAAATTTCAGTTGTTTCCTGTCCTGTCTCAGCCTGTTTTCTTCCCCTGACTGGCATTCAGATTATGTTTTATTCTTTGCATTTGATTTTGTTTATATGTTTAAGCTGCCTTTGTTATGTTCCATGTGTTTTGTGGGTGGTCCCCCAAGAGGCGAGACCACCCAGTAATCACTGCCAGGAATGGCCATCTGCCCTGTAAATTCAGAGGGTCTTCCACAGTTCTTGGCTGTTCATTGTGAATGCACTCTGAAGTCGTTGAGTTAATTGTGTTTTTGTTGTGCTTGTGCCTTGGTATCTTTTTGAAATTCTGACCTTCATGCTCTGTGTTTGACTACATTTCTGGATTACTATGTTGGATTGGCATCGGGTTTTTGGAAAATTCCTTTGTTTGTTGTGCTCCATGGAGCTTCATTGTTATTGAATGGTATTTTGTGAGAATAAACTTTTTATTTTTTTAAAGATTCAGTGCTTGCCTTTATTACTAGTCAGGGTTTGAAGGTGATATCCCCCTCTAGTTGGCATTTTTGGAAGGGCTTTTGGAACTTGTTGGGACTTATGTTTTGGGTACTCAAAGTTCTTAACATATCCATGAGTTTGGATATCAGAGCACTATCCTGAGGTCTTGTTCATGTTGTAATATGAAGCAGTTACCTAATACTGTATTATAAAAAGGACATCTTGTCCGTTTAATCAGTTTGGCTTTACGACCATTTCTAGGAAGAGTCCTGGTGGTTTTAAACTTCTTCCATTTCCCAGTTATTGAAGCCACTGTGCTAATGGGAACACGCCAAGTTTTAGACATTCTTTTATCCCCTTGCATGGATCTGTGCCTCACCACAATTTGACAAAGAAGGTCCACAGAGAGTGCCTTGGACTTTGTGGCTTAATTTTTGCCCTGACGTGCAGTGTGTATTGTGGGGCCTTCTTTACACAGGTAGATATGTGTGTGCCTTTCTAAATGATGTCCAATCAGTTCAATTTTCCACATGTGGACTCCAGTCAAGTTCTGGAAACATCTCAAGAGAGAGTTAAAGCAAACAGGACACATCTGATGACCATTTGGGGTGCCACAGCAAACAACAACAACATCATTTATTTCTATAGCACATTTTCATACAAATAATGTAGCTCAAAGTGCTTTACATGATGAAGAAAGAGAAAAAAAAATACAAAATAAGAATTAAAATAAAAAAACACTAATTAACATAGAATAAAAGTAAGGTCCGATGGCCAGGGAGGACAGAAAAAACAAAAAAAAACTCCAGACAGCTGGAAAAAAAATAAAATTTTCAGGGGTTCCAGGCCACGAGACCACCCAGCCCCCTCTAGGCATTCTACCTGACATCAATTATCTCAATCAGTCCTCATTGTATTCAGGGTTCTCATGGAAGGACTTGATGATGAAGGTCATGTGGACTTCTGGTCTTTAATCCATCAATGTAGGGACATCACGGTGCTTTGATCAGATGGTGGTGGTGCAGATCACCCAGACAGAAAACCGGAAAAAGAACAAAACAGAGAAGTAGGGGTTAGCACGGATTGCGGAGCCACCATGAATAGTAATGATAATTAATTGAATATAGTTGAATATACAGAGCATCAGGAATTAACTAAAATGAAGCTAAGAGAAAGCCATGTTAAAGTAATGAGTTTTTAGCAGTTTTTTAAAGTGCTCCACTCTATTAGCCTGGTGAATTCCTCTTGGCAGGCTATTCCAGATTTTAGGTGCATAACAGCAGAAGGCCGCCTCACCACTTCTTTTAAGCTTAGCACTTGGAATTCTAAGCAGACACTCATTTGAAGATCTAAGGTTACGATTTGGAGTGTAAGGTGTAAGACATTCTGAAATATGGGATGGATCAGATTATTTAAGGCTTTATATACCATAAGCAGTATTTTAAAGTCAATTTTGAATGACACAGGTAACCAATGTAGTGACATCAAAACTGGAGAAATGTTCTCAGATTTTCTTTTCCTAGTTAAGATTCTAGCAGTTGCATTCTGCACTCGTTGCAAACGATTGATGTCTTTTTTTTGGTAGTCCTGTGCAGAGTGCATTACGGTAATCTAGTCGACTGAAAACAAAAGCGTTGACTAATTTCTCAGCATCTTTCAATGATATAAGAGGTCTAAGCAAAGTATCTGAATACTTCTAGGAAGGAGAGATTACAGTTTTTGATTTTAATTCTGCACACCATTCATTATGGAATATTAAGTGCACATTGATGGGCAAAAACAACAAATGTATCCATTAAATCTACAGCACAATAAAGTATGTAGAAAGTAAAGGGTTCTGAATAAATTCTGAATCCGCTGTAATATATTATATTATATTATATTATATTATATTATATTATATTATATTATATTAGCCAGAAACAGCACAGTGAGGAGGGCCCAGCCCAGCTCTCTACTCCTGACATCACACTTCCCCCTCCCTTCGGCCCGCAGCTTCTGTCTCGGATTAGTGCGAATATATCGCTCCTGCACGTGAACTATGATTCTTAGTGTGATGAGAGAAATCGCAAAATCAACCAGAATGTTCAAGCAAATTATAGAAAAAAAAACAAATTTAAATCCGTTAAGTAGTTCTCTCGTTCGCTAGGTAAGCGGAGGTAAGGTACGCACCCCCGAGGCTGGCACGTGAGTGAGGAGGACTCCGCCCCCCTCCCTTCGGCATGCTGCGTGCCTCTCAGATTCGCGCAAATAAATCAGTACCACAAGCGAACTTTGATACTTAGCACAATGAGAGAAGTTGCAAAATTAACTGGAATGTTCAAGCAAATTATAGAAAAAAACCCAATCTAAATCCATCAAATATTGCTCTCATGAAAATCGGACAGAAATACAGACTGACAGATGCTGCCCGGGATTGGTTCCTGCCCCCTGATTGGTTGTGCCCTGTGTTGGCTGGGATTGGCTCCAGCAGACCCCCGTGACCCTGTGTTCAGATTCAGCGGGTTGTAAAATGGATGGATATATATATACAGATTATATTATATATTATTATACATATACTGTATAAATGAAGACCTGTGTGTGTATGTAGCAGTATGCTCTGCTCACACTCAACTACAGCCACTAGATGGTTCATGCATACACTTTACATTTTTTTGGCACTTGCCTGCACCTCACTTCTCACTATGAAAGGCCTGTGTGCAGAACATTCTGCCGTGTAGCAGCAACGTTGTGCTAATGACACAGATGAAGAGACATCAAAACAAAGCAATCACCGCAGCTCAACAATGTGCAAGTGAAACACCTGAACAACGGAGGGCATAGCTTGAAGTTTTCACTAAAAACATTGTCTATCTGGAGGTATTTTCTCGAGACAAAGATTAATAGTACTCACCTGCCAGCGATACGGCTGAGATATGGTATCGCCAGTATCTTCTTACGAAAGACAGTGGGGCAGCATGCACAGGTGGGGGTCCACGTCTTCTGCACTGGGTAATTCTTAAGAGTGAGCTGACGCCTCTCCAAGTTCACAAATATAGTAAAACTGCTAGGGAGTCTTTGGGTTGTTTTTAGTCCTGATGACCACACGTAGCTAGTTAGACATATATAAATGAAAGACCTGTGTGTGTGTGTGTATGGAGTAGTCCACTCTGCTCATGCTCAACCATAGCCACTAGGTGGTGCATGCATGTTCTTTTACATTTTTCCTGCCCTTGCATGCACCTCACTTTTTACTAGCCTGTGTGCAACAAACGCTGCAGCGCAACAATAACATTGTGCTAATGACACAGATAAAGAGACACAACGTCGAAACGAAGCAATCAGCGCGGCTCAACAACATGCAAGTGAAACACCTCAGCAGAGGAGGGCAAACCTTGAAGTTTCCACTAAAAATATTAACTATCTGGGGGTATTTTCTCAAGACAAAGATTCATAGGACTCGCATGCCAGCGATACGGCTAAGATATGGCATCACCAGGGTCTTCTTATGAAAGCCAGCGGGGCAGCAAACACAGGTGGGTCCACATCCTCTGCACTGGGTAATTCTTAAGAGTGAGGTGACACCTCTCCTAGTTTATAGTAAAACTTCTAGGGAGTGTTCAGGTTGGTGTTCGTCCTGAAGGGCCACACACAGCTAGTATTTTTAAATTAGAGTAAACGCAGGTAAGGGTATTTAGGTTATCTTATAGCCTCATTATGATAAGTTGTTTGCATTTCCAATTCCTACCAAGCTTTCAATTGCAAAAGTAATGTAATTTATCATTTTAGAAAAGAAAAGGTTAAATCGACATTCTGACGAATTTTATTTTAATAATTGCTAATGGACTTTTTTGATTATTGATAAATGTCTCTTATATAATTGAATTGGTGTCAATGCAGTGATTAAAAATATGTATTTTAGAAGTGTTGAAAAATGGCAGCGGTTGTGTTCTTTAAATGTACAGGATGTGCACAATGACAGCCTTTCTAAAGAGGACCTCTGTGACCTGCCGCTGGACGAAGAGACAGAGAAGCGTCTTCTGCGGTCGCGGATCGAGGAGCAGTCCTTCCTGATCTGCAGTCTGAAGCTGCGGGCTGACGAGGTGTTGCTGCGTTGCCAGTGCCTTGAGAAAATCAACACGGACCTTGATAAAATGAAAGAGGACATGGAGAAAGACCTGACGAGCGAAAAGAAGAAAAGCTCTCAGCTCGAGGACAGGTTCCTGAGTTTAGCAACGAATCACCAAGAGATAATCAAGTATAAGGATGAGTACAAGAGGCAGAATGCGGATCTCAGGAAGGAGAACGAGAAGCTCAAGGCGGAGAACATGAGTTTCTTCAGCAGTAAACTTGAAGAGCAAAAGCATATGGTGGCACAGCTCACTGAGGAGCTTAAGAAGTGTAAGGAGCAATTTACAAAGCTTGAAAATGAATACAGGTGAGCAAAATAACATTTACATAATTTACATAAACACAAGGCTGTACTTTTTGTTTTAGTAGCCTTATCATCTCTCCCATATTTTATTTTTTTAACAAACTAAGGGTCTCCGCCCCATGCTCGCTTCGCTCGCCAAACCCCTATCCACCACGTTCCCATGCAGCTACGCGCCGTTGTGAAGAAGGGGGCTGAACGCACCCCAAGGAGACTGGAAACAATTATTCCTCTAGAAGCAAAACTTTACATTTCAATCCATCTGCATAATTAATATTCTATGTATAGTTTTTTTTTTTTATATATCTAATAAAATACCACATATTACATTAATTAGCTTTTCTTTTTAATGTCTGAGTAACTGCTTAGTTAGATGCATACACACAAACACACATACATACATACACATTTGCCCCCTGCTCATTTTGCTCGCCCACCCCCAGGTTTGGTTAACTTACAATTTAAAGAGATTATTTTCATCTCATTCATTTTTTATTTCTTGATATTTGCCAGTAATAAAGCTGTAGTGAATGAGTTATTCCCCCCACCCTCGCCCAAGGCGCGCTACTGGCCAGCCACTTCTTCATCTCTGCCTCTTGCGTTGTAAAGGATGGGGCTGAACGCATGCTAAGGTGATGCAGTCGCTCCTCGGAAACCCCCTCTTAAACGGTGATACAATGGGAAACAAATACAGTTTTTTACCTCCTCTATGCTCAATCAGCTGGCTTGCTTCTGCTGCTTGGGCCGTGCTGCGTGATCTGCATGTCGCGCTGTGTGGTGATCATTTAAAAACCTGTACAGCAGCTGTCCTTTTGTCTCACTTCCTTGTCTCGTGAGACGTTAAAGTGTCTCTGAGAAAATCACGTCTCGACCCAAGATTTTTTTATTATAATAGAGAGATAATACTGTAAGCATTTTAATGAGCACTAAGATGGGAGAGACAGAGACACCACACAACACTAACTTGTGTAAAATAGTTTTCTCATTTGTATCTTCCCAATAGGTAATATCTTTCGGCACCATGGTATTAAATTTCATTGTTACGCTGATGACACACAGCTTTTATCTATCCACTAAATCCACTTCTGTTTTCCCTCCAATTACTCTTATGGCCTGTCTGCAAGACATAAATGTATGGATGACCCATAACCTCCAATTAAATAACAATAAAACTGAGGTACTCCTCATTGGTTTTAAATCTACACTCACTAAGGCTAATCATTCTTCTATTTTAAGTAACAACAATAACACAAATATCTCTTCTTATTTTAAGAGCCTGGGTGTCATTCTAGACAGTACCCTCTCTTTTTCGTCCCATATAAGTAATGTTTCTTGGACTGCCTTCTTCCATCTCAGAAACATTTCTAGACTTCGTCCTGTTCTTATGCCACACAGTAGTGAAGTATTGGTTAATGCCCGAGTCACCTCACGTATAGATTACTGTAATGCTATTCTATCTGGCATCCCACAAAAACTTATCCATCGCTTACAACTTATTCAAAATTCTGCTGCTAGGATAATAACCTGCTGTTGTAAATCCACTGAACATATCACACCAATTCTCTCTCAACTTCACTGGCTCCCTGTTAACTACCGAATACAATACACAATACTGCTCTTACCGTATTTAAAGCTCTCCATACTTTCGCTCCTCCCCACCTCACTGATCTCCTACAGACTGACACTCCTCTCGCTCCCTCAGATCCTCATCTCTAGCTTTACTTTCTGTGCCGCACATCAAACTCTGTTCTATGGGAGATCGAGCATTCTGTAATTGTGCTCCTCAACTCTGGAATTCTCTTCCCTCTCATATTCATCAACTCGACTCAATAACACTTTTTAAAACTACCCTCAAAACTTATCTTTTCAAACTGGCATACCGATTATGAGTTTAACTCTGTTACTACCTGTTATCTTTGCATGTTTGCTACTACCATCCGTCCATCTATTATCCAACCTGATATATCATAACTACAGGGTCATGGGGGTCTGCTGGAGCCAATCCCAGCCAACACAGGGCGCAAGGCAGGAAACAAATCCTGGGCAGGGCGCCAGCCCACCGCAGGGCGTTTGCTACTACCTCTATACCTTATTGCTATTTGATTTTATCATCCTTTTTGTTTTTATATTTTATTAATGTTGTTTAATTTCATTGTAAGGTGACTTTGATTGTTAAGAAAGGTGCCTATTAAATAATATGTATTATTATTATTATTTATTAAACAGAGCAAACACAAATAAGAAGTTTTGGGAGTAGACACACCATATACAGTATGGAAAAAACTGAGCAATCAATAAGTATCAAGGTCTTTACAAAAATGAGTCCAAAACAGAACTGAAGGTACAATGGGATAAACATGGCCATTATATACTGTAGCTGACTAACAGGAAGAGGAGGGACCGGAAGTGGAAATGACATCTTTAGGAGGCGGGTTCTGAGGGACCAGAAGCGGAAGTGATTGTTTTTAGGAGGCGGGTTCTTCTGATGGTCTTCAGAAGGAAAGAGGAAAAAACCCTGATTTGGTGGAGAAACCCATTTATATGAGCCCATAAACTGACTCCCGTGTGTAAGTGTGTGACAACAGTCAGTCGTATTGTACTAATGTATTTATTATTTTCTACAAAATAGACAAAATTCTTCAACACTGGCATGCCTAATATGAGATTCCCTACTGTTTAGACCAGGGTGCTCAAACTCCAGTCCTGGGGGGCCGCAGTGGCTGCAGGTTTTCATTCTAATCCTTTTCTTAATTAGTGATCTGTTTTTGCTGCTAATATTAACTTATTTAAAATTACTTTTTTTTTGACTTGTTTTGTTTTGGTTTTTTTTTTAAGATGTGTTCATCTGAATTGCTTCATTTCTTTCCTTAAATGGCACCCAAACAGAATTGAAATGTGAAGTGAGTGAGCCAACAGAAGGCCAACCAAGTCAGGGCTTCAAACACACTTAGGCCAGATTTATACTTCACGCGACACACGCTCCAGCGGATACTCCTGCTACACAAGCGTTTTACTTTTTTTACTTGGGCGTATACTTTACATAAATCTGGAAGAATCCAGCAGGTGGCAGTGCAAGATATTATCACGTTGAGAACAGGTTCGGCTTCGCTGTGTTGTGAATTACCTGGAACATTCATTAAATTCTGATGACACCTTACCGCAATATCTCTGAAAAGGATGTTTAATGATTCAATCCATCAATACAGGGATGTGTCCATTCCAGAAACCATTGGGTACGAGGCAGAAACAATCCCTGGACGAGGTCTCAGCTCATTGCAAGGTGAACACAAGCACTCGCATGTACTGGAGTCATTTTAGTGTCACCAAATCTGCATATCTTTGGAAGGAAACCGGAGCACACTGAGGAATCCAGCAGGAAAACATGTAAACTGCAGGCAGGGAATATCGGCGACGTGACTCCCTGTGAGACAGCAGCACTCACGCTCCGCCACCATGTCACCCCCATGTGTGTAATTATTAACAGTATTCATTATTTAAACGAAATTACCAATTTATCTGTAAAATGTAACATACATACAGTACTGTAATGCATTTTATCATGAAAGTGATATCAAGTATAAATCTAAGGATTGTAAATGTGCAGAGAGTTGGAATATCATACATTTAATGTGTTCTGTGTGGCGATTGCTGCTGTCAGGTCAGGAGGAAGCCCCAGATAAAAAAAAAAGACGGCACAGAAGATGGTATGTGAGACTTTTAAAATGTATCGTGTCATTACGATCAGGAATATGCGACGCTTGAATATAAAAGCACCACGAATACATCTGTATGTCGGCATTTTGCTTCACCACATCGAACCATTCATCAAACATCGAAGTGCGTACACCGATCTTGTAGGATCCTCAAAGCAGCTTTCTGTCATATGTAGATAATAACCAGAGACTCTGATGTCACATTCCGACTTTTATCACACTGCACCAACCCCCCGACCCGACTTTTGGCTGGTACTGCAACTCGCGCACGCGTCATATTCATTTCTGAGGACCTGCTCAGAGGACACGTTAAATGAACGCTGGGAACGCGTGGCAGCCATGATGCGTGAGCGTATGCGTTCTGAGCGTGGAGTATAAACGAGCCCTTAGAGGATCTGTGCAGAACTTTTTCAAAACCTAGCAGGATCTAATTAATAACATTTTAGAATAAGCTTTTAAAGCACTGAGGAAGCAGATTCACTCCCCATTTCCTTTTCTTCTCTATTTATCTTTATTCACTAATTAATTCATCTATTTACTTATTTTCACTAACTTTAAGTTTTACTCTTCTGCCCATGCTCTCTTTCTCAGGGGTGGAGGTTGATTTGTTTTCAATGCTGTTTTTGTTAAAATTTATCTATTTGTATGGAATGCTGTGTGATTACAATAAAATCAATAAAATAAAAAAAAAATAAATAAAAGCAGCCGAGTGTTGTGGGACCAGGTGAGATCCTCCCTGATGTAAGTTCCAAGGAATTTAAAGGTCTTCACCCTCCCCTCCTCTATCTCACCGATGTATATTGGGGTATGCTGCTCCTTCTCCTCCTCCTAGGATCAATAATCATCTCTTGAGTCTTGTCTGCATTTAAGGAGAGATTATTTTCATGACACCAGGTCACCAGTCCTGCCACCTCTCTTCTGCATGCGGTCCCCCAGTGGTTAATCCAATAACTGTGGGGTCATCTGCAGACGTGATGATGCTGGCTTCTTAGAGTTGGCAGTAGCAGATTTCTTGTAATTCGGATTGCATCTCAAATCTGGTTAATCCAAATCAGCTCTGAACAGGAGGTCAAGTCCATTATAGGGTCCACTCATACACACACGCCCCCCCAAACAAGGACCATTAACTTAACACACACATAACGAGCATACATCTTGAGAGTTGATGAAGGAACACTCACACATACAATTAAAATGTGTAAACTCCATTCCGAGGACTGCTGGATGCGTGAAGCCACAGAGCTACCCGTTGTGCCACCTTCTCCTACTAAACATTTGGAACCACTTCCATGTGCTCCCAACATTTTGACAAAGGCGATCATGACCGTCTGACTGTCTTCTTTTTGTACATCTTTTAGGAAGAAGTCGAGTGATTTTGAAATCGTGAATAAGCAATATCTAAGTGAGACAGACTCTCTTAAGAAAGAGCTGAAGGAATCTAAGGAGAGGTGCAGAAGTAAGTGCCATTCATTCTTCATTTTACAAAAACAAAATAGATATATATTATATTGAAATTCTTGAGTACTTGGGTGTTGTACCGTGTTAGCCATTATGAATGTAGTGAGAAGTTATAAGATGACACTTTTGATTGGCTAACTAAAAAGATTACAATATGCAAGCTTTCGAGGCAACTCAGGCCCCTTCTTCAGGTGAGATGGTAACTGTTGTGGCCTCGTTACAAATATCACTGTGACAATAACAAACCTGCTCCCTGTTTAGGTCGTCCACTGCGAGGCACGAAAGTCAGGCATGCCAAGCCCCCAGAAAGCCAATTGATTTTTTTTTTTTTTTCTGTAATGCTTGTGTTAATGGATTTGGACCGAAATTACAGTGGAAAAACTACAGTGCCCTCCATTATGTTTGGGGTAAAGGTTCATTTTTCCTTGATCTCCCCCTCTGCTTCCCAGTTTAAAATTACAAACTAACCAAGTCAGATGTGATTAAAGTGCACCTTGCAGACTTTCATTTGAAGGTGTTGGCATACATGGCCCCTCCATTTCATGGCACTATAATGTTTGGGACACAGCAATGGCAGGTCTATTAAACCCATTGTCATGTTTAGTCCTTTGTTGTGTATCCCTTGCATGCAATGACTGCTTGAAGTCTGTGATTCACAGACATCACCAGGGGCCTCATGTATAACGCCGTGCGTAGAACTCACACTATAACATGGCATAAGCACAAAAGCGGGAATGTGCGTATGCACAGAAAAATCCAGATGCAGGAATTTGTGCGTACACAAACTTCCAAGATCTTCCACTACATAAATCCCGATCAGCGTGAAAAGTAATGCATGTGCATGCACCTGCTGTCCCACCCCAACTCCTCCCAGAATTATGCCTCTTTGAATATGTAAATCAATATTAATAGCCCTTAAGCTCAGCGTTCTGTGAAAAGACAATGGCAAAACCACAAGGAAAAATAGAAGAATTTCAGCGCATACCAAGTGGAGGCAAGGAAAAACGTACTATTTGTTGGTTTAAACAGTGGTATAAACAAGAAAAGGAAGCTGATCAAGTGACATAGCATGTCGGACAAACTCGAAAGCTCAAGTTCACAAAGTCACACAGTGCCCGAAATAAAAAAAGTCGTATATCAAAGTCGCCGTGAAAAGGCGAGTCGTAGCCCACTGTCTGAGTGTCATATGAAAGCTTATTAGGGTACAGAGAAAAAAAAAGGCACACAGTGGGGAAAAAGCACGAAATGTCAACTTTAATCTCGAAATTTCCACGTTAATCACGTAGTTTATTTGGTCATTAAAGTAGAACATCATAAACTTCATCTTAAAATCATTTAATTTACTAGTTTCTCAAATCCCATCGTAACTACAGTAGCATGTTAAATGCTTTGTTTTGTATTTGATCTTCTGTGTGCTGTATGTGTGTGAATCACTACGTGCTTCTTAAACCGGCTTTCTCTTCCTCCGACAGGACACAGAATCCATTACATTTGCGATATTAGAGCTCTCTGAATAACTAAAATACAGTAGTCTCCCGCTTACGTACGCAACTTGAACCTACAAAGTTTGTGCGTACTTAGCCAGTAGGTGCGTACTTTAGGTTGGCCACTCCCAAACACAACTTGAACCTGCGAAGTTTGCGCATACTTAGCCGCCACACCCAAATAGCTTGCATTTCGCTACAATGTCAAAGAAACCAAGTGGCAAGCGTCTCAATGAGTCTCAACGCTGCGAAATCATATCGAAGCTAAGCAAAACATCTGCTTCCAGTAAGAGGGCCATAGCGCAGGAGTACAAGGTTAGTGAAGGCGCTATCCGAAAGATTTGGGAGAATTGTGAAGCAATCCAAGAACGATCTGCCCTGTTGACTGAAGAGGCTAAGGAGAAGACTTTTCGAGCTTCAGCTGGACGATTTACGGAGCTTGAAGACATGCTTTATGTCTGGATTGACAGCATGCGTCGTGCCAGCCTTCCTGTATCGCCATCCCTCACCATTGCCAAAGCGAAAAGCATTGCTTCCAGCCTGTCAATTCCAGAATCAGATTTTAAGGCATCTTGGCAATGGTTAAGTCAATTCAGAGTTCGGCGTGGATTGCAGAAGATGCTCCTTCACGGAGAGGGAACAGAAGTCAACAAGAACGATCCGGAATTGCTAGCTCTTTTAGAAAACCTTTACACGATTATCACGCAATATGACCCTGAAAATGTCTACAACATGGACAAGACCGGCTTGTTTTTTCGATTGCTTCCGAGATGTAGTCTTCTTATGCCAGACGAGGATATCTCAACCACCAGAGGCAAAAAGAAAGCAAAAGATCAAGTTTCTCTGATCGTTTGCGCCGACGCAACCGAACTCACAAAATTCCTTGTGCTTTGATCGGAAAATCCAAAGAACCAGCTTGTATTAAGGACCGACATTGGCCAGTTCCTTATTTCAATCAAGAGAAAGCTTGGATGGATGTAGAAACCTGTTGGAAGTGGTTCAATGAGGTGTTTTTTCCAGAAGTGAAAAAGCAAACAGTATGTCGCGTTCTATTGCTGATGAGCAACACTCCGGGACATTTTGACGCCTTCGAACGCGACAATATTCGGATAGTTTTCTTTCCCCCGAATTGTACAAGCTGGAAACAGCCTTGTGACATGGGAATAATCGCAGCTCTGAAAAAGTGATACAAATATTTGTATCTCAAGGATGTTCTTGACTTTTACGAACTTGACGAGGAGGCGAAAAGTTGAAAGAAAGATCAGGGGCAAAGATTGCGACGAGGTGCTGCAGGGGTCTTTTACAGGAACCCAGCACACCTGCTCGATGCTGCAAGTTATGTGAAAGAAGCCTGGGATTCTGTTTAGCTAAGTTCGATCAAAAATGCTTTCGTCAAGGCCGAACTAATGACTTTAGAACCAGAACTGGAGGCTGATAGCAATGTTGAAGATGTGGGCACTGAAGTTGCGAAGGCTTTGGAAACATTGAATTTATCTATTGCTCCATCAGAACTGGAGGACTTTGTTCACGTTGATGACGAGAACAATGAAGAATATGCTGCTGCGGTATTGGAAGATGCTGAAGAGCTTTTGGAGTCGATGAAAATTGTTGAAACGTGAATGGATGATGATGATGACGACGTTGATCCTCAAGACCTGAATGCTGGTTTAGAAAGTGGAGTTGTATTTCAGGGGTTTGAATCCCTTTACAAGCAGGTTCTCGACATCGAGGATCAGTTGCTGTGCTCTGAAGTTCAAATTGAAGCTGATGATACATTCGATGATCTTAAGAAATCGTTTGAATCATTTCAGAGCAAGATCCGGGCTGTCTCTCTCAAAGCCAAATGCAAGAAACTTCAAAACCTTCGCCAAATGACGATTCATGACATGTTTAACTAATAAATCTTGAACCCAGAATTTTAGGAAAAAATATGCGTACTTAACCGGGATGCGTACTTAAGCCAGAGGCTACTTCACTGAGTTGTATACGTGATATCATTTTCATGATGATAGGAGTTAAAGCATGTTATTAAACATGGGAATACGGTGGCGCAGTGATAGTGTGCGACCTTCGATAAAATACTTTATTGTAGCAGTACTGTCTCTTTCAAATGTACTAACCTCCAATTCCTGTCCTTCCTTTTCTTTCTCCAAATACCCAATCACCACACAATCAGCTCTGTAATAGACGTTAAGCCATCTGTAAGCTTATAACGCCGATTCTTCAAAACTTTTAAGGAACATTGAAATATCTTCCTAGTACATGTTTAATTATTCTATCCTTCACGCCAGTCCCAGTGAAGCATACAGTGCAAGGCAGGAACAATCTCTGAACGGAGCGCCAGATCCTTGCTAGCGTAGCAACACCAGGTCCTTTAATTATTAACAATATAGATTATTTAAATAAAGTTAAAGTTTTATCTGTATAATATAATAAACATATTTTGCTGCATTTCATCTTAAAAATGATACCGTCATCATATGTAAATATGCGCTTTATAAAGTGGCTCTGGTTGTGCAATATTATAACTGTATCGCAATAAGTTTACAGTGAGGTGATTGTACTTATAAGTACAAACAGTTCTACAAGGAGCAATTGATGGACTGATTGATTGCGTTTAGAGCTCTTGGGCTGAAACTTTTTCTGAACCACAAGGTCCGTACAGGAAAGGTTTTGAAGCGTTTGCCGTGTGAGAAGCAGTTCAATAGACAGCATGGCTGAGGCAGCGTGTTCTTGATGCTGTATATTGATAATTCTCTTTCCAATCAGCTGCTCCGAGTGGTGCAGTGAGAGTAATATGGAAAAAGATGATCCGCTGTGGCAACCCCTAACGGGAGCAGCTGAAAGAAGAAGAAGAAGGTGCAGTGAGAGTAACAACGCTAAAGCAGCTATGGTATTTGGAATAGTTTGACCATTCTGTGGACCATTCTATTGTTACTGGTTAATTACAATCACATGCATTAAATTAATAAACGATATGCGCTTAATTTCAGTGTATTTATAAAGCCGCGTCAGTAATGTGGATCTGAAACAGAAAGATAAACCACACGGGAACAGTAGCACTGCTTTGATGCTGGGTGCCGCCAGTCTGCAAAACCGAGTGGAGAACTTGCGTACGACGGGTATGAGGTACCGTGGAAATGTGCGTGGCTTTACGCCAAGTTTAGGTTTTATACATCGCGATTTGAACGTGGAAACTTTCTTACGTAACATTTCTGTGTGTACGCATCGTTTATACATGAGGCCCCAGGTGCCGAGGGTCTTCTCTGGTGATGCTCTGCTTCAGCTCCTGCTTGTTTCGGGGGGCTTGTCCCCTTAAGGTTTCTCTTCAGCATATGTAAGGCCTGCTCAGTTGGATTTCAATCGGGTGACTAAGTTGGCCATTCAAGAATTTTCCATCTTTTAGCTTTGATAAAATCCCATGTGGCCTCAGCAGTATGTTTGGCTCATTATCTTGTTGTAGGATGAAGTGATGTCCAATGAGTTTGGAGGCCTTTACTGAACTCGAGCAGATCAGATGTTTCTACACACCTCAGAATTCATTGTATCACTGCCGTCAGCAGTTCCATAATCAATGAGTGAAGAGAAGTGTGCCAGGACATGAGACGAGCAACTACCATTTCTAATCTTCATTTTCATTTCTTTAGAATTAGATGCAACACTGAAACAAAATGCCGAAAAGTCCGCCCAGAAGGAGGCAGAGCTGCAGCACAAATTACAAGTGGCAGTTAAAGAGAAAGAAGAGCTGCTGGAGCTGTCGATGCAACGGGGCAAACTCATTGAGGTAAAGCCAGCCGGACCTCAGGGCTTGTGTGACACGGCATTTGTCTCATTAATGGTTTCCTTTGGGGTGGGTTTGGTTTTTGATGTTAAAAATAAAATAGTGGGTGGAATGGTGGTTAGTGCCGCTATCTCACAACTCTTGGAAACAGAGTGTCGAGCCCTGTCTATGTATCCCAAGGTTCTCCACATCCCAAATCCCTGCTTGTTAGCTCCATTGGTGTCTCTAAGTCGAAATAGTGTGTATGGTGTGAAAAGGCACTATATATGCGCCCGACCTGACACAGACTGACAACGGAGGCATGTTAAAATCAACAAAATGATTTTGTTTTCTTCACCTGGGGTCCACAACTTTCCCGTGTCCCTCAGGTATAACACAGTCCCAAAGCACATCAACAAACCCACAGAAAGTCACCACAACACAGAGTAAAGTGCACTCTTCTTCCTCCACCACTCCTCCCAGGCTGCTTCATCCTCCTCCTCCCGACTCTCACGCCCCTGAGTGGTGGCTGCTGGCTCCTTTTATAAGGCACCCGGAAGTGCTCCAGGTGCTTGCTTGCCGAGTTCCGGCTGCATTTCCAGGTGTGGCAAAAACACTGCCCATAAGGGCTAAGGAGTCCCAGCTGCAGCACCCCCTGGTGGCACCTGCGGGACCCAACAGGGATGCACCAAACTCCAATTCCCATGGAGCCCTGCGGGAAACTGCGGAAACACCCCAACCCAGGGGGGTTGCTGTGTATCATCCAGGGGGAGGTTTTGAATAGTCCGTGGTTGCTCCACCTGAACATATAACGAAGGGGCGTTCTGGCCGGGCATGGGCCATGGCCGTCCACCACAATGGATATATAGAGTTCCTTGCAAAAGTACAGTATGCATCCCCCTCAATGTTCGCCTGGACAAACTTGTTAAGAAGGCAGGCTCTATTGTAGGAGTTAAGTTGGACAGTTTAACATCTGTAGCAGAGCAATGGGCATTAAGCAAACTCCTGTCAATCATGAAGAATCCACTGCATCCACTGAACAGTGTCATCTCAAGGCAGAGGAGTAGCTTCAGTGACAGACTTTTGTCACTGTCTTTCTCCACTGACAGACTGAGGAGTTTGTTCCTCCACCACACTATGCGACTCTTCAATTCCACCCGGGGGAGTAAATGCTAACATTACTCAAAGTTATTGTCTGCTTTTACGTGCATTTTTATTACTATTTAATTTAATATTGTTTTTTGTATCAGTATACTGCTGCTGGATTATGTGAATTTCCCCTTGGGATTAATAAAGTATCTATCTATCTATCTATCTATCTAGATAAGTTCTCCCGTGGATAAGTCAGGACTTCATTGTACCGTATAATTTCTGGTATTTTATAATGTCGGTCGTATAAGTCGAATGCGGAAAACTCAAGCTATTGGTACAAGAGATTACAATATGCTAACACCCACCTGAGAGAGTAACCACGGAGCACACGGCCTTTTATCTTCTATGTGGGTGCGGCAATGCACTGTATCAGCATGTGCTCCTAACCTCTCTCTGTCTCTCTGTTGTGCCTACGTGACCACACGGTAATACCCAAACTATTACGAAGCAACATTAGCACTGATTTGTGTTTTTTGTATCTCACACCCTCATACACCTTTATCGTCAGAGCATTCCTTATCTACGAAGGAACGTTCGATCAGAAGTAAATATGAAGCTGGTTTTAAATTAAACGTCGTTGAGGTAGCAAAAGCAATTGGTAACTGTGCTGCTGCAACAAAATTTGACGTGTCTGAGAAACTGAGGTGAGATTAGAGGAAGCAAGAAGATGTAAAAAAAAAAAAAACTAAGTGTCGCATTTTTGAACAGGCGTATAAGTTGGGGTCTGATTTTTATGACTGATTTTTCAGGCTTCAAGACCCAACTTACTGTATACGTGAGTATATACAGTAGTCCAAATTGTTGAATTGGAATGAAAAATAAAATAACCTTACATATAGTGTGATGTGCGAGTCCCTGTCTTGTATGAGGCTGAGTCTTAGCACTTTAGCAAAGCCAGCTTTATTCAGCTTGAAACAGGTTATTTATTGTAACAGCATCTGCCGCTCTCCTATACACAGACACAGCAGTTAGACAGAGTCGTGGCCAAGTAATCCTGTTCCCTGCATTTATAATGTTCCTTGAATCACTCATCGACGGCAAGCGCTTATACCGTGACCACAATCGACTCAGATCTGCTTTAGCTGTGAGCCACTTCCGTGTTGGCAGCCCACGATTGCCCCGGCAACTGATAAACTGTCTTCCATATACGAGGCGATCGCGCTTTGGGACGCTCTTTGGTAAGTCGTCCCGTTGGGGGGAGTCCCAAAAGAGTTTAGAAACCTTACAATTGCGCATTGACTTTTTCGGGCTCTGCAAAAAGGTTTCTCTGATGTGATTAACAACTTCCTGTGAAACTTGTGGTCGGCCTGAATGTCCCTTTTGTCTGGTCACAGATGCAACCTTCCTCAACAAAATTGTTATACCACTTCAAAATGGACTTGTTAGTAGGCGGATTCACATAAAATTTGCATCTGAAAGCATGCTGCACAGTCACAACACTTTTTGTTGTATGAAATTCCAACATACACCAGCTGGGTTGCTGTCGGGTGAGCGCCATCTTGAATTTCACGGTCTGCTAGCGGTGTAAGGAGTGCGCTGAAGAATCTGCAGGGAAAAGAAGAAATGTTTTGAGTTAATATATTTGCTGTCATCTTATTTATAAACAAATTCCAATAAGTTTTGATTTTGTAACCATTTAAAATCAAGGAGTGTTTTTGTGGGCACCCTGTATACTGTATGTGTAGGTCTGATCACAATCTGATAGTTGGGTGGTTTACCTACCAGGTAACGCTTGTGGTTTGTCGGCCAGTCGGCAGACATCCACCACTCCCACTCCACTGTGAGAATCAGATCATAGACATGAATTACAGTACCTGCCAAATAATACAAAGAGTACACATCACACGTTTCGCCCTAATTGGGGCTCATCAGGTGTATGCGCTTTTTGCTTCCCTTTGTGGCGATCATAACTCATCTGTTTCTGAACCGCGAGGTCCGTACAGGAAAGGCTTTGAAACGTTTTGCCATGGCTGAGGTAGCATGTGCTTGATGCTGTATACCGATAATTCTCTTTCCGATCAGCTGCTGCTGTGATTCACACTCAGATACAGTGATAAAAATACTCCGAGTGGTGCAGTGAGAGTGATATGGAAAAAGATGATCTGCTGTGGCAACCCTTAAAGGGAGCAGCTGAAAGAAGTAGTTGCAGTGAGAGTAACAACGCTAAAGCAGTTATGGTATTTGGAATACTATGGCTATTCCCTGGACCATTATATTGTTACAAGTTAATTACAATCGGATGCATTACACTAATAAACAATATGCGGTTAGTTTCAGCGTATTTATAAAGCCGCGTCAGGAAAATAAAAGAGTAACCACACAGGAACAGTAGCACTGCTTTGACGCTGGGTGCCGCCAGTTTGCAAAACCGAGCGGAGAACTTGCATACAACAAAGTATGAGGTACTGTGGAAATGTGCGTGGCTTTACGCCAAGTGTAGGTTTTATACATCGCGATTTGAACGTGGAAACGTTCTTATGCAACATTTCTGTGCGTACGCACTGTTTATACATGAGGCCCCTGGTCTTTTTGCATTGCTGAGTTCACCAGTGCTTGCTTTCTTTCTCAGGATGACCTTTTCTTAATTAGTGCACTGGTTTTTGCTGCTAATTAACTTCTTTTGAATTCATTTTAATTGACTTGTTTTGTTTTTTTTTAAGATTTGTTCCTCTAATTGATTCCTTTCTTTCCTCAAATGGCACCCAAACCAAAATAAAATGTGAAGTGAGTGAGCCAACAGAAGACCAATTAAATCAGAGCCTCAAACTCCAACCAATTTTACTCCAAGCAGTTGCTTAATAAGGCACTGAATCTTGTTGTTAATTAAATCCATCTTTAAATCCAGGGGTGTCAAACTCCAGTCCTGAGGGCTGTTCCACGAAGCGAGCTTATAAAATCAAGGATTATTTGTAATAGCCTCGCTTGAGTTAGCCTAACAGTTCACTTCAGGCTCATTGAGTTCCACGAACAAAATTCAGGTGTATTTAATCTCCGCTAATTCAAGCCAAGCTTGATAAGCGAGGCTTGTGCGCGTCCGCGCGATATAAAAGGCAGCCTTGTTAATCGATGCTGGATAAGTAAGAATGGAAACTAAGGAAAGAGCTGCGTTTTTTTTCGCAGTGCGGAGCAAGAATTATTACTACAAGCCTATGAGGACTACAAAGCTATAATAACTAGAAAGGGGAACACGAGCTGTATTATCAAAGCTCGTGAGGCTGCATGGCAGAAAATAGCTGACAAGTTAAATGCGTAAGAACATGATTTTAGTAACTTTTGTGTTAAGGATGTCAAACTATTTAACAACTAAATGAGAACAGTTTCAAGCCTTCAAAATGTATAGTCATTAAAATTTCCTTTTACATATGCATTTTGTTACCAGTTGTAAGGTACTTTAAGGTTATTTTAACACATTGATAAACAGGACAGCATGTTAATTATATGGGTTCATCTTGGATAAAAAGTGATATATAATTGTAATTATTAATATAATTATTAATAATGCTTGGTTTCAGGAGCAACATGAGTGGAACTAAAAGGTCCTGGCAGCAAGTGAAGATTAAATACAATACAGTATTGCCACATTATGCAAAACTGCACAGGCTACTACAATGTCACACGTTCTGTCTGGTGTAACTCTGAGATGCTGCAGGCAGCTAAACCTGGATTTAAACTGTCCAAATGTCGTCATTTCAATGCGTGCCCTTGTCTTACAATGGGCATGGTTGAAATGTCTTTCTGCTTGTGTTGCAGGATCTGTATATGGTGTGAGAAGAAACGGTAGACATGGGTATCCTCTGTCACCAAGCAGCACACCAGGAAAAATTCCTATAATGGAAAGTAGACACATTAGACTGTAGTATAATAAACTATAGTATATTTGTGAATTTTAGTTGACTTGCCTTGTCTGAGGCTTTGAGCCAGTGAAGACTCGCGAAAAATTCTGGCATCATGTACTGATCCTGGCCATTTTGCCACAATGTTTGAAATTAGATGTTCAGCAGTGCATACCATCTGAAACATTTTAGGAAATGGTAATGACATACATTGCTAATGTTGGACGACTACACTTTCACCTCCTGTACATAAATGTGAGATATTATCAGTACTTACCTGTACATTAATACTGTGATATGATTTGCGGTTTATGTAATCAGGCTCTGTTGGACCTGCTGGAGCCTTTATCCTCACGTGTGTACAGTCAATGGCTCCAATGACGTTAGGAAAGCCTGACAAATTAAATTCAGTTACTTATCAGGTAATGATTTATGTGCTGTAAATGAGTAGATGTTTAAAGATTAAGCACCATTAATTCCAAAGAAAGTTTCCTTAATGGCAAGAATTCCTCGGTGGCCAGGAAAGGTAATGAATATATTTAAAAAGGACTTTAATGCAACGCAAACCTTCCTGATTTCACGGCACACTGTAGCTTTGCTTAAATGTTCAGCATCCCCCACACTGTACAGAAATGAACCACTGGCAAAATAACGCAAAGCGATACACAAAGACTGTGCAACCGTAAGGGCTTTAGAGCGACGTGTGTTTTTGGAAATGTAAGGTTCCAATAACTGACACAAATATGCAATACTGTGTCTACTAAATCTATAGCGCTCGTATAAATAATCATCCGCAAAGTGCAACGGACCTATCCTGGGCCGAAGTAATTGTGGAACCTGTTGCCTTAAAGCTCTACGAATGAGCCTCGCTCCCTCATCAACTGGATTATGAATAAATGGGCACGCCATGGTTATTCATGTAAAAGCCTTCAATGCACTCCTTGTCATTTTATACTTTCTAAGTAATTAGAATCGCCTGCATGTAATCTGTAATAATTTTATATTGGAGGGTCGATGTGTGCGAAAGAGGGAGAGAACAGCAGCAGAATAATCCCAGCCCCGCAGAATGTCGTGCTGTGACATCACATGGCTTGTCCAATCATACTGTATTCATCAAGCTAAACTAAGCTTCACAACTAACCTGCCACGGAGCAGGCTTGTCCAAGAGCATATGTTGACATGGTAATTAAACGGAGCTTCAGGTTAGCCTCGTTCGTGGAACCGAATTTGGAGAAATTAAGCCGGGATTATCGAAATAAGCCTGGATTTTGAGGTTAGCTCGCTTCGTGGAACAGCCCTCTGGTGGGTCACAGTGGCTGCAGGGTTTCATTCTAACCATCTTCTTAATCAGTGACCAGTTTTTGCTGCTAAGTAACTTCTTTTGCCTTAGTTTTAATTAACTTGACTCAGGCCCCTTTGTTGTTTCTTTTCCCTTAATTAGCAGCCATACAATAATTCCGTGGCTTGTTGCTGTTCTCGTTGTGCAATAGCAGACATTTCTGAAATTGTGCATTTTCTCTTTTCTAAAAGCTCCATTGAAATGTTTTGTGGAGCTGAGCAGATCAACATTCCTGAGGCCTTCACCTTTCTTTGTTTTCAGATAGTGTATGATGGTCACAGTTTGCTGGTCCTGTTGTGGCTCATTTTATATCTCATTATTATTTGGCTGCTAATTAAGGACAAAGAAACAACTGAGGGGTCCGAGTCTTCAAGAGCAAGTTAAATAAAATGAATTCAAAAGAAGTGAATTAGCAGCAAAAACACGTCACTGATTAAGAAAAGTGTTAGAATGAAAACCTGCAGCCACTGCAGCCCTTCAGGACCGGAGTTGGGGACCCCTGCTCCAGATAAATGTTACATACATGTGAGACTAGGACTGGTCAAGAGTAGGACATTTCAAATTATCAAAATATTTTCTGTTAATTGTGACTTGAATAGAAAAGTTATTGGAAACATTTTTGGGCAACACTTGTAAATTGCCATTGATTGGCATCCCATCTTGTGCTGGGTCCTGCCTGTTGCCTGCAACTGTCCAGATTGGCTCCAGGATCCCACCATTAACATCCTTCATTCTTCTGGGTCGGCTGTGCTAGAGCAGTGGGGGTTAGAGGTGTGCTGTGTGAAGCCACGGGTCTGCATATTCAGAAAAAAAGTGAATTTGGAAAATAGACGGGAAAAAAGAGGGGAAAGCCATAAAGAATGCGTGTTGTGCACATTTGTTACAACTCTTATTTTATTTTAGGAGAAACAGAATGAGATTGACCAGCTAGAAAATGATATTGGCAAAATTGACGGCGCACGAAAAAAGGCAGAAAAAAGGTAACCTGTTTTTTTTGTGTTGATGTGTGACAGACGTGAGAATGAGGGGCACACAAAATGGCTGTGCATCCATTCAGGGTCCAAACCTCTGGTGTACAGTAATTGGTGTGTACAGAAAGCACGACTGACTTCATCTTCACCTACAGTGCACCATACAAACATCCTTTTTAACTGCCACTGAATATGACCAGGGAGTAATCCGGGGTAAGGACAGCAAAGCGGTTTGTGTAAATACGTGGGGTCTATCATGAAATGAATGAGGCTCATTGAATGAAAATATGTCAAGCATATTGATAGTGGAGGAGAGTGTGATGCGATGGGCAACCTTCTACTGGGTAACCCTTGCAGAGAGTGAACACTAATTTGACGCGTACCACCTACCTAAACGTAATTGCTAACCAAGTACACCTCTTCATGGCAACAGTACTTCCTGATGGAAGTGGTATCCTTCAGCAGGAAAATGTACCCCACCCAAATCATTTGTGAATGGTCTGAGGCACACAATGAAGCCCTGGACTCTGGCTTTCCCAGGTCTCAATCCCAGCAAGCATCTGGGGGAACGGGCAGACGTGACCATGGCAGCTCCGACCTCACAGCTTAAAAGGGTTAGAGCAGGGGTGTCGAACTCCAGTCCTGAAGGGCCGCAGTGGCTGTAGATTTTCATTCTAACCATCTACTTAATTACTGACCAGTGCTTGATGCTAATTAACTTTTTTAGCCTTAGCTTTAATTAGCTTGACTCCGGCCCCTTAGTTGTTTTTTCCTTAATTAGCAGCCGGACAGTAATGAGACATAAAGCAAGCAGGACATGACCAGCTCACCTGTACCCATCAAACAAAATCTGAAAATAAAGATGAAGGTCTCAGTAAGGTTGATCCCTCAGGTTACCAAAACATTTTAGGAGTTCTTAGAAAAAAACAGAATATTAACAGTTTTGGAAATGTCTGCTGTGGCAAAAACAGAGTAGCAACAAGCCATGGAGTTGAATAATGGGTTTAATTAACAGCAGGAATCAGCTTCTCATTAAGGAACTGGTTGGAATTTGAAGCCCCAATTTAGCTGGTCATCTGTTGGCTCGTTTCATGTCTCGTTTCTGTTTGACTGTCATTTAATGAAGAAAAGAATCAATTCAGAAGATTTAATCCTTAAAAACAGGGCTATTAAAATAGAGGGAAAAGTTAATTAGCAGTGAATACTGGGCACAGGTTAGGAAAAGGGTTAGAAAGAAAACCTGCACCCACTGCGGCCCTCCAGGCCTGGAGTTTGACACCTGTGGGTTAGAGGACCTGTGACGAACATCCATAAGGCTCCTTCAGAGGTCACATAGACTCCATGTGTCGGCGGGTGAGACCACACAGAGGAGGAGGATGCTCATCAGTGTGATATGCATACCCTCAGTTATTGCATTGAAAATGAGGAGGATTATTTTTTTTATTTGATCCTACGTGAGTGTGAAGACCCTGTGATGGTCTGGCCTCCTGTCTACGGCTGGTTCCTGCCTTTCACTTAGTGCCACTTGGCTGGGATCTGTCAAACTGGCATGCACAAACGTGACTTGGATTAGGTGTGTTTGAGAACGTCATGGTGTGTGATCTTTTTCCTGGAGTTTGCTCACTTAATTGTATTCTACAGTCATATGAAAAACAAAGTGAAGTACACCCTTTCACTGGAAAGGATTTACATATCAGGACATAAAAATCAATTGGTCCTTAGCAGGTCATAAAACGAGGTAAATGCAACCACAGATGCATGACGTATGACATATGACACTGTGTCTCTTTAACAAAAGCAAAGGCAGAAGTAGTGTGTGAAAAATTAAGTCCACCTTCACTGCTTCCATAGCGAGAATTGCGGTCATTTTGTAGAATTTTATACTCTTAAGTACTCTCTGGCTTTCACAAGGCCTTGAAATCATCTTATTGTGTCACACGGCCTATTTGATTTGAAGAGAGAGAAAATTTTGAATGGAACATCGTTAGTCAATAATCAACAAATCATTTACAATGTCGTAAGTGCCATATTAGCCATTATGAATGTACTGTAGTGAGAAGTCAAGCAAAATGACACTTTTTATTGGCTAACTAAAAAGATTACAATATGCAAACTTACAAGGCAACTCAGGCCCCTTCACGTAAGAAACTGGAATTCCCCGTGTTTCTGTAGACACCAGGACAGATACAGCATTGGAAAACCTTTAAGTGGGTCAACTAAAATGTAAAAAATGAATAGACCTCTCCAGGTTAAGATTCACTTAGCAAGAGAGAAGAAATGTATCGGCAATATCTTTTGATAAGATAACTGTCCAACAATGTCTTCTGAACTTTCTGATGAGTTTTTCAAAACAAGGTGCGCCTGTAGTCAGGTTGTCTGGGACAGTCAGACATGCACCTTGACCATACACTGTTCTCCTCTGTTGCTAAATGAATCTTGGCCTCAAGTGGTCTGTTAGATGTAAAAAATTAAGATGTCTCAACTAAAGGTTTTCCAATGCCGTGTCTGTGTTGGAGTCTATATAAGCACAGAGAACTCCAGTTTCTTGCCTGACGAAGGAGTCTGAATTGCCTCTAAAGCTTGCAAACTGTAGTCTTTCTAGTATGTAAAGGTGTCATCTTGCTTAACTTCTCACTATATCCATAATGGCCACCACAGTACAACACCCTAGTACCACGTCCATAGGAATTAAGAGGGTAAATGGCAACCTGGTGCTGCTCACCAAATTCACTTGATTCATTGATCAACAGCAAGTGTAACCAGCTTTATAAAGGCAGAAGGTTTGGCAGTTTGCTGGTCTGGAGTGCGTTAACACAATGACAAGAACGAAAGACGTCTTATGAAGATAAAATAAATGATGCAAAATGTGAAGATCCTGGAGGAAACCCTAACGCAATCTTCGAGAACCTCCACCTTGGGTAATGCGTAGGAACTCAAACATTAGCAAAGCTACACGGCAACAGGTTCAAAACAATATGAATGCTCTGGAGTGCCCGAGTTGAATCCAGATGTCAACCAAGTCGAGAACCTGTGGCTGGACTTGATAAATGTTATTCACTTGGGACCCCCATGTAGATTTCAGCAATTTAGCAAAGAGGACTGGGAGAAAAACAGCAGAGAGAAACCTGAGCACACAAATTTCAAGGGTGCATCTACTAAATACTGACTTGAAGGGGGCAAATACTTGCTGTATTTTGTACTTTTTAAAGCAGACCACTTTGCAGAAGTCCGTTTTTACTCTGCCATTAGAGTCTTTTCTGTTTAACAATGTCAAAAATGCCAAGTTATATCCACTGAGATTCAATCTTATAAAAAAAGGGGAGGGGGAAGCTTTTTTTTTTTTTTTTTTTTTTTTTTTTTTTAATAGGCCTTGTAATTTTAGCTTTTAAAGGTTGGGTTAGTTTTGCTCAGAATTATTGAGTACAATCCCATTGACCTGTTTTTTAATTAGAACATGTCAATCTGTACTTTAATAATAGTAAATGCTAAAAGGGTGAATTACTATTCACAACTGGAAGTTCAGTTTTGTTCATATCCCTTTTTTGGTAACACTCTGGGCAGCAGTCATATTTAAACTATCCACATCATCATCATCATCTTTCGGCTGCTCCCGTTAGGGGTTGCCACACCGGGTCACCTTCTTCCATATCTTCCTGCCCTCATCAACTTGTTGTCACACGCATCACCTGCATGTCCTCTCTCACCACATCCATAAACCTTCTCTTAAGCCTGGCAGCTCTATCCTAAACATCCTTCTCCCAATATACCCAGCATCTCTCCTCTGCACATACCCAAACCAACACAATCTCGCCTCTCTGACTTTGTCTCCAAAACTTCCAACCTGAGCTGATCCTCTGTCCTCATTTCTAATCCTGTCCATCCTCGTCACGCCCAGTGAAAATCTTAACATCTAACTCTGCCACCTCCGGCTGTGTCTCCAACCCATATAACATAGCTGGTCTCATTACCGTCCTATAGACCTTCCCTTTCACTCTTGCTGATACCCGTCTGTCACAAATCACTTCTGACACTCTTCTCCACCCATTCCACCCTGCATGCACTCTCTTCTTCACTTCTTTTCCACTATCCAAGTTACTCTGTACTGTTGATTCCAAGTATCCACCTTTGCCAACTCTACTCCTTGCATCCTCACCATTTCACTGACCACCTTCTCATTCACACACATGTATTCTGTCTTGTTCCTACTGACCTTCATTCCTCTCCTCTCTAGAGCATATCTCCACCTCTCCAAGGTCTCCTCAACCTGCTCCCTACTATCACTACAAATCACAATGTCATCAGCAAACAGAGGAGATTAGACAGGAGTCCCCGTGGACTGTCATCCTGTCCATCACCATTGCAAATAAGGGGCTCAGAGAAGATCCCTGATGTAATCCCACTTCCACGTTGAATGCACCCGTCAACAGATTTAAAAAAAAAAAAAAAAGTAAGAGTCAAAGTCAGTGTTGTAAGTTTCACTTGTAACAGCAAATTGTGGTAACTTTCTACAGCCATTGTTCCCAAATGTCAGTAGACAAATCCCTACAAACCTGCTTTTAAGTTTGCCACCTCACTTCATTGTGCAGCGATTCGAAGTGCAGTCTGGTTTACACAACACTGCATCGTGATAAGCCAAATGGTTTGTGTACACAGAAGTAATGAGGTCTACCTTTTTGGTAGTGCATATGCCTTTAGCACCCTGGTTGAGGTTGGGAGCCTGTGCCAATTACAGCACATTGCTGCACCCACCACATGACGAAACACCCGGATTGGGCCCAGAGTGCAGTGGGTGACAACTCAGCGCCACACTGGAACAGTGTGAGGTTTTATTACAGTGGCTGGAGTGCCTGTTCTACCACGAGCCCCCACATTTTCCTTGCAAGTTGAAGGACCTGCTTGCAGTGCTAGATGCAGATTAATGTCATACCCAGGACAAATCCACTTATTCTAGCAATTATTAAAGGCAAATATTACTTGTCATATACAAGGCTCACTGCTAGAAACACAAAAATATAGCGCACTTAAGCCAGCAAAAGAAAGGCAAATATGGTAAAAAGCATCTCAAATGCAGTACCATATTCTGGAATCACCAGTCAAGTACCAGATCTTTTCAGCTACCATCACTGATCTGAATTAAAATAGAGAACATACTGATGCATTCCAAATTGCTTCTACCTTAATAAGCAATTTCAAATTTTAAATAGTTTGAATTTACAACTATCCTTTAAAAAAAAAAAAATCTCACCTAGGTTTGAAAAGGAGGCTTCATTAGTCAATGCAGATCAGCGAGTTCAGGAGCTCCAAAGCCAACTGGAAGAATCACAAGTGAATTACAGCGAACTTTCAAAGGTAAAAAACAAAGCAAATTATTTCAAGTTAAATTTTCTAATGTGCTGTTGTAAACCATACATAGCACCTACAGAGAGCGTACACAGTATTTTTCAAACATTAATAAATAATGTAAATATCTTACATTTGTTACCCAATGTGTAAATAGTTAAATTCTGGGCATCATGTTTTCAGGGTGTTGGCTACTAAGTAAACTCCTGTTTTGAAGATGTGTGTACTTTCTATAGGTGCTGTGTTCAGAGCCATTGGTTAGCACATCAAGACTGAAAAAAGTTTTAAGTTTCCCCTTCTGGATAACACAAATTGGCAGGCTCTCCAAAGAAAGCATTTGGCAAGAGCTCAATGTCTCTTAAAAAAAGCCATTTACTTTTTAACTTTTTCTTTGCAGGAATATGAAGCTTACAAGAAACACAGCAGTGATCTTCTCATGAAGGAAAAGGAACTGAATGCAAAACTGCGCCATATGATAAAGTAACGAGTACCAGAGAAACCACATGTTCTGTATTAGATAGCACACTTAATTTGTGAAATATCCTGCACATTCCTCCTCTTTTGCAGGAATTTAGTCATCCCAAGCTTAAATCAATAGCACGGCAGCCAAAACTGCAGGTTTGAAGCTGCAACTCAAGACCTTGATCATCATCTTTTTTCAGCTGCTCCCGTTAGGGGTCACCACAGCAGATCTTGTTCTATGTCTTCTGCATGTTACTCTGTCACACCCGTCACCTGCATGTCCTCTCTCGCCACATCCATAAACCTTCTCTTAGGCCTTCCTCTTTTCCTCTTGCCTGACAGCTCTATCTTTAACATCCTTCTCCCAATATACCCAGCATCTCTTCTCTGCAATCTCACCTCTGACTGTCTCTTAACTGTCCAACTTGAGCAGACCCTCTAATGTATTCATTTCTAATCCTGTCCATCCTCGTCACACCCAATGCAAACCTCCAACTCTGTCTCAATGCCACGGTCTCCAACCCATATAACATAGCTGGTGGTCTTGTAGACCTTCCCTTTCACTCTTGCTGGTACCAGTCTGTCACAACTCACTCCTGACACTTTTCCACCCAACTCCACCCTGCCTGTACTCTTATTCATCTCTTCCACTCCCCGTTACAAGCCATTGATCTAAATCAGCTCTTCCCAAACTCGGTCCTGGTGGACCCCTGTGGCTGCAGGATTTTTGTTCCAACCAGATTCCTAATCAGTGACACCACCTGGTCACATTGATGTAATTTAATTTTCTGGTATTTTCTTTTCTTTTATTCAACATTCAGAAAAGCATAGCAGCGTGATCTTTACTTTTATAAATATTTTTGATTTTGTTATAGATTTAAATGCTTAACTCTTGTTGATTTCATTATACTTTGCCCTTTCTCCGTGCAGTTTTTCCCCCTTCGTTGTGTCTTAATAATGACAATTTAAAATGAGCAGATCAGACACCCAGGCAAACAACATTGAATGATCAAAGGCTGCAACTACTTTAGCATCAAACCCACTAATTAGTAAATAATGGCTTAATTAAACAATTAGAACACCTTGAAAAGTAGAATGAAAATTGTTAAAAAGAAAAAAAGATACATTATTCCTATATAACTGCTTGGTACTTTAATATATATATATATATTTTAGCAAACTGTTTTCTAAACACAGAACTTGGGAAATATCAGTTCACTTAATTAGCCCAGGAGATCAATTAAAAGCAGAAGCTGGTTGGAACAACAAGCTGCAGCCACAGGGGGTCCCCAGGACAGAGTTTGGTAAACACTAATCTAAATGAAGAAAACTGTCCATTCATAATCCAAGACTAATTTGTGGCCAGGAAAAATCATGGAAAAAAATTGTGAAATTCAAATAAAGGAACATATGCTTTTTATCTGATCTTTTGTTCTCTAGTTCTTACTGAAAACAGAAAATCCAACAATACCCTAAAAACGTAACATGCCATTAAGCAAACTGGCATTGTATATTGACAGATTTGATTTGCAAGCTTGAGAAAGCTAGTTGGTGGCTGTTTGAGGTCATTCATTTACTACAAGTGTTGGCATAAATACCCCAAGAACTTAGATTTATTTTCTACCCAATAATTAGACATTAAACTAAACTTCCCATCAGGAATAAATAACGTATTTCAAAAAAGTGTGATTGGGTAGGAAGAACCAAGCTTAATTCTCAAAGATGTCACATATGTTGACATCAATCCCAGAACATTCCACATTCTACATAGCATGGTTTGGATCAGAGTGCCCCCTCCAACCTCAATCTCCATAAACTTGATTAATCCTTAAGGGACAAAAAAAATGAACTGTTGTCATAATTGATTTTATTTCCAACTCCAGATTTAAATGGAAAACATTAAATAGAACAAAACCTCAGATGACAAGACAGTTGACCAGTTTTGAATTTTACACCCCGTCATAAAGCCAAGTGCTCCCTTGAATGTTTCAGTCAATATTTTGATTATGCATGTTCTTCAGCCAATTTTTCTGCCTTCTGGACCACCTCCGCAATTGGGCCAACCATGTAAAAGGCTTGTTCGGGAAGACTGTCATGCTCACCTAGAATCAATCATGAAAATACATTTGAAAAAAATGACTAAAAACAGACAATTATATTTAGATCAAATTACTCAGTATTTTAAATGTTACTCTTCTTTCTACTAATGTATTTAAGATCCATAAAATAGACACTATAGACTAAACAGGACCGTAAAATATGAGGGATGTTCCACACTTTACAGTTTCTAATGAAAACATAATTCAGGAGTAGTAGTACTTGGGCAATAAAAAGTTGGTACGGAGCTGGGAAAATTGCATCGCAAATAAAGGTGACTATGTAGAAAAGTTATGTAATTTGTTTTTTAAATTAATAGAGTTAAAAAAAAAAGTGGAAACTTTTTGAATGTCCCTCATACTTTATAAATTGATATGGATAATGCAGAACTTAGAACACTTCTAACTCTTAACATTAAGAAGTCTATATAGCTCTAAAAATTAGAAGCCATCTGAAAGATCAATGGCAATGCAGTACTAAACATCAAGAGACCAACCGTTGCAACCACGCACTACCTGAAACAGTCTTTTAAGCATCTTAGCTTCAAGTACTGCAATGTTTCAGAAACCAACAATCAAATAAATGTACAAGTACACACTTACCACGAAGAATGCTCTGGAATCCACTGATTGTCTCTTTAAGGGGGACCAGTTTTCCAAGATGACCAGTAAATACTTCTGCCACTTGGAAGGGCTGAGACAGGAAGCGCTGAATCTTGCGAGCCCTGGCCACAGTCAGCTTGTCTTCCTCGGACAATTCATCCATACCCAAAATAGCAATGATATCTTGCAGGGATTTGTAGTCCTAAAAAAAATTTGAAAAGTTCACCAATAAAAAAGCTGTGCTTTCATTGGAACAAAATAAGGATTTTGGCATTATATATACAGAGTTAAACTACAGCCAACCAGTACAAAGTCTTAGGAACTGCACAATATTTAACATGTACAATTATAATGAAACAGTAAACATTTAAGGATCTTAAATTTGAAAACTTCAACAGCAAGTTACCTGAAGGATTTTCTGTACTCCACGAGCTACATCATAGTGCTCTTGTCCTACAATGTTGGGGTCCATGATACGTGATGTAGAATCCAGTGGGTCAACAGCAGGGTAAATGCCCAGCTCAGCAATTGCACGAGAAAGCACAGTTGTGGCATCCAAGTGAGCAAAGGTGGTAGCTGGAGCAGGATCAGTCAAGTCATCAGCAGGCACATAAATGGCCTAAAAAATTAAAACGTGGACCACGTTCACAATCGGCACAAATATGAACTCAAGATTTAATACAAATGGGAATGCAAACTTACCTGTACTGATGTAATGGAGCCTTTCTTGGTTGTCGTAATTCTTTCCTGCATAGTACCCATGTCAGTGGCCAGGGTTGGCTGGTAACCTACAGCCGAGGGAATACGACCCAACAAGGCAGATACCTACAACACAATTGTATTATATACACACTACAAAACGCAGCCTCTCAGTGCCATAAAACACCAAATGGCAAAAGAGATTTACCTCTGATCCAGCCTGAGTAAATCGGAAAATGTTGTCAATGAAAAGCAGCACATCTTGTCCTTCTTGATCACGGAAATATTCAGCAACAGTTAGACCAGTCAGGGCAACTCTAGCACGAGCACCAGGGGGCTCATTCATTTGTCCGTATACAAGTGCTACCTGTAAAAGTATGCCACCAATTAAAAACATCAGTGCTGCACGGTTCTAAATGTACATGTTTATAAACTGCTTTTGGTTTAAGAAATCAGTTTCACTAATATTGTTAACTAATGTATATTTTAAAAGAGGTTCAGGCTGATGTTACACAAAAAAGAAAATCTAAATCTGAGTGGTTTACAATGTAATCCAACATTGATGACAGTCTAATATTTTACCTTAGATGTGGTGTCCTTCAGGTTGATTACACCAGACTCGATCATCTCATGGTACAAGTCATTGCCTTCACGGGTGCGCTCTCCCACCCCAGCAAACACTGAATATCCACCATGGGCTTTAGCCACATTGTTGATCAGCTCCATGATAAGTACAGTTTTGCCTACACCAGCACCTCCAAACAGGCCTTAATGGGGAGATAAAAGGAAATAATTGAACTTGCCCGATAGAAAACATAACACAAGTCACTTTACTCTAGATGTCTTAGAACAGATATTAAGTATTGCATTTATTATGCTCTGGCAAAAATTAACAGCTTGACTTAACACGTTTTTGGAGTTTTTAAAAGCAGAAGTGAGGTGAACCTTAACTCTAAAATTTGATACTCACCAATTTTCCCACCCTTGGCATAGGGAGCTAGAAGGTCTACCACCTTGATACCAGTCACCAGGATTTCTTGCTCAACACTCATGTCCACAAATTCTGGAGCTTCTGCATGAATGGCAGCCGTCCTTGAAAGAAAGGGTATTTTTAATAATGTGCTACTTGTAAACAAAGCAGATTCCATAGCAGTATGCAACATTTACAAAAACGTTAAAATGCAACAAAATCTATCATTGATCCTAAAGAATATCTTAAGGCAATACTCTACCCCTATACTGAACTGCTTAATTTGATTGTATTTTAAACACACATATAGTTAACACTTACTGCTTGGTGGTAATTGGTCCCCTTTCATCAATAGGCTCGCCAATCACATTCATAATTCTTCCCAATGTTTCAGGACCAACTGGAATTCGAATTGGAGCTCCAGTGTCAAGAACTTTCTGACCACGCACCAAACCCTCTGTTCCATCCATGGCAATTGTTCGGACAGTATTCTCTCCTAAAAGACAAAGGGGTTTATGTTAGGATAGTAAACTGTTAAAATGGAAACTAACTACTTCTTAATACTAGTACAAATAGAAATTTTTAAAATCTTTCAAAGCACTTATTAAATTGTCAGTGACATCCCCAAAAGAGTAGTAGACAGATTTGAAAACATTTTTTCACTTAAGCTTCCAGATTTTACAATTCCTCAAAGTTAACTTATCTATCAAATACAAACATGTTAAGAGTATACAACCTCACTCAACAAATACCAGTTATACAAGTTTTTAAAATTAAGACACTAACTATGGAGCCGTACTATGTAATACTGAAAATAATTTAGGGCTATATCAGATTGTAAAAGAATTCTCCCAACCCATGGCATTAACTTAAAAAAAATAAATAAATAAAAAAATAAAAAAAAAATTATATACTATATTTTAAAAGATATATAGTAATGATATTCCTGTTTCTCACACACACAACAACTATGGGTACAAGACTCATAATAAACAATTCAACAAAACTATTCACAACAAATGAGGAATTTACCAAGATGTTGGGCCACCTCCAACACGAGCCTAGTGTCACGCCCTGATACTTCCAATGCATTGAGGATTGGAGGCAGACCTTCATCAAACTGGACATCCACAACAGCACCAATGACTGCCACAATACGTCCAGTTGCAACTCCGGGTTTTGCAGAGGGTGCAGTCTGTGCTGCATAGTTTCTACCTGCAAGAGTCAACAATTTAACATTTACAAATTAAAAAAATGCAATGCAAGAAACATCGTTACAAAAAGGTGGTTAATTCGGTTAAGGAAAAAACTATTTCTCCATACTATGTCATAATGAGTCTGAAGAGGTGGAATTTGTTTTGACATTTCCCTGCAGTTTTTCAAGCCGACAGAACATTTAACCATCAAAGCATTTACATAAGAGGTCACTTTAAACAGGGTCTTGAATTCTTTCAGCATGTTACAATCTGCACACGAGGTGCACCATGTTTTGAATTAGGTTTTAGCATGTTTACTTGCTTAGCTGATGCATTTACCCAAAGTGACTTACAAAACAGGTCAGCATAATCGAGTAAACATTGGTCTGGGAGGACTGTTTTTGTGGGAAATCAGTGTTACAGGGCCATTAGAAAATGAACCATCACAAGTGAAGAGCTCAGAACAAAATACAAGCTAGTTACACCTGCTGTGTTACAAAACCTAACAGCTAATATCAGTTTGACAGAAATTCACCAAACAAGAGAATATCCAAATGCTTCTTAACACACTGAGGGAGTCAGAATTTCAAATGTAGGTGGACAGCATGAAGGGTCTGAATTGAGATTTCATGCCACAATGGGGTGGCATCACCAGACAATTTTTTTTTTTTTTTTGCATACCTGAGTGTTTGAGAAGGAGCACAGGATCTCACAAGTGGCTCTGTATATAGTATCTTTTAAAGAGCTAATGTCTTGCCTGAAGAAGGGGCCTAAGTTGCCTCGAAAGCTTGCATATTGTAATCTTTTTAGTTAGCCAATAAAAGGTGTCATTTTGCTTGGCTTTCCTCTACAAAGAGCTAATGTGATATCCAAGAGGTTTTCAGTGCAACTGTGTACAAATATTGCCATTCAACAGGCCTTCAATTACTTTGAAGTACTTAAATGTGTGACAGGTTATTTGTATTATTAAATGTTGGTATAGCTTCAACATTACAATGCTGGAGAGGAAACAAAAAAACGTTAAATGTCTAGTGCTATTAAAATAAACAGGTTTACCTGTGCTTATTCCTTGTGTACAAGACTAGGTCTGCAGATAGCTACATAATGTACAAACCATGTCTTAGTTTAAAGTAAAAGAATGTAATCCTTAAGCTAACACAAAAAGTCGCCCATATACACAAATGCATTTGAATGACCTTAAATTAAAATTCTCTTTGCAATACGCCCTGTTTTATAAACCGAAGCCCAATTCACCTGTAATCTTGAGAGCAGTGTTTTGAATCCCATGTTGGAATATGGCTGTTTGGGAGATTGTTTCCTTACACATGCCTTGTCCATACCTATACTTCAAGTGCAAGGTATATAAAGAATAAATGGCCAGAAATGTCCAAAGCTACAGTACACTTGGCAGTTGCAACTTTCCTTGTATTACATGCATCCTTACATTCAATCACTGTTAGAAACCACAAAACTACTTTATATTTACAGTCAGAATTAGCTGGCATCAAGGACATGTGTTCTAACAAGTGGGTAGTTGCCCTTGACACCACAATGTTTGGAGCTACATCTAACTTGCCACAGCTCAGAAAAGAGCCTTGTCCGATACAGATTTCAGCAATGCAAATTCACATAGATAATGTGTTCAGAGAAGACTTTAACAATTAAATGAACAATTATATTCAAAATCCTATTTACTGTGATCGCGACTGTAAATGTTTCGCTAAATTATACATATTCATGTAAGAGCTACAAATCAAGTGTAACAAAAGGCTGAATTACCACCTTTTATATCAGTATCCGACTTAATGAACAAGAGCAAAAGTCATCAAATTACACGTACAAATGTCGGCAGCACTGATGACTTCATAGTGTCAGCTACGTAAATGTGGAAAAAATAAAAAAGCAAACCTAAGTGAAGGTGGAACGAAGTAAGTACGCAGTATACAAACACCTTGACTGTCACTTTCGCAGCAGCTCGAGCACTTTAATAAAGATCCTGCAAGTGAAAGGTTGAAAGCTCCTTCCTTGAAGCAAGCGAGGGAAACGGCCATTCAACTTCAAGGATGTCAAAGTGCGAAGGACAAACCGAACACAACGTCTATATACATTTCGGGTTCAGGAATTACGCTTCCAATAGAATCCTTAATATCATTAATTGACCGGTAATCTCGTTTATCAAGTCGTTGATCACTTTGCAATATAGGTTTTTGTGCAGGCCTACAAGTCAGGCTGCAATTAGCCCATACTAGATGCATGTCAAATAAAGGTCACTCTGAGATTCATACCAAACATCCCATTTAAACGGCTAATAAATCAAAGTATGGATGACAAAGGCTTTCACTTTAAAAATGTAATGTGCCTATTACAAGAAATCAATCAAAACAGTTCAAAATATTAAGAAACTTGAGGCCCGGTCATAGAAATGCGAGGCGCTGCCATTAAGAGGAAGCCAATCTAAAGCGCTACACGTTAACTTCGTTAGCAATTAAAGTCAATATAAAATATTCGTGTCTTACGTGAATACAAAGCAGCAGGCGATCCCTGGATGACTTTCAGGGGGTTAACCCCAGGCCTAAGGGCCTGCAACGCCCCGGTGCAGCAGCGTCCTACAGCTCCTAACATGCTTAAAATGGCTGAAGGTGGAAGGGGACGGCGCCGGTTTTCGCTCTTATATAGACTCGCACCGCGTTGTCTGTGAGCATGCGCGACCTGTGACGGCACGTGGCGTTTGGTGCATGCGCAAAAGAGAGCGAGGGGTGGAGTTGAGGCGCCTGTCGCTACCCGATCTGCGTGCCTACCCGATTTGCGCGCGCAGGCGTATTGAAAGCCTAGCATGCCGTAAAGTGTTCACGCATGCGTTATACAGATTGGGCAGAACCGTAAAGTGAGCGATGACGTATTCGTTCAATACGTATGTAATAACACACTCCGCATGCGCTTAATAAAAAAAATATATATATACTAAACATTTCGCTTTACGGCATGGATCGGTCTCAACTGCGCATGTTGATACACAACTGGGTAGTACAGTATATTCGTTTCAATACTGTAGTAGTTTACCATAATGATAATATTATTAAATATTCATTGTACGTTCTGTTTTCAGGGCTGAATTAAGCTTGTCATACTCCTTGTTATAAACGTTAATTGTTTATCACTGAGATCCCTTCGTTTAGTTTACATAGCACTTTTTTTTTTCAGTTCCCATTGTACAAAGAAGTATTTGACCATTGCATATGTTATTATAGTCTACATATAAAAAATAAATGTCGGTTTTAAAAATAGATGTATTCAAGTACTATATTGTCTTTGAGTAACGCAAAGAAATTACTCGTGTCAGCTTTATGTTGTATTTAAATTCCAATGTCAAATAGTTCAGATATATAGCAATACAATAAATAAATAAAGTGTGAACTAAAAACTGAGTAATCATATAAAATATGTTCAAAATATTGACAAGATGCCATATATGTTAAAGTAACCAGGATGATTATTGCATAAATGCACAGCAGTATAGATTATTATTGCATTTTAGTAAACAGTCATTACACACACTACCTACATTAATTGTACATGATCAATGACAATGATTTCAGATTGAAGAGATATGAGTTCAATAAGTTTATAGCAGTTTTTTTTTTTTGTCTGTTTGTATTCGGATTCAGCGGGTTAGAAAATGGATGGATGTTTGTAGCATACAGATTGATCTGAAATGCCTGCTTGATGGGAGAAGCTCAAACACGTTCTGTCCAAGATGAGTGTTTGCCTTGATGATGTTTTTAGCCCTTCTTACACAGGGAATCTTGTATAGATGATCAAGTGATGGCAGTTCAGTTCCATTAAACGTGCTGTGATGTTTTTATGATCCACCACAGGGCTTTTTTGGCAGGTTTGGTGCAGTTGTTGTACCAGGCTGTCATGCAGTTAGTCAAAATGAGTGTGTATATATGTAAAAATGAACTGTTGATGCACTTTTCATCCCTGGAATAACTTTACATATTATTACTAATTATGAAATACACATGTGTCATAGGGCATCATGGTTTACAAAACTTTGTTTCGGTAATACTAGTGGATTGCATAAAGAGTCTTTCAAGAAAAAGAAATCTTCATTTCATGTCTAATCCACAAAGCACAACCCCAGCACCATCTTCTGTGATACTATTGCTTGTCTTGTACTCAAATTTAAATAGCTTTTATTCACCCATATAGTGTCTTAAATGC
>JANRMT010062814.1:22152771-22169815 GCA_026402145.1 Polypterus bichir lapradei | reverse complement strand
CACAGATTTAACATTTTACCCAGAGCACAGAAAATTTAAAGTTACATTTTTTGCTATTTTGATCATTAAAATTATTCCACAAATAACTTCTGTAACATTTTAATACTAATAAAGTCCAAACTGCTTAACAAATACATATAACTTTATGAAACTGCGAAAATACATATACACAAAAAGTACACAAGAGGAAAATTATATACATCTGATGGTCAGATGGCCCTGTTGAAGAACACAAAAAGGTCTAGTTGGTCAGAGAAGGTCACAGACTCCCCAGGCCCCTGTGGACATTCTTAGCAAGCATATTGTTGTAGTGTTAATCCAGATGCCACTCCATTTCAAGGGGGTCTTCAGAAATCTTCTCTCTTCAGCACCACAGACAGTTGCACAAGACTTGACCAGGGTGCATGGCAAAGGGCATCACCAGACAAAAAAAAAAAAGCAAAAAAACAATGGTTATTATCTAGTGTAAATCTTTCAAAGTGTATGCAGTTCAAGTCATAAACCATTACAACTGATAGAAGTGGGAATTAAACAAAGGTGAAGTTTAAAAATGGTGTTTTAAAAGTATTTTGATAGGTTTTTCATTTATAGCTGGCATTCTATATTTTTGGTATACATGTGCAAGCTGCTTCACCAGTCCTTTCATAAGCAAATTAGTTGGCAATATTGGTTGTGGATTAAAGATTAAAATGAGGAGTGTTGGGGGAGAGACAGTACCAAATACAGGAAGGGACTAAATTGTTCAGAGCTTTTTATGTAATGAATAGTAAAGTACTTTCAAATCAATTGTGAAGGAGACAGCCATCCAGTTTATTAAAGCTAAGGTCAAGTAAATGAGCTTGGAATATGGAGAAAAACAAAATGTAAACAAGACAAGATACATTACCCCAGAATACTTGGCAATGACGCAGTAGATTCAGACCCAAGACTCAAATGAAGGATTCTGGAAGCACTGGGCAGTAGCATCATCTTCTATTCCAACAGATATCACAGCATTCCCTCCTTCTTTAATTGCTGCCCTATCTTTCGATTAAATTCTTCCACTTCACTAAGGCAAGTAAAATATAAAAATAATAAATAAGAATTGTTCAAACACTTACTTCAAACATTCATAGACTTGACTTTTACCCGACACTGTATTCTGGGCCACCAAGAAATAAATCTTCTGCCTCCTGTCCTGATACACCTTGTAGAGCAGCCAGGGCATGGATGATGGACTATCCAAAAGTAAGAAAAAACAGAATACAAAAGTTGCTTGCATGTAACTGAAATATGACCACATCACATTATAAGTGAAGGCATACACCAATTACCCAGTAACAAAGCATAAAACCCTAAGAATGTGTTCTTTATTTTGCAAATGAAACAGCCTGGTTTTGTTTCTATTGAAACTCATACAATGAGAAAAACAACAGCCAACGTGATTGCGAGGATTCATACACAGACTAAGATATTGTGATCTAATGTCTGGGGGTGGAAATTGCATAGTCTATTGCATAAGAAAAAACACATTGCTATATTGAAGTGGGCAGAAGACTACAGATCATCTGGTGCACAAATTATTTACATAACAGGCCACCCCAGCGGTCTTACCTCAGGGAATAAGACATCCAGAATGAACTGCACACGATCTCTAATAGGGAATGCTGTTTGTACAGTTCACAGAAATCTCTCAAGATATGAGAAAAGGGCATCCTGTTGTTCGTCAGACTCCAGGTACACAGGCACTCGGAAAGATGACTTTTCCTGGAATCTATTCAGCCACTTAGAAGGCTCATTACCACGGAGTATCCTCTGTGTTCAAGAAACAAAAAAAAAAAAAAAAAAAAAAGGGCCAATGTTGCTTGTAAATGCATTAAGCGATAGGTTATTATTATAGAGCCCCCTTTCTCCCCTTATATTTAAGTTAACATTTAACAAATAATCTTTTCTCAGTTACCAACAACATCCAATATGAATTAAAGAATTAAACACACACAATTACCTGCCCATTTGTCTGAGGATGGTAAGCACTGGAGACAGCATGCTTTATTTTTAGGACTCCAAAGATATTCTCATTTAGCTGTGGATGAAGAATCAACAGAATTGCTTCAGTAGTTCACACAAGGGATAATAAATGGGTTTATAAATAATGGACTTTCAAGAAATGTTTCCATTTAAAAATGAAAAGCATTTTTTTTTTCCCCAACAGTACCTCGTTGACAAACTCTTTGCCTTGGTCAGTAATGATCTTCCTAACCATGCCAAATGTGTACAGCTTCCCTATGATGGCTGCAGACACTTCACTCGCTGACTTAGACTGTAGAGGCTCAGCAACGATCCACTTTGTGTAGAGGTCAGTCATGGTCAACACATACTTGTTACTTCTGGCAGTTTCACACATTGGGCCAAAGAGATCCAGACCTACCACCTCCCAAGCTTCTTTCACCTGATAAAATATTTGCCTTTAAATCTTTATCCTCATTCGATTTTATTTCACAAACCTGGAGCCCACCATTACCTTGATGGAATGCAAGAATGGTACCATGGTCTTGATGGGATCATTCAGCTGACAGCGGTGACAACATCTCACCTAAAACAAGAGATACAAACTGAATGAAATTTTGCATCATACGCTTACTTTGTAGATAAGAAAGAATTTAACACTTAAAGCTACAATAGATTTGGAAACAACTTTAGTAATGCACAAAGAAATTAGGGACAGCAGCAAGGATAACAAGAATACTACAAAAAAAACAAGCATTTTATGAAGGAAAATCATCCTAAACAACTAGCTACCAGAGGATGATAAAACAGGGCTATTGACGACTTAAGTCTTGCTATGGTGCAAAACCAACTTTGTGAGGGTGACATCATAATTATTACTCAATTGGTCTCTTGGCAAGGAAGGAACAGAGGACCACCTAGTCTACTCTTTGGATTACTAGAAAAAATTTCACACACACAGTTACCTGCCCACTTGATCCTTTTAGATGCACTAAGGGTTTATGAGAGAACTGTAAAATTGGGCATCATTTTGAAAAGACAGAACAAACTGCACCAGTCCTCAAAAGAAGAACTGAAGTACCGAAACAGATACTTTAAGGAAACTGTATGACTGCCTGGTAATTGTATCTCAGCTGTAGGGGTCTTGCAAAAACATATGAGCAACATTTTAATATGAACCAATTACTCTGTTTCTTAGTACAAGTCATGATAATCTACAACCTGAGGCAGAATCGTTAAATGTATCTCAAGATTCACACTGGAGTATTTGTAAAACTTACCCAATTAGCTACATCGTTTGTAAGAGTTGGCCAGAAATAGCCAGCAATAGCTCTGTTTCTGGTTCATCTCACACCGTTATGGTTGCCGGTTCCAGGATTATCATGACACTCCATTAGGACAGCTCTCTTTTGTTCTTCACTCATAACAACCAGACGAATGTATTGTCGGTTTGGCCCGGTGTAAAAAAGTTGGTGGTCTGTCAGAGAACAAAATGATACATTCAGTCATTATTCTTAACACTGATGAATACTGGGACTTATACTTTTAGGTCACTGGACTTAGAAGGTTAAATTTACTCTATGAATTAACTTTTCTGCTCCGTTTACCTTTATTAACACTCTGTGGAGGGTTGCGGCACGGAGAGGGGTTTAATGAAAAAAAAATAAATAAATAAAACCACAACTATAGGTCACAAAGAATTACTTAGCTACACAAAATATTGCACTAACACTGCAATAAAAAGTAAACATAAGGCTTCTTAACAACAATTCTTTAGAAAACTTTTAGCATTCGTTAGTGAATGCTAATTTACTTCTCTGTTTAAAAGAACTGTAAAATTTAGACACCTGAATTGAGATGCATCTAGGCAGTTCAGATTTTCATATTCCCAAAAAGAGAAAACCTACTAATCCATTAATCAAGTATATATCGGTAAGTAACAGGAAAGTCCACCCAAGCAGTTTTTTTAATAACACAATTAAAAGTTTTGCATATTTCAAAATATTCATGCGTGTTCATTGAAATTACCAGCCTCTTTAAAACGGTACATTTGGTAATATTCCAATTAGTAAAAAAAAGTCAGACAATACTAAATATATCTAAATTATATTACAGTATATACTGTATTCTCAAAAACTGAAAAGCATTCAATAAACATTACACATAGTACCTTTAATCATAAAACTCACGGACGCGCGTCGTATTTCACTTCGCTCTCTGACCGTTAAATTGTTGCTAAATTCTTCCCGTAAAAGATATTCTTTCAAGTTGTTGTAAAATTGAAAAGTCTTCATTTTTTCAAGAAGTGAAAAGTATTCTTCTTCCCGAAGAAAAATTCAATATGCTCCTATTCTTCTTTATGGCGTTCTTCTTTCTCCTTCTCTCTCGAATGGTGGAAGTTATATTTGTTAATGCAGACCGAGAAATTTAAATCCCACAGTAACTTTTTTTCTCGTGTGTCGTAAAACATTAGACATGCGCAGAACAAATCGGGCAGTGTTGTGAAATGAATTTTAATTAAGCAGAGAGCGCGTGCGCGAGACAAATCGGATGGGGACTCAAGTCGCAAAGTAAAAAAAACGCAGATCGGACAGGGTCGTAATAGTAAAGCTCTGCGCATGCGTGCGCATGCGCGCGCAAATCGGGTAGGCAACGCAGATCGGGTAGCGACAGCGCCGCCATCGACAGCGTCACGTTCATGTTCGTCTAGTTCCTGTTAGTTAGTTAGTTTTAATTATAACGATTTCAGTACTGTACGTGAATTGAAATTATTTCTAACTTTCGTTATATTTATTTAAAAAGTACAATTCAACATATTTGTATTTCTTATCGATCACGTTTTCTCAGCTTTTTGTCTGACGGCAGTAATGTAGCTAGTTTGGCTATGCTTGCTTAAAGTGTAGCCAGAAGCACAGTCACAATTTAATATAGCGTCATTCACAGATTACATTCACAATTACTGAGCAAATGGGTTACGCATTTGATCAAAAACACATTCGGACGTAGTTTAATATAAAGGAAATGCAGGAATGATCAAAATTAAGTGTTAATATTTCGACACATTTTAAATATTTGTTCATTAAGTTTTCAGATCTACTTTTATTCAGTTTTAAAGGTCATGGGGCTGAAGCCTCGCTTATCGTCATCAGGTGAAAAACATGTAAATTTAGGCTGGGCCGGGTGCCACTTCATCACTGGGCATACTAACGCAAACTCATATTGGCAATTGGAGTTGCCAGTTCACCTGAGACATATCTCTGGGATGTTGATATGCATTGGTGTCCTTTAAAATAAGTTAGAAGGGAGTGACGTTTTAACACCGTGATTATAACGTTTGCATGTAGATAGCAAATGCCAAACTTGCAAACAAGAGCGGCGTTTGGGGGTAGCAAGTGGGGCGACCGCCCCAGGCCCCGCGGCTAAGGGGGCCCCGCTTTTGAGGTCCGCGTGTCCCGTTCAAGCAGATTTGTCAAGTTATATTCTCCAGTTATATTTTGATAAAGTCCGCGTGTTATCTTGCAAAAATGTAGCTGAATACTGTAATGAGAAAATCCGGTGTGTGTTAACATTATTTTTATTAAATTTGCGTGCAAGTGTACACAGTCCACACATACCGGTAACAGCGTTTATGTAACCGGCCCCGCGTGGGGTTGGTCAGCCCTAGGCCCCGTACACCCCTGCCGAATCTGCTTGCAAATTAACATAAAATAATAATGGAGGGTACCAGCGGGGGTGGATTAACAAATAGGCTAACCAAGGTCGCAGTCTGGGGGCCCGGACTGACTATAGGTCCCAGTTGCTTAAAACAATATATTTTGTTATCATTGTTATTTTACCGGTGCATCTTACATTACATACAGGGATGGACTGGCCATTGGGACTAACGGCACAAACCCCGACGCGCGCTTCATTTCAGTACTGCACTGTTGAGGCACAAGGTGTACAGAGAGAGAGAGAGAGAGGGTTGCGACGCGAGTGGCCAAGGCTGGATCCTGCGTGCTCCTGTCCGTCCAATCACGTCATCGGACTAACTGTCGACCATCCCTCACCGACGCAAACTAGAAAAAGGCTCAAGAGGAAAGTTGCGAAATAAATTATCGAATTATGTGCAATGAACTGCAGCGGAGACAGCTTGCACTACTAATCAGTACAATGAAATTCCTTCTTGCACACTTCTCCTCTGAATGACTGAGAAAAATAACAATAAAATAATAATAAATAAGTATATACTGCAAATAATTTACTCATCAGTGGATGCAGTGCTGAAAGGTAAATTGAAAGATTAGAGAGGGGCGTTTAATTGCAAGATACCACAGTTAGAAGATTTTTCTTTGACTTTATTTTCAAAACGGTTTTATGCTTTATTTTACAAGGAAGTTAACTTTCAAACGCGTGGAGGTAATATTAGCTTTCCCCCATCCCTTTCATAATGCGAGCAGCCTTCCTATTGGCGTCTGCAGCAGAGCTACTCCCACAGAGAACAGAAAGGAGTCCTGTCTGTCGTCTCAGAGCTGCATGGAGTGCCAATCCTGCCACCAACTCCCATGATTTCCCTGCAAGTTGGAGGACCACTTACAGGGCCGGATGCAGTTTAACGTCATATGATTTTAATATCATTTTATTTATATCATCCAAATGATTTGAGTCATTTTCAGTTATGCATTTTCTCTTCAGTTTCCTTCTGAGTATTTTATTAAACCAAATAGTGCATGATGAATTATGTTTACCGCTGTTGTAAGCCGCTTTGGGTAAAAGTGTATGCGCTGCAAACGAATGTAAATGTAAATGAATACACGTAATTATAATTGTCATTTACATCTTATTGCTAATAGCCACAAAACAGTGAATGCCACTCTTTAAGATTAAGAGAAACTTTTAAATGTTATGATCAGGGCTTTTTCTTATTACATTTTGCACAACCGTCATTAGGGTCGCATCCCGCGTTTCTAGGGGTGTGGTCTCTGGGGTTGTGCCCTCAAGTTTATCAGCATGCTGGGATAAAAGTTAGGCACTTGCTCCCAGCTTTTATCCGATTGGTGGATAAATCCTTTAAACCTTCTCTTTGCTATTGACCTTAGTGTCTTGTCTGGTTTTTACGTTGATCCCCTCGTCTAGGTTTCAGTCTCTTCATTATACAGTATTTTGTTTTCTTTTGCCTTTTACGTGCATCTCCCACTTTGTCTCAAAAACTAGTTATCTGTTTCCTGCCGAGCCAAGGTTCAAAATCTTAACAAGAGAGAAAACTAAACCGAAGCACAAAAATGGCACTTGAGCAATAAGTGGTTTATTACTCATAAATGGCCTCTCATGAAGCAGCTACTGTGGTCCTTTAGGACTGACGTTGCTCTGCCCTGATTAAAACTGGGTCTTAAATAGCAAATCAAAGAAATTAAGTTGATTAGTAGAAAAAACTGGTCACTAGTTAAGTAAAGGGTAGAATGAAACTCTGTAGCCACTGTGGCCCTCTTGATGAAGAATCTTTGAGACGGTAATGCTAATCACTGTGCCACCATGCAGCTCATTAAGAAAGTATACCATATACAGTATAACCACTCAAGTAATCAGATTGTGACTCAGACCTAAGAATGTAACACTATAATCTTCTCTGTACTCTTTGTTTTATTTGGCAGATACTGTATCAGACGGGTCCCCAACTCCCCCAAGCTGGAGGGCTGCAGTGGCTGCAGGTTTTCATTCTAACCCTTTTCTTAATTAGTGACCTATTTTTGCTGCTAATTAACTTCTTTTAAATTAATGTTTATTGACTTTCTCTTGAAGATTCCATCCATCCATCCATTATCCAACCCGCTATATCCTAACTACAGGGTCACGGGGGTCTGCTGGAGCTAATCCCAGCCAACACAGTGCGCAAGGCAGGAAACAAACCCTGGGCATGGCGCCAACCCACCCCTTAATTGTTTCTTTTTCCTTAATTACCAGTCAAATAATAATGAGATACAAAATGAGCCAAAACAGGACCAGCAATCTGTGACCATCATTCAATATTGGAAAATAAAGGAACATGAAGGTCTCAGGAATGCTGATCTGCTCAGGTTCCCAAAATACAGAAAAATCAACAATTTCCTAAATGTCTGCTATTGCACCTTGAGAGCAGCAACAAGCCATGGAATTAAAAAATGGGTTTAATTAACAACTGGTTGTAGTGAAATTGGTTGGAGTTTGAGGCCCTGACTTAGTTGGTCTTCTGTTGGCTCCCTCACTTCACATTTCATTTCTGTTTGGGTGTCATTTAAGGAAAGAAATGAAGCAATTCAGGGAATAAATCTTAAAAAGCATATAAATGAAAGTTAAAAGAAGCTAAATAGTAGCAAAAACAGGCCACTAATTAAGAAAAGGGTTAAAATGAAAACCTGCAGCCAATGGGGCCCTCAAGGACTGGAGTTGAGGACTCCTGCTGTATCACATATCTATGTGATGTTTGCCAATTGACCAACCAATCACAAGCGTTACCTGGTAGGGTAACTACTATCTATCTATCTACCTAAATAATCAGATTGCAACTCGGACCTAACAATGTAATACTAAGATCTTCACCCTGTCAAATAAGCAAACCAGCCGCCATAGCGCAGCATCAGAGGCATTGTCTCAGGCGCCGATGTTCGATCCCCATAAAGGGATACAAAGGTGCGTACGTCTGACAAGCCCCAATAAGGGCGAAACACGTGTCATGTACTCTCTGTATTATTTGGCAGATACTGTATCACGTTTAATACAACAACAACATTTATTTATAGAGCACATTTTCATACAAATAATGGAGCTCAAAGTGCACATGTTATTTAAGGTTATTAAAAAGAATACAGTCTTGTAGAGAATTAAAAATTCTTCAGTAAAAGAGAGACTGAAGGAACATATTACTCAATATATGTAAGTGTTTAATATTTAGGGTGAATTACTAATCGTTTCTCATATTAAAGTGCTGTCATTACAAATTGTGTCATACCAGTCAACACATCATCTGCAATATGGCCCAGGCTTCCTAGGGTCTTACAATACTGTTCACATATTGTTAATACTTTTTGTTCTTTTCATTGTTTATTTCAGCATTTCTTGCACTGAGCTGCATTCTGCACTTTGTATGCATATATACTGTACATATATATATATATATATATATATATATATATATATATATTGTAAAAGAGAGACAACACACAGCATAAAGGGTTGGGGTTTTGGCCCCGTATACTGTAAACAAAATAGTAGTTTAAGCAGTCAAAATACAAACAAAAGGTCTTCAAAATACGCAACGACTTTACAGGCGTCGGTGGCCATTTTTATACAGGTGGAGGAATGCTGGGAAGGAGGCGTGAGGGATAACGGGACTGCTGACGTCAGGGAAGATGGCGGAGGAATGGCGGAAGTGGATGTAGTGCGGTCAGGTTACGATGGTGGAGGATCCTTTTTCCTAGAAGAAAGAGCAGAAAGGTTAGTACTCCGCCATTCCCTACCGGCAAACGTCCTTCGAAGTGGTTTCGGATCCGTCCGCGGTCTCCTACTCGCGCATGCGTGACACGATATATATATATATATATATATATATATATATATATATATATATATATTTACATTTATATTTACATTCTCAGTCTTGTGTTTTTTCTTTTTATTGTGTGATTAACTGTTGTGTGTATGTCAATTATGTAACATATACTTGGAGAGTCACCAAAACTGGAGTCGAATTCCTTGTATGTCTGCATACTTGGCTAATAAATTCCGATTCTGATCCTGAGTCTCTTCCCAGTGACCTCATCATGTAATTGATAGGTTGAGATATGCATTGGTTGATTTTAACATTCGTATTTGTGAAATAGTTTCTAAACATGAAAATGCCTGCCTGTTATATAAACATGTGTCACAAACGCGTGCATGGGAGGCAGCAAAAAGGGCTTGAATGAAAGTAACACCATACCAGACCAGGGGGAGGCGATGTGCATTGACCCTTTCTCTCAGTTCTCTGCAGACCAGTTACGGGAAATTCCACCTGGCCCTGATGACCCTACTTCCAATTCTGACCCCACAGATGACCTCACTTCCAGTTCCGACTCCAGTTACATCATTTCCTCTGGTCGGCCTTTAAAGTGCTATCTTTTCCATCAGTTCTGTTTTGGACTCGACCATGTCATGTCAGTGTGCTTAATAATCCATTTGCAGCCAGGAATAATATATGGCTGGCTATCCCCAAACCTTTTTTTTTCTTGTAATTCCTTGTCTTGTCTTTGACACATGTCATTTTCTAACCTGCTTAATCTACACCAGGCCTACTTCTGGGGTTTCGGGGGTATGAAGCCAGCATAGGGCACATGAATTAAGGTAACATCATCACCACTTCTTGTTTAGGATTCAGATTTTATACTCACAAATCATCATTTGCTGGAAGTTAAACTGAAATCCATCCATTCATCTTCAAGCCCATTTATCCTGAACAGCATCATGGAGAAGTTGGAGCTTGTCCCAGAAATCAATGAGCACCAGGCAGGAACCAACCCTGGACATGACGTCAGACCATCGCAGGGTGAGCACACACACACACATTCACACACACACACTATGGCCAATTCACCTAATCTGCATGTTTTAAAAATCAAGGTACCAGAGTGGATCTTCAGAGCAATGCCATAGGGGAAATATTTTTGGTTCCCAAAAGGCCAATCCACAAGAAGGTTTCAGAAAGAATTTTTATTTATTTAGATGCATTCAGGCGTTACACATTAAATAACCATGAACAAATGATAACAGATATGTAAAATACCAATAAATCATGATTGTAAAAAGGACTTTAGCTGCTTATAGAATAATTCAGGATAAGTCCAGGATTTTCTTAATCTGTTAGTGTCCTGCTACACAGGCTACCATACATTTAAGATTTCTGGGCTTTTTCACCCTTTATATTAGGGAGTTTTTCAAAACACAAAGAACAAACTTCATATAAAAAGAATCTGTCCCATAATAAAATGGTGCTGTGTCAGTAATAGTTCTACAGGGAACCACACAATCCAGTAATGAAATGTAGAGTGTCATTAAAGAACCAGTAAGAGTGTCGTTGGAAAGCTTCACAGATATGGGGAGAACGTGCAAACTCCAAGCAGGACTCGAACCCTGATTGCTTACTGTGCCATTGTGCCGCCCTGGCTTACAGACATGCTGTATTTAATTAAAGATGATTGACATTTAACAAGTTTTCTCTAATATGTGTGGCACAAATAACTTATAAATGAAGCATATTGTGCAGTTTTGCAGTCCCATATGTATTTGTTTTATTAAAATATCATTTCTAGTCTTTCATCCTTCTCGTGGTTGTATGTTGTTTAATGGGGCTTGCTGTAAACACATTGATACTGCTTTACTTGGTTTATCCTGTTCATCCAATGCTTTGTGGTGTGTTACACTTTGTGTTTATCTTTAAAAGTAAAGTAAATCCTTTTTTATTGCATAAACGACAAGAATGAAAAGAATAAAATGGTGCTTGGTCAAGCAATGGCTCTATGAGGGACTACACAACCCATTTAGGCACCATTATTATTATAATTATTATGAGCAGATGGAAAGAGTACTTTGAGAGGCTGATGAATGAAGAGAACGAGAGAGAGAGAGAGAAGGGTGGAGGATGTGGAGATAGTGAATCAGGAAGTGCAACGGATTAGCAAGGAGTAGGTAAGGACAGCTATGAAGAGGATGGAGAATGGAAAAGCCGTTGGTTCAGATGACATACCTATGGAGGTATGGAGGTGTTTAGGAGAGATGGCAGTGGAGTTTTTAACCAGATTGTTTAATGGAATCTTGAAAAGTGAGAGGATGCCTGAGGAGTGGAGAAGAAGTGTACTGGTATCAATTTTTAAGAATAAGGGGGGTGTGCAGGACTGTAGTAACTACAGGGGGATTAAAATGATGAGCCACAGCATGAAGTTATGGGAAAGAGTAGTGGAAGCTCAGTTAAGAAGTGAGGTGATGATTAGTGAGCAGCAGGATGGTTTCATGCCAAGAAAGAGCACCACAGATGCAATGTTTGCTCTGAGGATGCTGATGGAGAAGTAGAGAGAAGGCCAGAAGGAGTTGCATTGCGTCTTTGTGGACCTGGAGAAAGCATATGACAGGGTGCCTCGAGAGGAGCTGTGCTATTGTATGAGGAAGCTGGGAGTAGCAGAGAAGTACATAAGAGTTGTACAGGATATGTACGAGGGAAGTGTGACAGTGGTGAGGTCTGCGGTAGGAGTGACAGATGCATTCAACATGGAGGTGGGATTACATCAGGGATCGGCTCTGAGCCCTTTCTTATTTGCAATGGTGATGGACAGGTTGACAGACGAGATTAGAGAGGAGTCCCCGTGGGCTATGATGTTTGCCAATGACATTGTGATCTGTAGCGATAGTAGGGAGCAGGTTGAGGAGACCCTGTAGAGGTGGAGATATGAGAGGAGAGGAATGAAGGTCAGTATGAACAGGACAGAATACATGTGTGTGAATGAGAAGAAGGTCAGTGGAACTGTGAGGATGCAGGGAGTAGAGTTGGCGAAGGTGGATGAGTTTAAATACTTGGGATCAACAGTACAGAGTAACGGGGATTGTGGAAGAGAGATGAAAAAAGAGAGTGCAGGCAGGGTGGAATGGATGGAGAAGAGTGTGGGGAGTGATTTCTGACAGAATGATATCAGCAAGAGTGAAAGGGAAGGTCTACAGGAAGGTAGTGAGACCAGCTATGTTATATGGGCTGGAGACGGTGGCACTGACCAGAAAGCAGGAGACAGAGCTGGAGGTGGCAGAGTTAAAGATGTTAAGATTTGCACTGGGTGTGACAAGGATGGACAGGATTAGAAATGAGGACATTAGAGGGTCGGTTCAGGTTGGACAGTTGAGAGACAAAGTCAGAGAGGCGAGATTGTGTTGGTTTGGACATGCGCAGAGGAGAAATGTTGGGTATATTGGGAGAAGGATGCTAAGGATAGAACTGCCAGGGAAGAAGAAAAGAGGAAGGCTTAAGCAAAGGTTTATGGACGTGGTGAGAGAGGACATGCAAATGATGGGTGTAACAGAACAAGATGCAGAGGACAGAAAGATATGGAAGAAGATGATCCGCTGTGGCAACAACTAACGGGCGCAGCTGAAAGAAGAAGATTATTATTATTATTATTATTATTATTATTATTGTTGTTGTTGTTATTATACACAATTTTATTCAATTTGCCCTTTCTGTTTGTCTGGGTCAAATTTTGCAATCAATTTTTTACTAAACTGATTTCCGTCAGACTTTGCACGCTTGCTGATCTCCTGTGACAATGCAATATTTCATCAGTTTTGACCTGGGATCTGTACGTTAATTTGTCAAATTTCAATTTCTCATGTCCTTATATTATACTTTTACTGAATACACATACCCTGTATATATAGCACTTTTAGCCAAAACAAATTAACTTGTATATTAATTAGCGGTGTTGGTCAAGTGGTTAGCACATTGGACTTTTAATCAAACAGTTGAAGGTGTTCAAGACCAATGTACACAAGTTAATTTCATAAAAAAATATTTTTTGATTAATTGATATTGAAGTTTTGTCAGATTACTTCAAAATGACAGTTAAGCAGCATTGTTCAAGTAGTTAGCAGGTTGAATGTTTAGTCAGATGGTCGAAGGTTTGAGACTAATGTACCAGATTTTCATCATTTACATACAAATTTGATGAAATGCTGTTTTCAATGATTTAGTGATACTAGGCTGACCCGCCTTTTAAGGCGACCGACTTTTAAGTTGACCACTTCTTAAGGCAATTCAATATGTAGATCAATTTGATATTTTATACAAACTCATTAATTTGGTTATATTGCATTTGAGTGGTATTACTTTAATACTCGTAGTTTCTGTTATTTTTGTGATGAAATTTAAACTTTTTTTCTATATTGAGGTCGCCCTTTTGAGCCCCCCTGATACTACGCGGTGAGGCATTTGTACTCCATCAACATTAATTATTTCCAGAGACATAATTTTGTCTATTTTTCCAGCGCATCGCGCACAAAAGCAAGGGAACAATGGGAGCACCAGAACTCTGCTCACATCATGTCGCTTCGTACCGCAAGCTGCAAGTAGTAAGTCTGTAATAAGAGGAATACCGCTACGCTTTCCACTCACGGGACAGAAGGACAATCCCGACTGCTTTTATATAGTAAGAAAGAAGAAGAAGATATCGCACAGTCTGGAGTAGAAAATCATCTTTTACCTGGAAAAATGAAACTACAAATCCCATCGTGCATTGCAAAATGGACGGGGCGTGTGTGAAACTCTGTGCCTGCGTAGCACTCACGGGACGGAAGGACAATCCCGACCGCTTTTATATAGAATGGTGGTGATCAGGCTGGGAATAAACTTAGGTCTCTTGAACTATAATGACTTAAGAATTATGGATAAGAGGAGACCTCTTTACCCAGGGTTACCGTATACGTGAAGCCCATACTCTCCACCTGACAACCATCAATCAGGCTTTGGCTTTACAATTCCATGCCTTCAAGCATTTAGAGGACTACGCCAGCATTTCACTCATACAGTGTACTGGAATTCTAGGTGGAAGCAAGCGAAGCATACAATATGAGAGTTATACATGATATTATTTGAGATTCAGAATCCTTCTGATAAGATTCCACATGGAAGATCAAACTAAATGAAGTGGGAATTCAAGCTGTGGTCTGCAGGCAAGTGCAAAATTTAAATACAGGAAGCCAAAGAATATGATTAGGGAAAGTTTTCAGAATTATGTGATGTCAGTGCTGGGGATTCTGTTATTTGTAATACACATAAATGATCTGAACAAGAATATGATTGATAAACTGGTTAAGGTAGATTATGCCAAACTGGGCGGAAGGGCAGATGATGTAGAATCAGATAAAATGGATAGCATACAGGCTTGGGCAGATTTATGTGAGATGAAGTTTCACGTATGTAAATGTGCAGTATTACACGTAGGAAGTGGAAAGGTTAGATCTAAAAACACAATGGGAGGTCTGAAACTTGAAAGGATTTAGAAATCGTAGTGGACTCGACACTATCAACTTCCAGACAGTGGAGAGAAGTGATCAAAATGGCTTATAGGATGTTCGACTGTATAGCACCCTGACACATAGAGTCCAAGTCCAAGGAGGTTCTGCTCAAGCTTTATGACACACTGGTGAGGACTCACCTGGAATTCTGTGTGCAGTTTTGGTCTCCATGTTACAAAAAAGAAGTGGCAGCTTTCCACGAAAGTGTGACTAGGCTGATTCAATAACGAGCAGTGTCAGAAGAGATTGAAGGCTTTGAACCGTTTCAGTTTAAGCAAACAAAAATTAAGAGGTGACATGACTGAAGTACTTAAAATTATTAAAATGAGTTAGTACAGTGCATCCCAGTTGTTACTTTTAAATAAATTCTGCATCTAGAACAGGGGCACGGTTGGAAATTTCTTAAGGACAGATTTCACACAAATGTAAAGTTATTCTTCACACAAAGAACCACAGATGCAATGAAGAAATGACCAGGTTGTGTTGTGGAGAACAGGATTTTTGGAAATTTCAGATGTCGACTTGATGTTTTTTGGACAATCCCAGTGAATAGGATGGACAAGCTGTTCTCATCACAATTGTTCTATGTTTCAAGAATAAACATGGCAGCCAGTTGACGGGAGTATTCTGATGATAACTTATCATAACAATCTCAAACCCAAGTAATCCAATTAAAGGTCAAGGTGGGCCAGAACCTATCTTGGTATATTGGCCAGTTGGAAAATTGGCTAAAGATAAGACATGAAACAAAAAAATCGGGAGTGGTCTCCCCTCGACTTTCTCGTATACTCAGATATGGGGATGGATATTTGAGGAGTAAACCGCAAGACAATGATTATATTTTTATATTATATACATTAAACAACCATCAAGAACAAATCAAATCAAATTAATAATATATTGAACAATTATTTTAAAAGAAAAGTTGAATAAATCAGACTCTGCAGCTGCATGAATTAAAAATTTGGCATGATAATTTTATTTTGTCAAACAATTCAAGTGAAATACCACTTTTAGTAAAAGGAAGTGAGTCAAAAGTTGCATGAAACTTTAGTAATGTATGTGATGTAATACTTGTACACAAAATTTCATTTATGTAAGGCAAAAACGTTCTCAAATATGTACATATTACCATTTGAACATCACCAGTCATTTTTCGAAAAAACACAAAGACAGATAAAAAATGTTTTGCTTTACCATAGTATGATGTGAAATTATCAAATGTTTAATATTTTTGGGGAAATGTTTCATGTAAAATACCACTTCCAGTTAGTGTAAATAGCTCAAAAGTTGATAGAAATCTACATTTTGTACCTAATATTTGTATGCAAAATTTGGTTGACCTAAGTGAAAGCGTACTCAAGTTATCGTGTTTACATACACATACACTGATATAATTCCAAAAATGGTATTTTCGGACTCAGGGAGGCTTAAAACGTTGAGATTCATCGAAATCTCAAAATCGAATTTTTGGACGATTCCAATACTTTCCTTATATTTCGTATACGAGGACTCGCTGGTGGGGGGGAGGGGGGTGGTCTCGAATTTTTGATCAATTCCAATACTTTCCCTATAGTTCGTATACAAGAAAGTAAAAAAGGAGCTGGCAATGAAGAACAAAGGCAAATAAGGTATGGAGGAATATTTCGGACAAAATTAAATAAATAAATAAATGCGTAAATAAATAAAAGTACTGTGAAATGTGAGCATAAATAAATAAATGTGTCATGAAATGAGAGCCTAAATAAATAAATATGTCATGAAATGAGAGCATAAATAAATAAATGTGTCACGAAATATGTTTTTCGTTGCTTATTTATTTATTTCATTTTGTTCGTAACATTCCAGCAAACCGTCATGAAATACGGCTTGAAATAAAACTGTCACTTTCACTCGTCAAAGTTGAGAGGGTGGGCTCTAACACGCCCTCTAGTTACTGATTGGTGAATCGATAGCACAAGAATTAATTAGAAAAATGCTTACTACTGCCGATGAAATGGATTCTGCCGAAGATATT
>JANRMT010062814.1:22085814-22115090 GCA_026402145.1 Polypterus bichir lapradei | reverse complement strand
ATAGATAGATAGATAGATAGATAGATAGATAGATAGATAGATAGATAGATAGATAGATAGATAGTGTCAGTGCCACATGAGTTGGCTCCAGCAGGCAGATAGGTATCCCGGCCAGGAGAAAGGAAAGAGCCAGACCCAGTAGAAATGGTCAGAGGGGATGGACAGATAGCCTATCAGACACTGCAGGGGATATGTTATTTTCCCATGATATGAGATGGTAGCAGCCCATTTGGGAACAAGCAGGGAATGCTGGAAGATGTAGGGGGGTGCTACCTGGAGGTGCGCTCCCCAATTTATGGCCCGAAAGTACTTTCCTCGGGCAGTGGCCCTGGCACCAGAAATACTCCTGGGTCCTTAATAAAAGGGACCACACTCCCTTTCCAGGCGAGTTGGAGCTGGGTAGAGTGGTGGCTCTGAGGCTAGGGATCTGTACTGGTAATCAGAAGGTTGCCTGTTCAAATCCCAAAAATGCCTGAAGTGACTGTACTTTGTTGGACCCTTGAGCAAAGCCCTTAACCTCAAATCAATTATTGGAGTTACAATGATCAACCAGTTGATTATACATAATTATTTCTAATATTTTAGCCAAAAAAGGCAATTGAGAAATTGGATGAAGATTAGCAAACTATCCAGGGTCTAGCTCAGCCTTTTAAAGACAGGGTTGCACCACCACATGTTTAAACAATGAGGGCACAATCCCCTCACTAATAGAACCATTTATAACAGGCATCAATACTAGACCCAAGATATCAAAAACCTCCAATAAGAGGCGAGGTGGAACAACATCAAGAGGACAAAACATAGGTCTACAGTAAGTATGTCAATGGTACTTTTTAGCTGTGAAAGTGAAACAACATCAATGGAGTCCAAAACGATGTCCTGATTAGCAAAAGGAAGTACATAGCCAGCTGGAACAATACCAGAGAAGATAGTATCGATTTTCTGGACAAAGAATGAAAGAAGCTGCTCACGTGAATGAATAGTACGATTTAATCCCATCTCTGAATGAGGGTATATCACTGCACTAATTGCATTAAAAAAGACCCTGGGTTTCTTAGAAAAAGATGATATCAAATCAGAGAAGTAATCATGTTTATATTTATTACCTACCTCCTGAAACTTAAACAGAGAAATCCTAGAAAATCTGCTTAGATACTGTACAGTCAGCCTATCTTTCTTCCATATGTGAAGAATGAATTAGAAGTCATTTCAAGCAATAACAGCCATTGGAAACACTGGTAATGTTTTTGGCTGTATTTTAAAACCAATCTCTCTATTGTAATAAAAAAATCCCGGGATGAGACGTGACTTTTTCAGAGAGATACTTTCATGTTCCATGAGATGAGACATTGTGCCAAGAGATTTAACCATGGCCGGGGCCAGAAATAAAAGACAAAGAGTAGATGACAAAGTAGAATGTCGTAAAGAATTCAAAAACGTTGGCACGATACACATGCAGAGCAGGTTAGAGATAATGAAAGTAGTAAAAGTCTCAAAAAAAATTATAGTAAAGATCACTTTAGTGCAAACAAACGGAAATTATTACTTGGTGAAATAATGGAACAGCAAAAAGTGATTGAATTTATTGTTCGAATATAAACTTAAAGTCGGAGACTTGTAGATCATCTAATTTGTGTTGCCATCAGGGAAAAGTAGTTTTTCTTCCCAATGAAGAGGTGTATCCATGAGAATTAAAAGATTTGTTGTTTGGTGAAAGTGAAATCCACAAACGCAACCGGCAGAGATGCGAAGTTGGTGAGCGAAGCGAGCAGGGAGCAAAGCCCCCTAGTTTAATTGATAATAAAAGGCATCAATTTATAGCCAAATCGTATTATGTGATATCATCTACTGTTGAATTCTGCTCTGTACTTGTAATATTTCTATTGCACTATTATATTGTATTGAGAATTACTTGTGTTCTGTTCTGTGTATTGTGTTGTATTTACCCCCTTTTTGACACCCACTGCATGCCCAATCTACTTGGAAAGGGGTCTCTTTTTGAACTGACCGTCCCATGGTTTCTTCCATTTTTTTTTCCCAACAAGGGTTTTTATTGTGGCGGGGGTTACCTTGTGTTCTTAGAAAATAGGACCTGTCAAAGCCCATTGCGGCACTCCTCGTGTGAGTTTGGGCTATACAAAAATAAATTGTATTGTATTGTATATCAAAAACATGAACATTTCTAGGTGACCCCAAACTTTTGAACGGTAGAGTATGCAAGCTATAAAAAACAGCTTTGGATTTTTGGTTTGGCGCACTGCAGCTTACAAGGGAGAATTGGGTGAGAATGGACAGGGACAAGGCCTGGATCAAGAAGAACACATGCCCCCTGGTGTAAAACACTCTTCATGCCACAGCACCCCTCAAGAGAGTGAAACTGAGAAAGAGGTGCTGGAAAGTGCCCCCCAGGACCCTAGAGAGCAAGTGATTTCCCATTTAATGTCGAGCTATTGTACACAGCCATGCAAAAAAACCTTGGTATTACTTTTGACTCTGCTCTCAAATTCGACAAACAAGTATACTCAGTTGTTTGTGGTAGCATCATTCAACTTAGGAATATATCAAAACTCAAACATATTTTGTCTACTAAGGATCTGGAAATAGTCATTCATGCTTTTATTTCCTCACGTCTTGACTATTGTAACTCTCTCTACCTGTGTATCTGTCAGTCCAGTTTGTCACGCCTGCAGTTAATCCAGAATGCAGCTGCGAGGCATCTAACAGGTACCAAGAAAAGAGAGAGTATCACCCCTGTGCTTGCATCCTTGCATTGGCTGCCTGTTAAATACAGAGTCGAATTTAAGGTTTTATTATTCGTTTTTAAAGCTCTCCATGGCAGAGCTCCAAGCTACTGTGTATTTCTGACCTTGTCAGCCTCCATTCTACCTCTCGTGCTCTGCGGTCCTCTGATCAGATGTTTTTAACTGTTCCATGCTCTTGGTTGAGGTTTTACAGGTAATAATAATAATAATCTATCCATCCATTTTCCAACCCGCTGAATCCAAACACAGGGTCACGCTGGAGCCAATCCCAGCCAACACAGGGCACAAGGCAGGAACCAGTCCTGGGCAGGGTGCCAATCCACCGCAGGACACACACAAACACTTCCACACACTAGGGCCAATTTAGAAACGCCAATCCACCTAACCTGCATGTCTTTGGACTGTGGGAGGAAACCAACGCAGACATGGGAAGAACATGCAAACTCCACGCAGGGAGGACCCGGGAAGCGAACCCGGGTCTCCTAACTGTGAGGCAGCAGCGCTACCACTGCCCCAAGAATAGTCTTCCATCTTTTGTTAAGTCATCCACCACATTAAATATTTATAAGTCAAATTTAAAAACCTATTGATTTTCTCAGGCTTTTGAGTTATTTTAAAGACCATGTATTCAGCTGCCTGTTCTGTCTTGGTGTGTTTTGTATTGCTGTCAGTTGATCGTGGTTCTCTCCTTGTATTGCTTTCTTAATCTTTTAGTCATTTTATTCCTTTTAAAATGTGTCTTTTATTTTGTTTAGATGTTTGGTTTGTTTTGATTGGTTTTATTGCAGAGCAGTTTGGTTGATACCTGTTGACGTTTAAATGTGCTATACTGTATAAATAAATATGAAATGAAATGTTAAAAAAGGGCTTTGGAAAGTTTTATAAGTGCTTTTGGGTGTTTGAAATCACCTAGCCATGGTGATGTCTGTGCTGTTCAGATGGTCACAATCCTGACATTTGGGCTGTTGCAACACTTAACAAATGGTGATATCCCTACTAGATTTTTCAAAGAGATGACACTTGATCTCCAAAGCTCGGTACAGCCTTCTAGGCCCAGCATAAGGGATCAACACTCTGGACCCAAATATCAAACTGGGAAAAGCAATGGTGCAAAATGTCACATGACCGTGAAAGAGAAGATGCCGACGTTGGTACAACAACAACAACGTTTATTTATATAGCACATTTTCATACAAAAAAATGTAGCTCAAAGTGCTTTACAAAATGAAGAACAGAAAAATAGAAGACACAATAAAAAATAAAAATAAGTCAACATTAATTAACATAGAATAAGTAAGGTCCGATGGCCAGGGTGGACAGAAAAAACAAAAAAAAAACTCCAGAGGCTGGAGAAAAAAAATAAAATCTGTAGGGATTCCAGACCAAGAGACCACCCAGTCCCCTCTGGGCAATCTACCTAACATAAATCAAAAAGTCCTCTTTGTATTTAGGGTTCTCATGGAAGGACTCGATGATGATGGTCACGTAGACTTCTGGCTTTCAGTCCATCATTGTTGGAGCATCATGATGCTTTGAGTAGGTGGAGGTGGCGCAGGCCGCCACCACAAAGAAACCGGAAAAAGAAACAGAAGAGAGAGTAGGGGTCAGTACGGATTTTGGAGCCACTATGAATAGTTATTATGATGAATTGAACATACAGAGTATCAGGATTAAGTTAAAGTGAAGTTATAAAAAGGCCATGTTAAAGTAATGTGTTTTCAGCAGTGTTTTAAAGTGCTCCACTGTATTTGCCTGGCGAATTCCTATTGGCAGGCTATTCCAGATTTTAGGTGCATAACAGCAGAAGGCCGCCTCACCACTTCTTTTAAGTTTAGCTTTTGGAATTCTAAGGAGAAACTCATTTGAGGATCTGAGGTTACGATTTGGAATATAACGTGTCAGACATTCCGATATATAAGATGGAGCGAGACTATTTAAGGCTTTATAAACCATAAGCAGAATTTTAAAGTCAATCCTGAATGACACAGGTAACCAGTGTAGTGACATCAAAACTGGAGAGATGTGCTCGGATTTTCTTTTCCTAGTTAGGATTCTAGCAGCTGCATTCTGCACTCGTTGCAAGTGATTTATGTCTTTTTTTTGGTAGTCCTGAGAGAAGTGCGTTACAGTAATCTAGTCTACTGAAAACAAAAGCGTGAATTAATTTCTCAGCATCTTTCAATGATATAAGAGGTCTAACTTTTGGTAGACTTCTCATTGCGCCTGTCTCAAGATGGCATGAACATCTGGAACTACTGTTTCGAAATGCCTCATCTGCTGTTTGTGGCACGTCCATCAGCCCCCAGAAATACCTCAAGGGGCATTGTTTCTACCCTGACAATGCGATGAAACATGGTAACACCTGGAGTTAGAGTCAGACCGAGGATGAGTGACAGCGGTCCACCAAACAAACGTGCAGCTAAGACATTAATATTTAAGAACCACGTTTTATTGGTGTCCCTATCTGTGAGATATAACTTCACTTTTCTAAATTGAACTTCCCTTCCCATTTTTCCTTAGAACAGAGCCCGCTACACATTGTGTTATGTAACTCTCATCTTTAAAAGATCTTTGCTGGGAGGCTAGATGAACATTTTAACCTTTTTGAGTGATTATCGGTCTGCCCCGTCATGAAAGCTCAAAACTGATTGTGTCTATCTGTGGGGTAGCCTGGGAATTCCATTGCCTGTCATTATGTACAGTATATGCCTTGCATTCCATGGCGGCAAGGCTCTTCACACATCAGCTAAGTACCACTTTCCCAGACAAATTACAGCTCTGTCATGTTGCAGTGTGTGTGGCAGATCAGGGTTGTAATTTCTAAGTACCGGTCAATGTAGAAGCACAGCTGAACATGTTGTATCCTGGATGATGGTAGTTCAGCTATTTTTCTTAATTGTGCCATAATAATCAACCGTAATGAAATTTGCAAATACTTGATGGAAATATTTCCATTAGTATCATTATACCCTGAGCAGCAACAATATTAAAACCACCTACCTTATATCATGTCACCAAAACAGCTGTGACCCGTCGAGGCATGGACTCCACGAGACCTCTGGAGGTGTCCTGTGGTATCTGACACCAAGACATCAGCAGCAAATCCTTTAAGTACTTTAGTTGCCAAGTGGGGCCTCCATGAAGTGGACTTGTTTTACCAGCACATCCCGCAGATGCTCAATCGAATTGAGATCTGGAGAATCTGGAGGTCAAGTCAACATGTTGAACTCTTTGTCATGTTCCTCAAACCATTCCTGAACAATCTTTTTGTAGTGTGGCAGAGCACATAAGAGGTCACTGACTTCAGGGAATACCATTGCCAGGAATGGGTGAACGTGCGTCTGCAACAATCTTTAGGTAGGTGGTACATGTCAAAGTAACATCCATATGAATGCCAGGACCCAACGTTTCCCAGCTGAGCATTGCCCAGAGAATCACATTAGTTTACCTTCTTCCCATAATGCATCCTGCTACCATTTCTTCCCCAGGTAAACGATACTCACGCACACATCCACATGATCAAAAAGAAAATTTGATTCATCAGACCAGGTCACCTTCTTCCATTGCCCGCTGGTCCAGTTAGATGCTTTCAGTGATGCATCGGGGTCAGCATGGGCACCACGCAGCACAATACACAGCAAGCTGTGATGCATTTTGTGTTCTGACACCTTTCTCTCAAGGCCAACATTAAGTTTGTCATCAATTTGTATTACAGTAGCTCTTTGGTGAGACTGGACCAGACAGGGCTAACTTCACTCCCCATGCACATCAGTGAGTCTTGGGCACCCATGACCTTGTCGGCGGTTCACTGTTTGTTCTTCCTTGGACCACTTTTGGTCGGCATTAACCTCTGCATACCGGGAACCCCCCACAAGACCTGCTGCCATCACAGTTTGGCTCTTGTCAAAGTCGGTCAGATCCTTACGCTTGGCCTTTTTCCCAGCGTCCAACATATCACCTTCAAGAACTGGCTGCTCACTCGCTGCCTAATATTTTTTTTTTTTATTAATTTTATTGCAATCCATACAAAGCAATCAAGTTTTTACAAAAAGAAAAATTGAGTTAAGAACAGATCGATCCCCACCCCTGAGAGAGGGAGCAAGCCAAACGGCATAAAATTTAAGGCTTGTAAACATACCTAAATTAATAAATTCTCTGTGCTTCATGACCTTATTTTAAAATGTTACTGATTAGATCCTGCCATGTTTTGAAAAAGGTCTGTACGGATCCTCTAACTCAGGGGTGTCAAACTCAAGTCCTGGAGGGCCGCAGTGGCTGCAGGTTTTCATTCTAACCATCTTCTTAATTAGTAACCAGTTTTTGATGCTAATTAACTTCTTTAGCCTTAGCTTTAATTAGCTTAACTCAGGCCCCTTAGTTGTTTTTTCCTTAATTAGCAGCCGAACAGCAATGAGACATAAAACAAGCAGGACATGACCAGCTCACCTGTACCCATCAAACAGTTTCTGAAAATAAAGATGAAGGTCTCAGTAAGGTTGATCCCTCAGGTTACCAAAACATTTTAGGAGTTCTTAGAAAAAAACAGAATATCAACAGTTTTGAAAATGTCTGCTGTAGCAGAAAGAGAGCAGCAACAAGCCATGGAATTGAATAATGGGTTTAATTAACAGCAAGAATCAGCTTCTCATTAAGGAACTGGTTGGAGTTTGAAGCCCCAATTTAGCTGGTTATCTGTTGGCTCGTTTCACATCTCATTTCTGTTTGGCTGTCATTTAATGAAGAAAACAATCAATTCAGAAGACTTAATCCTTAAAAACAGGGCTATTAAAATAGAGGGAAAAGAAGTTAATTAGCATTGAAAACGGGACACTGATTAGGAAAAGGGTTAGAAAGAAAACCTGCACCCACTGCGGCCCTCCAGGCCTGGAGTTTGACACCTGTGCTCTAACTGAGTATTTGATTTTTTCCAGTTTCAAATAATATAACACATCGGTTTCCCACTGACTTAAAAGAGGAGAGTTTGGGTTCTTCCAGTTTATCAGAATAAGTCTGCGTGCCAAAAGTGTAGTGAATGCAATCACAGTTTGTTTGTCTTTCTCCACTTTAAACCCATCTGGAAGAACCCCAAACACAGCTGTTAATGGGTTAGGAGGGATTGTGAGTCCAAGGCTGTCTGAAAGGTAATTATAAATTTTGGTCCAGAATGATGTTAATTTGGTGCAGGACCAAAACATGTGACCCAGTGAGGCTGGGACTTGGTTGCAACGTTCGCAGGTTGGACTCGCTGCCTAATATATTCCACCCATTGACAGGCGCCCTTGTAACGAGATAATCAACGTTATTCACTTCACCCATCAGTGGTTTGAATGTTGTGGCTGATGGGGGTATGTTTCTACTGTTCTGTAGACGATTCTTATATGAAATGAACACTGAACCTTTAGTTGTGAAAGGTGTAACAAGAATGGTGTATACTCGTACTACCCTGAGCAACACCCAGTAGGACAAAATAATTATAGATTAGAGAGCTCAACAGGAAAGATGATGTTATGTTTCAGCCAGGGGTCCTCCCCGACTTTTTCTATTGCAGTTTTTGCTAATATTTTCCCTTTTAACATTATAATTTGCATTTATATTGTTGTTTATGTTTATTATTTGTAATAAAAATTTGTATTTTTTGTTGGTTTTGATTACTATTTACTTTCTATATATGTGTATGTTCTGCCTTATTCCTTGTGGGTGGTTCCCCTGAGAGGCGGGGCCACCTGTCTACAGTATCACACTTGGTGGACTTCTGCCAGTCCTATAAAGGCTGATGGGAAATGCAGTCCCTCTGCAGTACATTTAATACGCTAGGTGTCAATGAGTTTGTCTCTTTATGGTTATTGTTTCTTTGAATTTTATGGCTATTTTGCATTTTTGGGGCTCTGTTTAAGGGGTTTGATTTCTGTTGGGAATAGGTTATTGTGGATTGCACTTTTAGGCAACTCTTTTGTGCCTCATTTGACTCTTGTGAGCTTTTTGTACTTAATTTATCTTTTTTTTGTAAGGCATCTTTTTATTTATAAAGATTCTTTGTTCTCCTTTTTGTGATCAAGCCGGAGGTTTATGGTGACCCTTCTCCTTGTGGGGCTTTTTCATTATTTTTGATATTTTTATAGTATTTTTCCCACTTCCCTATTTTTGGGCCGGCTCCAGCTGAATCCAGCAGATATTATTTGCAGCCTGACTGGACTATGTGAGCCTCTATTGGTCAGACTAGTGAAGATCCTAGACTGCTTCTTGACTGAATTTTGGAAGTCTCATCTATTTTGCTTTGGAGAAAACAAGGAAAATATTATGACTGAGCAGAGGTTTTATTTTGCTTCATGTTTAATTTTGCATTTAATAACATGGTTGTGGTATAATTAGCAATTTGGTGCTATGCAGAATTTAATTTTGTAATTATTTTGGATTTTTGATTTGGTGTTGACCAATTTGATTCCTATTTCTATTGTTATGTGCCACCATTTTTTTTCTACATATGAATTTTTGTTTATAGTGTACTGATTTAGAAAGAGACAGCAAGAATATTTAATGAAAAGAAGCAGGAGATGAGATGTAGCGAAAATTTCAAGTCATTACCAAAACTCAAACTGTTATATCAGCAATCTTACAAATAATATTTTGTGAGTACCAAGAGATAATTGTGGAACAGATAAAGGTCAAAACCAGGAGATCAAAAGACAAATTAGCCAAGTCAAGATGTGAAACAAAAATCGTACTCGAAAAAATGTTAGCAAAAAGGTCAAAGCCGCAGAAATCAAATAAGAAAAGTTTTAAGCAAAGGAAAGCTAGCATTTTCACACATACGTACTGTAAGCACATTCCACCTCACACTTCTCGACGCTGCCCATTCAACTTTGCACATATGTGAATAATTTACAGTGAATACATGCATGCGTGATGTTAACATTACCCAATTGTTACTCCAGTTGGCTTTGCACCCCACATACATTTTAAAAGAAATTCAACTTTACGCAAGTGTTGTACTTTATGGCACATCCTGATGTTAACTGCACATGTGCATACGCAACTTGCAGAGGGGTACGTTAGTGGATCATAATGAGAACATTCCAAAAATACTTTGTTGCTCTGCATAGACTCATTGTATGTTGCGTCTTCACTGCTGGATTAGACGTGCTATGCTCCTGGCTGTGTATCGCAGATCAGGTAGCGACAGGGACAGCCCCTAGAGTATATGATGCTGATCCCTTGCCTCCCAGGCTCTCTATGGGTGTTACAAGCCATAGTGATAGGAGCTCTGGAGATGCAGGGAGAGATAAAGGATTCTGAGTATTGTGGACTTGGAGGATAATTTTATTTCAGGGAGGCGTAATGGCACAATGATAGGCACTGCTGCTTCAAAGCTCAGGTCACATTTTTGGCTACAATTATCAGTCCAGCATAGTTAGCAGGCACTTGCATAGCCATCAGGGACACTTAAGGAGGCAATTTGACTTTTTACAGAAGCTCCTTAAATAAATAAATAAATAAATAAATAAATAAATAAATAAATAAATAAATAAATAGATACATAAATAGATAAGTAGATAAATAAATAGATAAATAAATAAATATACACACACACTTTGGTATGAACACACACCAGAATGACTTTAAAGCAAAAGAAAGAAAATTTCTGACTTGGCAGTCCCAATCCCAGTAAGGTGCTATATGAAGGTATATTGCTGTGGTATAAGAGAAGCCCCAATTGCACAATTGAAATTGACACAATTCTATTGAATAGTTCATTGGCTGAAAGTCCTCAGTGTTGGTGTGTCAGAGAGAGAATGTGCAGCCTTGCTCATAATGGCACTCAGTTGTGTTTTAATTCTCTCCTTTGTGTCTCCAGTGTGTGTCGCATAACTGAGTCTTCCCTTTCAATAAGCTTGTTGATTCAGTGGGCCTTTCCTGAAGTAATGTTACCAGCCCAGCACACCACAGTGTAGAACATCACACTGGCCATCATTGAGTTACAGAAGATGTGAAGGATGTCACTTTCCACATTAAAGGGATGAAGTCTCCTAAAAGAGTCTGCTCTGCCCTTTCTTCTATAGTTCCTCTGTCTTCTGAGACCAGCCCAACCTGTCATTCATGTGGACTCTCAAGTACTTGTATGAGTACACCACCTCAACATCCATTCTTTGATTAGTGACCGGATATTGAGGCTCTTGGTGTGTTGAAAGTCAAGAACCAGTTCTTTGGTTTTGCTGGTGTTAAAATGAAGACAGCTCATTCTGCATCAAGATGCAAAGTTTTCCAACTGACTCATTTCTTCTGTCTCATCCCCCTTATCAAAACACCCCATAAGTGTAGAATAATTTCTGCAAGTGAACTGAGCTGCTGTTATATCTATAGTCTGAGCTGCACAGAGAGAAGTGAAAAGGAGACAAGACTCTTCATGTGGTGCCCCAGTGTTTCTCATACAGTCCTTGACGCTCACAAACTGCAGTCTGCATGACAGATAGTCCATTATCCAGGACACTACAGGTTCATCCATCTCAATAGAGTCCATCTGCAGTCAGGACAGTTTTAGGCCTCAGACAGATTCAGCGACCTGAGACATTCTGAGGCCTGTAAGATGACGCTCCTGTTTAGCTGCATCTCTTTTGACTCCACCCACTTTCCACGCCCCCATTATTATAGTGTGTGCAAAAAAATATTTCTCTCTATTATAAAAAGAAATCTTGGGATGTGACGAGACATTTTTTCTGGCAATGAGATGTGATCTTTTGAAGAAAGACAGAGAGACACTTTCACGTCCCGCGAGACGGTCAAGTCACGTCATACTTACAACCTTTGTAAGCAAGTCCCGTGAGACTGTGACTTTTGCAACTCACGTCCTACTTACAACCATTTTCAAACAAGACCACGGTCATCTAACCTCTAAGCTGTTGGACTGCTTTTGGCAGACACACTTCCTGTGCTCTCAGCTCTTAAACGTTTTATATGTTCTAGATGACACGTTAGCGACTAAGAGAAGAAGAAAGAGCAGCACATCGAAAAGAGACTCGAAAGTGTGGGAGAGAAAAGAATGCAAAAAAGAAAGCCCGGGGCCGGAAAAAGACAAAGTAGAACATCGTAAAGAATTCAAAAACATTGACGCGATACACATGCAGAGCAGGTTAGAGATAATGGAAGTAAGAAAATTCAAAAGTCTCAAAAAAATGAGAGTAAAGATCACATATGTGCAAACAAACAGAAAATATTACTCGGTGAAGTAACGGATGAGCGAAAAGAGATCGAATAGTGTTTGAGGGATAAGAGAGACAAGACAGTGAGACAAAAGGACAGCTGCTGTACAGGCTTTTAAACATTGGAAGTGCCGCACGAGATGCAGATCATGTGGCACGACAGCAACAGCAAGCCAGCAGCTGATCGAGCAAAGAGGAGGTAAAAAAAAAAACTAGATTTGTTTCCAATTGTATCACCGTTTAAGAGGGGTTTTGGAGGAGCGACTGTGTCTCCTTGGGGTGCGTTCAGCCCACTTCTTCACAACGGAGCGTAGCGTGGGGGGGGGGGGGGTTGGTGAGCAAAGCGAGCAGGGGGCCCAGCCGTCTAGTATTATAAATAAAAAAGCTTTACCAGGATAAACTGTCGTGCTAATGTAATAAACGTCTCTTCGTACTTGCTACGAGGTTGCAAGCCATCATATTCAATGGGTATGCAAAGCCATTCAGCTAACAGAAAAGGTCTTAGCTGGACAACTTAAATGAATAGTTTATGCCTCTTCATGCTTCTGAGGGCGAATATTAAAATATTCAAATTTTGTACACCAGTTATAATACAATACATATTTTGACTGTTTACACAACTTATATGATTTATTCGATTCAGAGTCCATAAGAATATGTAGTGCTAATCATAACTGAGTGCAGCATATAATTTGTTCTTCTTCATCTTCTTCCTTAGCATTTCCCATTTTTCTATGGGGTCAACCTTCTGGTTACCAGTGTAGATCCTTAGCCACAGAGCCACTAGTCCGTTGAGTGCCGCATATAACTTAACAAATTAAAAAGTGCAGTCTCATGAGACATGGCAAATGCAGATATAAAACGTATACTATAAAAGACAAAATGTTAAGATTTTTTGTTCAATTTTATTCTTTTTATATGACACCAAAACAACTGCTTCGGATGCAGAACTGAGAGACATCGATGATTTTGACGTTTAATAAATGCTGAATACACGTTTGAGTGCAGGGACTAAAGGGAATTGAAATTGTCATGAGGGGCGTGTAATATAGGCGCCAGTTCACCAACGAAACAGGGAAGGGGGCGCCAATTTATGGACCTCATAGTGTCTGAATTGCTCAGATCTGTCCGAGGCCTAAAACTGTCCTGATTGCAGCTGGACACTTCTCATCCATCTGCTTATCTCTGGGTTTACCCCTTAACAGATATGGCTGGATGCTGTTGAAGTCATTGGAGAAATTAAAAACTGCAATCCTCACAGTGCTGCCAGCTTTCTCCAGGTGAGGATAAGCTTCTGCAAGCCGTCTTTGTGTGATACGTAAACTGCACTGGGTTCAACATCAAAAAAAGCTCAGGCACACACACAATACGCACACTCATACTAATTTTCTGAGGCGTATTTATTCAAATTTCCCTAGCAAGAGCTAATGAATTATTTAGTAACTGCCACCCAGCCATCCATTGAATATTAACCCTGCTAATACAGTTTAGGGTCACAGAAGCAGTGTCTACTGTGCGTAAAACAAAGCAGGTACTGAAAAAGGTTTGTGCCACATCCATGAACCCATATAATGAATCTAAATGAAAAAGGAAATAATCTTTTCAGACAGGAGTCTGAAAGTGAACTGACTCAATGATGGCCGAACTACTGGTCACATGGGTTCCAGGAAGTAAGTGGGGAGGGGTTCAGGAGAGCAAGCAAAGGAAGTGACATCAGAAATGGAGCGGCCGTCAATCTTCTGTTCAGCTGAGGGATGAAGAGAGAAGGCATTAGCACACAGTGCCAACCCCTGGGAAACTACCAGTGCACTCAAGTTGCTTCCCCAGCACATACGTGTGACACCTGGTAACAACGGGCACAAGGTAAGAACTCATCCTGGAAAGGGTGGCAGTTCACAGTGAGGCATACTCACAAAGCTACTCTCCCTTTAGATCTTTAGATCTTCCAGTTAAACAAACAAGTACACAACCACACAGTTCTCCAAGATGGACAATTAAATGCAGTGATTACCCACAGACTGACTGAGGGCAAGGCTGAGCACCAAGCTGTATGGAGAAGGTCGATCAAGCACATCAACCCCAGACAGAAGTGAGAAAAGATTCCATGTTAACCACAAACCACACAATCACACAAACAGGGAGAACCTACAGACTGCACACAGAAAGTACTCAATCCTGACTTGGAGCTGTGAAGCAGCAGTGCTGACTGACAAGAAACAGCCATTGGCAGAGCATCAGTTCTTCAAAGGACCCATTAAAGCCCACATCTATACTCACACCGTGTCAATTTGAAATTTCATTTAACTTAACATGAACTTTTCTGGGGACATTAGAGGAAAACTGGAGTACACAGAGGAAAATAAGGGCAGTCATGGAAAGAACATACAAACTCCATAGGGTCAGGAATTCAAACCCAGGATGGTCAATCCTTGAGGCAGCAATGCCAACCACTGTTTTACCACACCACCACACTTAAAAGTTAAAAATCAAAAATAAGCTTCCGACATCTTTTCAAACACACACTAAAATGTTCCAGTAATTAAGTTATGACATACATTTGAGTTAAAGTAATGGTAGGATAATTAAAGCTGGAAAATGTCAGTGATCGCCTTGGAGCATAAAACATAGGAAAAATGCTGCTCTCATATTTGTGTGAATGTATGACGTAACTTACATGCTTATTTGTCAGGTTCAAATCCTCATTGACCTGGGCAATCCTAATACAGCAGGGAATTTAAAAACATGCTTCTAAGAGTGTGGGTCATGATTCAAATAACTGTTGGCTTGACCTGAGCGGGAGACGTTCTTCAGCTTTGTTCTGAGATTGAACTTCTTGTTTAAAAATATATGTATATATATTGTGATGGGCGACCACGGCCATTACCCAACCAGGATGCCAGCAGTGCTACCTCTGTGCCACCATACCGCCCCTTATACAGTATTATATTATATCATCCATCCATTATCCAACCTGCTATATCCTAACTATAGTGTCACGGGGGTCTGCTGGAGCCAATCCCAGCCAACACAGGGCACAAGGCAGGAAACAAACCCTGGGCAGGGCACCAGCCCACCACAGGGCAAACACACACACACCCACACACCAAGTACACATTAGAGACAATTTAGAATCGCCAATGCACCTAACCTGCATGTCTTTAAACTGTGGGAGGAAACCGGAGCACCCAGAGGAAACCCACGCAGACATGGGGAGAATACAGGGAGGACCCGGGAAGTGAACCCGGGTCTCCTAACTGCGAGGCAGCAGTGCTACCCACTGCTCCACCGTGCTGCCCATATTGTATTATATTATTCATCCATTTTCTTAACCCCCTTATCCTGAGCAGGGTGTCAGGGAAGCTGAAGTTTAACCCGGCATGCATGGGGCGCAGTGTGCCAGTCCATCACCAGGTGAAAACACAGATGCACAGTACAGCCAATTTGTCATCGCTAATTCACCAAACCTGCTAACGATGCTAAAATTCACCAAAGCTGGTTTCCAGTAACAGGTGTGTTGGTGTGCCTGGTGTTTGACTGGTTTCCCATCCAAGGTGGGTTCCTGCGTTACATCTAATGCTGTTGGTCTCATGTCCTCTGACCCTGAATTGGATTAGCAGTTGCGTTGAATTTTACGATAAATGAATAAACACGACTGAATACTAAATGGATAATTTCATAGTATCACAAATGTCCAGTGAGAGCTTTACCTTGTGTGTGACTCCAGTCAGTCCTGGCAGTTTGGTTCAATGGACAAGGCCACACACCCGGGACATTAGAGGGCAGCGCTCCTGAGTGGCTGTGGAGCCATGGATTCCCAAAGAGCACACTGGGAGTTGGAGTTTGGCACAACCCGGTTGGGTTTCCTGGGGGCCATCGGGGGAGCTGCAGAGCCCTACATTTGGCTATCACTACACCCGGGAGTGATTCCAGGTCTGATTAAGGAGTCACCTGGAACATTCCTAGTACCAGCTTAAAATAAGCCACCTCACTCCATTCTATGGGCCAGAGTCAGGAGAAAGATGGATGAAGATTGACTGTGGAGGAGCGGAGGCAGAAAGGAGGGACTGTATATTTGGTGCTTTGTGTACTGTGCTGTTGAGGGGAGAGTTAGGGAGAAATTTAAAGACAGTAGGATGATTTTCAGCTGCCAACCTCTAATTGGATGGTAAAACAGTCTGAGAAGAAAAAGAAGGTACAAATTCTAGACATGTGACTGGACTGCTTCTGCTGTTATGGCAAAAGTTGTCCAAAGTACGTTCGGGTTGAGTGCAAACCAGGGCAGTCCTCCACCAGCAGCGCCCTCAGGTGGCGCCCAAAGACCGTGAATGGGGCTGCATTTTCCAGACTTCAGTTTATATGCCACCTTGTGGGTGAGGAACACTGCCACTTGCTGTATGGGGTAATGAACCACTCCCAGTGTTCGCCCAGTTATACACTTTTCTAATTTATTTTCCACTTGTACCGATATTGTTCTACAGTGCAGCATACTGGACATGGTATGGCGGCTATTGCTGCAGCTTCACAGCCCCAAAAAAGTAAGTTCAAATCCTGGCCTTGGAACTGCTTTTGTAGATTTTCCATTGTTATGTTGTGGTAAAGTCCACGAGCGGCACTTTAGCCGTGTAAGGTTCTTTTTAATGGTGGACAGGTTAATCCTGGAAATGCCTAAATTGTTAGCCTTGTTTTATGTGTACAACCCACAATTCTTACCTCTGTAATCCTTACTAAGGGCTGGCTACCCTCTCTGATAGATTCAACAATGGCATAGGGCACTTTCTTCTCGGTTTCGCCCACTGCCAAGTGCCGAATCTCAGAAAACCTTAGCAAAGACCAAGAGCCACTTAAGAGTCTTGCTCCTTCATGTTACAGAACACAGATTTCTACATTTGCAAGACGTTTGAACAAATATACCTAGCTGGGACTGTCTACCCTCAAAAGGCTTGCAAGAAAAAGCTCTAACAGAACCAAGGAGATCCTGCTCCTGCTGGGTTACTGATATCCTTCAGCTCCCAAAGAGTCTAACAGGAACGAACACAGCTTGCTATATACCCACACTCATCCCCCTGGGTATGCATAGCCACTGATGTCAGTAAACAAGGTGAGGTAATACCCAAACGTTCTGTAATTTTAAACAAATGTTTATTCGCAGAGAGAAACCAGGTATATCAAGCTCTAGAAGCTAAAACAGAAGAAAACATACAACCTGAACGGTTCAATTAAAGGTCCATACGGCAAGTTTCACATCATTAAAACTAAAAGAGTTGTGTCTCCTACCCCCACCTTCTCTTATATTTAATTTTAATTTGATTTGATGTATTTTATTAATACTAAACACTGTGTCACCCAGCTCTCAAATCAATAGCTGTGTTTTCATGAAGTTCTCTCAAAGATGTTTCTTTAATACAGAACCTGTGCAAGATTTTTGGTCTGGCTGCTTGTCAATTAAGTTACTTTTAGCAAAGTATGAGAAACATGTTAAATGCAAAGTCCCAATCCCCTATTTTACATCATCTTACAATATATATATACACTCTGGTTAGTTTATCTAAGCTTAACCATATACATTCTTACATAAAATAATAACACTCATTTCAGCATTTGCTTTTACATTTTCATACCTCCAGTCTATCTTATTTGCTTGCTTCTTTGTCGCTTGAAAAACATGTTTTCATTCCTAAGAGTCATTGTCATGCTGACCAAACATTCAATCCAAAACATATCCTTGTTTAAATGCAATCAGGGCCCGGCTTTACCATACAGGTGAAGTCAGTGGTCATCTAAGGTGGCAAAGTTTATGCGTGGTGGTATTTTATCAAGTATAATAGACGAAGATGCTGGCATCAGGAGAGAGTGATTTCTGATGATCTTTGGCACCCAGTCCCGATTTTCTCTTATGTGCTCTCCTCCCCACTCGTTGATCATACGCACATGTACCCCTGTGTGAAACTGAAAGGGGATCACTAGGTCTTTCACCTGACATCCATGTACAGCTCATGTGGATGTCCAAAGGGCCCCTGTAGCTCTTTGATTTGACTTCTGTATGCAACTTGTGCAAAACCCAAAGGGCTTATTCTATTTGGACCTCACAGCCTGGAGAGATGTCAGTTTTAAGGGCTTTTGGGATATGCAATGAGCTTCCTGCACTGCATTATTTTAATGTCATTTTTTAGTGGATTTTCCTTTTTATTGATTTTGACCACCACCGTTCACTTCATTTAGGTGGTGAAGTAGTGAGAGAGATAGCCAATAAGAGACAGGGGATGATTAGGAGGCCAGAGTGACTAGGCTGTGGTGGAAAATTTAGCCAGGACATCAGGATACACCCTACTGTTTATGAAGGATGCTCAGGGGTCATTAGTGACCACAGAGAGTCAGTTTTATGTCTCATCCAAAGGACGTTGCCAGTTTTACAGCACAGGGTCCCCATCACTGGGATCCACATTCAGACCACAGGGTAAGCGCCCTCTGCTGGCCTCACCACCACCACCTTTTCCAGCAAAAACCCAAGCTTTTCCTGGTTGGTCTCCCATCCAAGTACTGGCTGGCGCCAGAACAGGCTTAGCGTCAGGTGGACGACCTCTTCCGAAGTGCATGTGGTATGGCTGCTAGATTAATGTGGCTTGACATTGCAGTGTTATTTTTAAACAGATAAACAGACACATTCTTACTGAGCACCTTTCACAGCAAAAACTGCATGACCTCATTTGAAGAGATTTATTATTTTACTGCCCAATTGAATTATGGCAGCATTTCAAATTTATTAGCCAGTCAGAAAGGAGTCATAGGAATTGTTCAGAGCAATCTGTAAATGATTTAATGCTAACATTTCACGGCCGAGCTGTAGAATACACATAACATAATGGATTAAATACAGAAAAAAGAATAATTGTAGAAGCTTAGCAATGATTGAATTTGTATATTTATACTAAAGGACTCCGAAAAGTCATTCTTTGCCGCAATGCCTTCAGGTGGCAACTGTATCCAGTCATTCACCGCTGGGGTGGAGGAGAAATTCTTTTGAGACAAGTTGAAACAAGGAGCCAGTGAAAGGGCTGACTGGCCATATCAAGGCAAACTCAGGGAGAGGACTTCAGTTTGTCGGTGATTTAAATGTATTTATTTATTTAGCACATGTTGTTAGTTTCCATTTATGTTAAGCAGTTTCAAACTAGTTTGCTTTCCTGTGTTTTTATATAAAATAATTCTGCATTTAGTAACTTGTAAAGTTTACACTCGTCTTTTACTTGTCACAGCTCTGCGCCCGCACTCACTAAAGAACACTAAAAGAAACTGAATTGAATGTTAATCAGATATGCAGGAACAAGCACAGCCTTTTATTTGTGAGTGAGGAGGTCCCGTCCAGGGTTTACCCCCATCTTGCACACGGTGCTGCCAGCATGACCCTGAAATGGATACGTGACGTAGTAAATGAACTGATGGCAACACAGATATAAAGGAACCATATAACCCATAAACCACAGGTATTACCATGAATCCAATGGACAAAAACAAAGCATAAAATTGTAAGATGGCGGATCTGTGACATGTGCATTTTAAATACAAAAATAACGCGTTCAAGTTTTGGGGTTTTTGGGGGTGTAAGTGGCATGGTGGGATGGCTTCAGAGGCTGATGTGGGAGAGCGGGAGTTCCCGCATTCACGTACACACATGTGGGATTTACCAGTTTCCTCATTACGCTGGAGCCATGATTGCAGTACCTGCGTCCCATGGGGTTTTAGAAGAGAACCGAAATGTGAGTGAGCTAAGAAAAGATGAAGTGAGAGATGAAGAACCCTGAGTGAGTGCAGTATCGGATGCCTGAGCCAGTTTAAAAAAGAAGAGGTGGAGCAGTTGGTAGCCTTGTAGTGAAGGCTCTGTCAGGTGGATTGCTACCCGTTGGTTTACTGGAGGAGCAGGTATGATGATGGTGAAGTCCTCTTGAGGGATCCAAAGGTTGCAAGGAGAGCGTTAGTGAGGATGGGAGGATAGACGCCGATGGAGGCAGCCAAGTCGAGAGTAGGAAGGGAGGACTCGAGCTGTTGGTGTCTCCGCCAGCTGAGTAAGCCATTGGGTAAGATGGGCAGACAGAAGAGAAGAAGTTGTGCTGGGCTCAACTGAAGGGAAAAAGAAAAGCAAGGACCCAATGATCGTGTTGTTTTTATTACGGTTCTATCTTTGGATTATTTATTTGAATTTTAACTCACAGACTGTCATTGATTTTATGAACTATTTAGTTATTTATAGATGGCCTTTTTGCACTAAACTTTGGAGACTTTGACTTTTAATAAAAGCACTTGTGGTAGAGTGAAGGAACTACAAGTCACCACTGGATGCACTTTGTACCAACCCCTTGTTGTGTCTTCATTTGTGCAACCCATCCTTGGGTACTTTATCAGTGGATCCTAGATCAAGGGGCTCCTGGAAGCCACTAGGGATCATGGAGCCAATTTGGATCATCACAATGACATAATTTACCTAGATTTACCTTTGATACAGTCCCACACCATAGAATTAAACTGAAACTAGAAGCTGTAAGCATCAGAGATATCCTGCAAAACTCAGCCTCTAGTTGGGGAACCAGCAGGAGACAAAGAGTACAGATGCTCCACGTGGAGCCAGGTCACTTTACTTTTTCTGATTTATATAAATGACATTGGTTCTGGTATAGTTGGTAAACTTGTGAAATTCACAAATGACACAAAAATTGGAGGGATGGCAGACACAGAGGAGGCAGCAAAAAACAAAATTCAGAAAGACCTGGACAAACACCTGGAAAATGCAGTTCAATGTAGAAAAGTGCAAAGTGCTACATGTGGGCAAAAGGAACATCAATTATAAAAACAAGATGGGAGACACTGAGCAACAGGAGGTGACCTCTGAAAAGGATTTAGGAATTTATGTTGATGCATTATTTTCGTCGACTATTGGCTGCCTCCATCGGCGTCTGTCCTTCCATTCTCCCTAACACTCTCCTTGCAACCTTTGGATCCCTTTGTGATTTTGGGCTATACAAAAATAAATTGTATTGTACTGTATTGTATTGACTAAGCAATGCACAGAAGCAATTAAAAAGGCAAATAAAATGTTAGGTTGTATCATAAAAACTGTTCAATTTAAGTGAAGGGACATTAAGCTCACACTATATAATGCACTGGTGAGACCATATCTGGAGTGTGGTGTGCAGTTCTGGTCACCACAGTACAAGAAAGACATAGCAGCACTTGAAGCTTGTAGCAAACTACTGGGTAGTGAAAACTTCAACTCCCAGCAGTCCCTGCAATGGCTCTGATTGGTCATCTGTTGAGGGTGCAGGGACTGCTGGGGACAAGGAGGCTGGTGCAGGATTTAAAAGGAGGCCAATTACACTGAGTAAAAAAAAGTTTTTTTGTTGTTTCATGTCTTGAGTTACCTGTCTGTTTGCCTTCCTGCTTGTTATTACAAAAGCTAAAAGCTAAAAGAAGTGGTGAGGCAGCCTTTTGCTTTTATGCCCCAAAAATCTGAAATACTTCACCAATAGGAATTCACCAGGCTAATACTGTAGATCATTTAAATTAAAACTCCTAAAAACACTTTTTTAATATGGCTTTTAGTTCTGCTCCTCATAGGCTATACATGCATAGAATTATCATATTCTTCATGAATTTGCAATCATTATTAATCTCTTCTTTTCTCTGCTTTCTTTTCTGTTTTTTCCACAATTTTGTGCCACCATCACCTGATCAAGGCACTATGTAGTCCCGTCACCTGTGATGTCTGAATTACAGCGCATGCTGTCAACGAGACCCACTGCATCAAATCCTCTGGAACAAAGTCTAAAAAACAATAAGGAACAACGTAAGTACATTTATGTACAGTAGAATGCCTTGCAGGAACTGAGTTGTTTTTTGGCCACGCAGCTCCCACAGATTTTATTTTTTTTCCAGCATATTTGGAGTTGGTTTTTCTGTCGTTCCAGCTATCTGACCTTAATTTTAGATTCATCTTCAGTGACTTCAAAAAACTATTCTACGCACACACTAAATGGAAGTTAAGCCAGATAATGGGGGTAATCTATCTATCTATCTATCTATTAATTTAATAATAATTGACTCATGGTTGTGCTTCTAGCAGAATTACCTTCAACTGTTAAAGCCGTGGGAATCACCCTGTAAAAAATGACAGTCACTTAAACTAGACTGGGTATTCCACTCGTTTAGTGTCCCTGACTGTCGTCCTCCTCCATCCCCTCATTACTATCTGCAAGGCTTTATTTATAATGCCTTGAGACTCTCCACCTGCCTTCTCGAGAAATCTAGGATTGTAAGGTGAAACAATAAAGTTCTAGAAGTTCCTGGAATGTGGTGCTCAGAACACCTGTGAACATTTTGCTGTCAATCACCCCTGTAGCCACGCCCATCTTTAGGGAGATACGCTGGCTACTGCAGTATACAATACAGGTAAGAAAGACTAACGGTCATCTAAATATGAATGAAGCACCCTATTCATAGAGAAAATTTAATATTTGCTCACTATTTACGTACAACAAATCACAGCTCCTTTACCTGCAGACTTTAATGATTCACTATTCCACTGACACTGTAATTTACAATTAGAGTGCCACATTTACCTGGTATGCGTAATGGTCAGTCACTGTAGATTTTAGGAAGAATTTGAGACAAATCAGGAGAAGATACTTAAATGTTGCAGAGATCAAAAAATATACTAAGACACGTATTAAAATCAAGGTCAAAAATCTAGGAGCAAGGGTCAAAGCTAGAAAATAAGATAAGAAGAAATCAAAGAGTCAAAAGTTAGCATGCATAAGGCATTTTTAAAATGTATTATTATTATTATTATTAATGTTGAGGTTGTGACCTCTGAGACTCCACCCCAAAGCTACCTAGCAATAGGTGGACAAAAATAGCGACCCCTGTTATAAAAAATGGTGTCTAAGATATTTCATAATAAATATTTATAACTAGAATGAGACAATATATCAAAATTCTAAAGCAATAATTAAAATCCTGATATAAGGAGACTGCAGTAGAGAGCTTTAAATAAGAAAACTATAAAGAAATGAGTAAACAGTGTCAAAGAAGAGACAAATAAGCCACAAAAAGAGCTGGGACAGCCTCCTGTATATTGTTTCCTGGCTTCAAACGAGTCAAGTGTTGTGTACAATTGAGTACAGATTTGAGTTTAGAACAGAACTGTCTTGATGAGGCAAAGATGGCAATTTTAAAGGAGAGGACGGGAAGTGACATCATCCGGCCCAGAACTGGACATGGAGTCCTTAGAACCAGGTGGAATTTCCCACAATCGATCTGCAGTGGAAAGAGGGAAATGGGTCAGTACAATCTGCCACCCCCTGGTCTGGAGTGGAATTACACTCATTCAGGCCTTTTAACTGCCTCCCATGTGCACATGTGTGACAACAGACAAAACACAACAACGAAACCCTCAGCCTGTATGTATGAGGTTAGGGAGAAGGTCCTTCTGTGGTTCGAATGATTGGTTTCTTTATTTGTTGCTTCTGTCTTTGGTTTTCAGTTCCTAGGTTATGGTTTTGGATTTCTTTGCTGTGGGTTGCCTTTTTCCGCGGTGTGCTGGCACCCTGCCCGGGGTTTGTTTCCTGCCTTGCGCTCTGTGTTGGCTGGGATTGGGTCCAGCAGAACCCTGTGACCCTGTAGTTAGGATAATGGATGGATGGATTGCCTTTTTAGTAGTTGAAAATTCACAAAACATATTCCTTGAACCAAAAGTTCAATGCAGGCAATCCAAAATATAAACCTAAACAAGAAAGAATGGAAAGGGAGCCAAACAACAAAAGCCATAAAAAACTAATGAAGGCCTCGGCAAGCCTTAAATGGGGCTTAGGCAATGTGGCGTCAGGGGGCACCACCCCATAGGGCTCAACTGCAAACTAATTAAAGCAAAAACTATATTGATGTAATTAAGTAAATGAATGCAGCTTTAGAAGTTGCACTGAACAGCCTAGAAGCTGCCTAAAAATAGAGACAACAAAAATCACAATGGTGGCGCCCATACCAAACACAAAATGGAGCTGCGGGAGAAAGTAATTAATTTTTAACATTGTGAAAACACTTTTAATCCAAACATAAGTGCAATGATTATATTCATTGAGCTCTGAAACCCCCTCAACAATATCTCAAATATTTTTAGAGCCAAGAAATTACTATAAAAATTAAAAACCAAAGCCATATATCATGATAGAAGTGCTATATACTTTTCTATATGCAATCCATTCCCACTATGCTTCACTAATACAGACCAAGAAAAGTGTGAGTTATAAAGAAACTGTACAGTGGAGCAAGTTACTGTTCCCATGAGTTATAAAGGAAAATGTTATAAAGGTGGACAGAGCATTACTATTTTTTCCATTAACACTCATCAATTATGGCCCTTCCTTCCACCCTCTTGGTGAGTGTTGCCCACTGCCTCCTGACTCTGACTCTCTGAGCTGAGGCTTCAGGCCCCTGTTTAAGCAGGACCTGGAAATGCTTCCAGCACCACAGTGCCTCCTATTGGAAGCACCTAAGGGTCCACCTGGGATCCAGGAAAGGTCTCCCCCAACATGCCCTCTAACGGCACCCAGGCATCATGAAAGTGCTCAATTTCTGGACTCTATCACCCATGTACCACTTGTGGGTTTCCAAACTGGAATGCCTTGAGAGGACCACTGCCATCTGTCGTATGGGGGATTGAACTGTTCCTGACCCCCAACTTCGGCCTTTATATCCTTCTGGCCAGACAAGAAGTAATTTTCTTGTCTAGCTAGGATTCCCATCTGGCAATGATAACAGCTAATTGGCAGCTCTAATCAGGGTATGCCAGAGTAAAGTAGTGAGTCTTCAGCCTGATTTAAATGCTGAAACTGAATCTTATATATGCAGACATTCCTATAAACCTGTAATACAACTCTTAAAGATTAGATTAGATTAGATTAGATTAGATTAGATTAGATTAGATTAGATTAATTCCAATAATCCAATGGGGAAATTCAGATGCATATAGCAGCAGAAACTTAAAAAAACAAGGATATAGACTCATTGAACATTAATCCACAAATAAATAAATGAATAATGTGCAGATATTTCGAAATTAACTTAACGATTACATAAATAAATAGATGAATAAATACATAAATGCTGCATATTTGTGCAAAAATACCATATTTAATGAGTGTTTTAGCCTGAGACAATAAGAAGAATAATAGAATTGCCTGTTAGGAGGGGGCAGAAAAGACCCCCAGTGGTGTTTCTTAGCACATCATGTTGGAATGAGCCTATGCCTGAAAATGCTCCAAGAGAGCACCTCCTGCAGGGGATGGAGGGGATTTTTCATGATGGTGTTCGATTTCGCCACCATTCTATTTTTCACAAACTTAAACCTAACCTAAAAATCAAAAGTAATCCAATGCACAAATACATTAACATGCAGCTGTGGAACGGGACCCGGACACAGACAGACGGACATCATTTGTTCACCCAACACACTCATTTATTTACAGTATATTTACAATTAGTTCAGTGCACTACCCAGTGCCTCCAGCACCGATCCCCCAAAGTCCAGGCCTCACAGTCACCGATGCCTTCTTTCTGTCCGCCTCCACTCCTCTCTTCAGCTCCGTCCTCTTCCACCCAACTCTTGCTCCTGAATGAAGGGAGGCGGCCCCTTAAATACCAGCTTGGATGGGCTCCAGCTGCTTCCCGGCAATCCCCTGTGGACACACCCCCGTGTGGCGGAAGTGCCGGCTGCGCACCCGGAAGCCCTCCGGGTGTCCCCAGTCTTCTTCCCCCCAGCACTTCCTGGTGTGGCGGAAGTGCTGAGGTCCAGGGTTCTTCAGGCACCGGAGCGCCGCCAACACAACCAGGGCGGTCGCCCCTTCGTGGTTTGGAGGAGGCACAAGCCACACAGCATATTTAAAAATACATGGCACATAATTAATAGCATTTATGAAGCAACACTTCTTACCTGTAGAATGCAAAGAGTCCTGCTTGTTGATGATGGAGGTCTCAAAGAGAAGGTGGAGGGATGGGCTGGACCATCAGGTTTTTGAGCACAATTTCCCTTCTTGATGAGCTTTGTCAGGAGCTAACTGGAGCAGCATCAAACCATGTGGGAAGTTACATATTCACATTTGTTTGCTTAGCAAATGCTTTTAAACAAAGTGACTTACAAAAGAGGTCAACAAACCTGAGTAAACATCAGTTTGGGGGACTGTTTGGGAACAAGTGTGACAGGAAAGGTGAAAAAAATTGACAAGTGAAGAGCTCAGGTCAGTACACTTTCTTAGTTACAAGAACCTATCAATGCCACTTAAGACAGAGACTCAGCACCAAGAGTCTTCAAATGCTTTTTGAACACATTGAGGGAGTCAGCAGTTTAGATGGAAGTGGGCAGCTCGTCCCACCAGCTAGGAGCTATGCATGAAAAGGGTCAGGATCAAGATTTGATGCCACACAGATACTGAAGTGAAAAACCTTCATGTAACATTTTTTAGTCTATTAAAATTTTTAGTTCTATCTCCTTTTGTCTAAGTGCTCTTGTGTGATGAAATTATTCTCATATGCGGACCCTTAGATAGCCCCTGACCTTCAGATGGTGGCATCTGGTATCTATGGAGTCTATGTAATCTAATGCAGGGTGATCTAATGTCCCATTTATGGACTAAATTAGGTTAGATTAACATGTTATCAGCTAAATGCTAAGTGTAATTTAGTACAGTCATACACTCTAAAGGCTTTGTCTAATAAAGGATTTGCCAGAATATGTCTGATCACTGAATAAGTGTGAAGTGTGCTCCAAAGACGCCTTTGTTAAATAAATGTCTTATAAAGTACTACTATATTGCTGGAGACATTTTATTAAGAGAGTGCTGAAGTAGAACTGGGGATCAAGAGATGGTTCACTATTAATAAACAGCATCACATATGTACAATTCCGTCAGTTTGTGTTCTTAAATTCTGTGTTTTATTGCATAATGTTGTTCATTTCTATTCTCAGGTTCCATTCTTTATCCTTAACATTAATCATGGGAAAATATCAATTATGTTTATTTATTTAAAGAAATTGAATTTAGTGTAGCCACTAGGGTGAATCATAGACCTCCAAACCACAGACACAATCACACAACCACACTTCCGTGTTCAAATGATTGTTTATTTTACAGAATGCCTTACACAGGCTTCTTCCTCGAAACAACACAATTCCTCTGCTCTATTTTTTCCTCCACTACTTCCAGGTGAGCTTTGTTCTTCTCCCACACTCCTTTTCCTACTCTCTTAACTCCAACTCCCTGAGTGGGATGAGCTGCCAGGACATTGCATGGAGGAAGCACTTCTGGGTCAGGGAGAAGCCCCTCTAAGTAGGGACAGCCAAACCCTACAGCTCCTCTGACGGCACCCACTGAACTCAGAATGGCTAAACAACAAGACTACACTTCCCAGTATTCCCTGTGGGTGTGTGTTTGGGTACACCAAATACAGTGTCACAAAAGAGTCCAAAAGCCATCAAAAAAAGGTTTGGGGTAGCCATCCATATGTTAATTGCCCTGGGTGCAAATGGGTAATTTGTATGGAATTCTTAACAGGTTTAAATCCAAAGCAGAACTGACTTAAGATGAGAAATATGGCGGCTTTAAAGGCTGAGAAAGGAAGTTACGTCATCCATGGCCCCAGGACCGGAAGTGCCATCATCCATGGGGCCGGAGTCGTGCAGGAATTCCCGTGAATGATCTGCAGAGGACTGAGAGAGAGAGTTAGGACAACTCGCCACTCCCTGGTCTGATATGGAACTACTATTATTCCGGTATGTGTGTGACAACAGGTACTGCCAAATAATGTGTTGGGGAGAATACCTTTTTGGAAGGCTGTCTCATGTAGTCCATCCATTATACTGACCTATTTACCCAGTAAGGGTCTTCTGCCCATAACCCAAACGAGAAGCCAATCCAGCCATTTCTCATTCCATGCTAGTATCTCCTGACTGAAACAGAGAACACCCTGCATCTTTTTCAGATCACCCATTATGCTAGACTTCCAACCAATTATGGGAATGGTGTCCACCCAAGCTGGAATGGTAGTCCATCCAAGATAAGAGATAAGAAAACACTAAACAATAACTGCAAAAACTGACCATTTCAGAATATAACTGTATTGTTCTAGTTCATGAACAGAAACATTTAATTCATGTTTCATCCTAGAACTTGAACATGAACTATGGCCTTTATTCCCCAGAAGAATGTAAACCTGAACTATGTTTGTTTTAAGAATGAACTTGCAACACACTAGAAAAGAGGCTAAACTTCCTTATGCTGAGAAATACAGACAGAAGAAGGGATTAAAGTGACACGTCAGAATTGAACTTGACAAGAATATCTAAGACGTTTTAAATTACAGCTTTAGCAACTCTCACAGGAACGTAATAATTGAACCATGCACTTACGTCTTTCGGGAAAATGACTGAAAATAAACGGTGTCAAGTATGTATGGATGTGGAAGTGACTCAGCCAACGCGCACTCTACCTTTCTTTTAAAAACTGTGACTGGCATTGGACATTTTGGAAAGACACTTGTCTGATATCCTGTATGCTGTTTTTCAGAAGGTGTAGGGGCGAGTTGGTCGAAAATGTGGCTACAACTGTCTGTGCAAAATCTGCAGATTCTCCCTGCATCCACATTGTTTCTTTTTTTTGATAACTTTGTTTTCTTGACTCTAAGTTGTCTATGTGTCAGTGAGCCTTGACCTCTAGCTGGCCTTCTTAGACTCTAGCCCACCATGACCATATTTTGGAGTAAGCAGAATTTGGACAGTAAATGACTAAAATGGTTGATAGATAGATAGATAGATAGATAGATAGATAGATAGATAGATAGATAAGGCACTATATGATAGATAGACACATAGTGTGAAAGAATGAGTCTCAACACACTAGAAAGGTTTGGGGCAGCCACCTATATATTGTTCCTGGCTGCAAAAGGTTTAAAGAAAAACAAGAAGTTGTTGATAGGTTGAGTTCCAGGATTGAACTGAACTGGTTTGGAAAGATGGAGATTTTATATGCTGTGAACCGGAAGTGATGTCATTTGACTGGAAAAGACGGCAGTCTGGGCGTCAGAACCGAAAGTCACATTAAATCAGGCAGATTTTCCTGTATTTGGTCTGCAGAGATAATAGAAATAGGTTTAGAGCACACCGCCACCCCCTGGCCAGGCGGGTAATTACCTACACTTGGTCCACTCAGCTCGCTCCTAGTCACACGTGTGTGACAATAGATAGATAGATAGATAGATAGATAGATAGATAGATAGATAGATA
>JANRMT010062814.1:22067500-22084537 GCA_026402145.1 Polypterus bichir lapradei | reverse complement strand
ACTAGAGGGCGTGTTAGAGCCCACCCTCTCAACTTTGACGAGTGAAAATGACAGTTTTATTTCAAGCCGTATTTCATGACGGTTTGCAGGAATGTTACGGACAAAATGAAATAAATAAATAAGCAACGAAAAACATACTTCGTGACACATGTATTTATTTATGCTCTCATTTCATGACATATTTATTTATTTAGGCTCTCATTTCATGACACATTTATTTATTTATGCTCACATTTCACAGTACTTTTATTTATTTACGCATTCATTTATTTATTTAATTTTGTCCGAAATATTCCTCCATAATATGGGAGATGCTAAGAGTTGTCAGGTGACAAAGTCAAGCTCTAATTATCACAGAGAATAAGAAAAATAAGAAACTGAAAACCAAAATGAGTTTTCAAATTTTGTAGTCATAATAAATAATGCTAAAGAACATCATAATCATATTTAGATAATTCACAAATGGTTACAATGTCTTTTAGATGCATTTGTATTGTAAATAAAACACAGAAACACAGATAGAGTCTGGGCACCTTAAGGCAAACTCTGCATATTGTGATGTCAGAATAATAAACTTGAGTTTTAACATGTTGTGAGTGTAACGTCTTTCCAGACACAAGTCTCCAATCAGACTGAAGAAAGGTTGCGGTTAGGAAGGGGTGAGGTGGAAGGGACAGGTCCAGGAGTCCCATAACTGGAAGTGATGTCACATGTTCTCAGTTTGTTGATTTCCAGATCCACAGAGGGAAGGACAGGGGAAGTCTTATAAGGCAGCACCAACCTGTGGCTCGGGGTGGAATTACAAGTCAATAAGCCCTGCTGTCTCCTAGACACGTGTATGTGACAGCATATAATTCTGGAAGCACCTATTGTAATAGCCAAGTCTATTTATTTGTTTGTCTGTCAGTCGGTGCGCATCACACAACTTAAGAAATTATTGTTAACTTATATAATATTTGTTATATAAACAAATTAATGTTGAGCTAAATGAATAGAAAATTGAATGAAGTGAACAACTTCAATAGTATTTATTGAAACAAAAGCCATTGGGTCAAATGAAGTAAACAAGCTGCACTGGATATTAAGACAGCAGGTCCTGCCCAGTCGAATGTGAACTTGTTTTGTGACCTTAATTTGATGTTTCACTGTTTTATTCTATTTTTTGCCGTTGCCTAATTTTGCTTTCCCCTGGCAATTTCAGGTAGATGAGAAATAGGAAGCATACTGGATGCCATTACACAAAATGTTCAGAATCATCCAACAGGTTTTACTAATTGGAACAGGAAGTCTGCCAGATCACAGTTGGCACAGTCAATATAAAAATATCAAAATAACTTTAAAATGAAACAAATGCAAGGGTGCTGCAAGCTATGCAGTATTTCCTTTTTGAGACATCATAATCCTAACTAGAACATAATGCTAACTAGAACACCAGTTCATCTTATAAACTATTTAAACTATCAAGAATCTATACTAATAAAAGGCAAAGTCCTCACTGACTGACTGACTGACTGACTGACTGACTGACTCACTCACTCACTCACTCACTCACTCACTCACTCACTCACTGACTCATCACTAATTCTCCAACTTCCCGTGTAGGTAGAAGGCTGAAATTTGGCAGGCTTATTCCTTACAGCTTATTTACAAAAGTTAAGCAGGTTTCATTTCGACAACGTCCGCCATGTTGAACTTTCTTATTTATGGCCCCATCTTCATGAAATTTGGTATGCGGCTTCCCTGCGCTAACCGAAACTGATGTACGTACATATTTCGATGGTATGACGCCACTGTCGGCCGCCATATTGAACTTTCCAACGTCACTAATTCTCCAACTTCCTGTGTAGGTAGAAGACTGACCCCATCTTCACGAAATTTGGTAGGCGGCTTCCGTGCGCTAACCGAAGCCGATGTACGTACTTATTTCGATGGTATGACGCCACTGTTGGCTGCCATATTGAACTTTCCAACGTCACTAATTCTCCAACTTCCCGTGTAGGTAGAAGGCTGAAATTTGGCAGGCTCATTCCTTACAGCTTACTTACAAAAGTTAAGCAAGTTTCATTTCGAAATTCTACGCATAACGATCATAACGGTTGACAATGTTCGCCATGTTGAACTTTCTTATTTATGGCCCCATCTTCACGAAATTTGGTAGGTGGCTTCCCTGCGCTAACCAAAACCGATGTACGTACTTATTTCAGTGGTATGATGCCACTGTCAGCCGCCATATTGAACTTTCCAATGTCACTAATTCTCCAACTTCCCATGTAGGTAGAAGGCTGAAATTTGGCAAGCTCATTCCTTACAGATTACTTACAAAAGTTAAGCAGGTTTCATTTTAAAATTCTACGCATAATAGTCATAACGATCGACAACGTCCGCCATGTTGAACTTTCTTATTTAGAGACCCATCTTCACGAAGTTTGGTATGCGGGTTCCCTGCGCTAACCAAAACCAATGTACGTACTTATTTCTGTGGTATGATACCACTGTTGGCTGCCATATTGAACTTTTCAACAGTCTTTGTTACTTATGGGCCCATCTTCAAGAAATTTGGTACGCGGGTTCCCAACGCTAACTGAATCCTACTTACGTACATATATACGTCCATAGCCTGCAGCTCGGTCACCATGTGAGGCGGCGTTGGGTCCCCCATCCCAACGCCTCCCACATTGTTGGCTGCCTGCCTATATAAGACCGTCCGTCGCTCTGGTCTCTACATTCCTTCCTTGCTTCGCCACGGGATTCACGTCTCCCTGCTGATAACTACAGCCTTTTTATTTAATCCACGGCTTCTCCGCTGTTTTATTGTTCGTTTATTATGATTATAGTTATTGTGTAGGTATTTTAGACTTACTTTACATTGTTCAGGTACCCATTTCCTTTATCATTCCAACCGTACCCCCATTAACATGTCTATCGAGGTGATCACCATCGATCAAAGAACTGTCACTTACCGAGTGGTTTCCATGCCCGGAGATGACACCTGCCTTTTCCATTCTCTTTGTTACATATTGCACGGCCATATCAAGCTCACTCTTGATATCCGGAGGAACATTGTGTTTCATGTATTGAATGACTGGGAGAGGTTCAAGGTGTGGACTGATGACGGTACAGGAGATAATTAGACTACACAGGAGCACTAGAAGAGTGAAATGTTTAAGCTCTTCACCTATGGTTCTGCATGTGAGTTGATGGCTGCCGCTGAATTGTTCAGGTGTACCGAAATGGCCAAATATTTTACACCTTTGGACAACCGCCAATGCCTCTTAAACATCTTAGATTCACAGGTGACGATTTGAGTAGTGGACACTTTGATGTTTATGAATGTTTAAATTCTCAAAAGCTGGATGTGATTTTATCGATGAAACCAGTTGTGTGCTTACAATGCTTGACAGATGCCAAATGTCTCTTCAACACAAATCCTGCAAATACTGTCGTAATTGAAACAAACCATGAAACTCAAACCGATTATGACAGCAGCAATCCAAGCTGTGAGATATGAAACCAGATTACTGTTCACATGGCCAACTGTAAGTTACATGCTCAAGAGTAAGCTCAGCGCACAGCTTGGTCATATTACAACCGGAGGGCCGAACTGACAATGTGGCATACAAAGAGATCCTTAACAAATAATTATTGGTATATTTTCCCTCAGTTTAAAAAGGTTTAATTTTCTTCTTAATAAAAATTTTAAGGCAGTACTTCGCCGCTGCGAAGCGCGGGTATTTTGCTAGTATCAAAATATACACCAGCTCAGAGGGGAACTGTAACTGTAAAGGAGAAATGTAACACTGTATTCATAAAATACATCTAATGAGACTTGATTAGAACAGACGAGAATCATCAAAATGAAACAACGTCAATACAAAACAAGCACCCATAGACCAATATCAGAACCACAACTCAACAATATTAAAACTAGGTGCTAGATTCATCATTTTTCTTTGTCATAAATATGCTCTTTCACGAATTTACATTAATACCCAAATGACTGAACCCAATACTCCTCATCACAGAGAGTCAGAGCTTATGAGTGTTCACTTGCACATGAAGGTCTACTGTGGAAAAAACAATAAATCCAAGTATTGAGTGTATATCAACACCATGTGCTGCAGTCAGAGTAAGACGAATACATGTGTGTGAATGAGAGGAAGGTCAGCAGAATGGTGAGGATGCAGGGAGTAGAGTTGGCAAAGGTGGAGGAGTTTAAATTCTTGGGATCAACAGTACAGAGTAATGGGGATTGTGGAAGAGAGGTGAAAAAGAGAAATTAGAGGCAGAGTGGAATGGATGGAGGAGAGTGTCAGGAGTGATTTTGTGATAGACGGATATCAGCAAGAGTGAAAGGGAAGGTCTACAGGATGGTAGTGAGACCAGCTATGTTATATGGGCTGGAGACGGTGGCACTGACCAGAAAGCAGAAGACAGAGCTGGAGGTGGCAGAGTTAAAGATGCTAAGATTTACATTGGGTGAGACAAGGATGGACAAGATTAGAAATGAGGACATTAGAGGGTCAGCTCAGGTTGGAAGGTTTGGAGACAAAGTCAGAGAGGCGAGATTGTGTTGGTTTGGAGATGTGCAGAGGAGAGATGCTGGGTATATTGGGAGAAGGATGTTAAGGATAGAGCTACCAGGGAAGAGGAAAAGAGGAACACAAAAAGGAGGTTTATGGATGTGGTGAGAGAGAACATGACGGTGATGGGTGTGACAGAGCAAGATGAAGAGGACAGGAAGATATTGAAAAAGATGATCCGCTGTGGCAACCCCTAATGCCAGGGTCCCCATTTCTGGTCCTGGAGGGCCGCAGGTCCTGCAGGTTTTCATTCTAATCCTTTTCTTAATGAGTGACCTGTTTTTGCTGCTAATGAACTTCTTTTGAATTGATTTTAATTGTCTTGTTCTTGAAGACTCAGACCCCTTAATTATTTCTTTTTCCTTAATTACCAACCAAACCAAATACTGAGATACAAAATGAGTCAAAACATGACCAGCAAACTGTGTAGATTATACAATATCTGAAAATAAAGAAAGGTGAAGGTCTCAGGAAAGTTTTTCTGCTCAGGTCCCCAAAACATTTAACGGAGCTCTTAGGAAAGAGAAAATCAGCAATTTCGGAAATGTCTGCTATTGCACAATGAGAGCAGCAACAAGCCATGGAATTAAAGAACTGTTTAATTAACAACAAGACTTGGTGCCTAATTAAGCAACTGGTGGGAGTGAAATTGGTTGTGGTTTGAGGCCCTGACTTAGTTGAACTTCTGATGGCCACTTCACACTTCACATTTCATTTCTGTTTGGGTTCCATTTAAGGAAAGAAATGAAGCAATTCAGAGGAACAAATTAAAAAAAACAAGTCAAGTAAAATGAATTCAAGAGAAGTTAATTAGCAGCAAAAACAGGTCACTAATTAAGAAAAAGAGTTAGAATGAAAACCTGCAGCAACCGGGGCCCTCTAGGTCCTGAGTTGGCAAACCCCACTCCTAATGGAGAAGAAGAAAGAAGGTAACTTATAAAAGCAATCAAACATTTCTCATTGCGTGGAGTCAGACCAGGCTTTCCTCATCACATTCCTGCTTTGAAGCCATTAGTTGTTTTCCCATAATCAGCACCAATATGTGTGGTTTATCTTCATCAGCTCTTTGATTTCAGTTTGCGATTCTATAAACCTTTTGTATAAATAGGACTGAAAAGATGGCCTTTAAGTAGGGTTGCCAGACGTCCCTTATATACGGGACATGTCCCATATTTGATAATTTTGTCCCTTGTCCCATACTGACCTTTCAGGGACACCCAACTGCCCCGTATATAGTTCATTTTCAAATTTCGTAACAAAACTATATTTTTACTACCCTCTTATAGTACTTAGTTGTAACTTTATAAATACTGTAATTATACTTTCTTTTCTCAGATTCTCTTGATGAAAATAACCCAAATGTAACGAGGAAACGAATATTTGCTGCCTGTTTGCAACTTGTTCAGTCGCTATGGTTGGCTGAGGACAGCGACACTCTTACCATTTTGCTCTCTGCAGTGCAGTTCTGTATCAGCATTGCAACATACAGTGTCGTCAAAGTGTGTTGTTACTACTTGCCATGGCCCACTTTTTTTCTAACTAAAAACGAATCTATCCATCTATCCCAAGATGCCAAAACGTAAGTGTAAATTTCGTGATGAATATTCCAGCGAATGGACATTTATCAAACAAGGCAGAAGCTGTTTTGAAGCAAACTGTGGTGTATGTAATTGCACTTTCAGTATTGAACATGGCGGGAAGTCTGATATCAAGCAACACATTATGTCTCTACTTTTATATAATATATTGTTCTGGGTGTGTAGGGGGCTTGTATAAATTTATATATTGTAGCAGTAGGGGGTGCTATCGCTCCCTTGAACCCACAGGTACCACGTCAAACACCAGGTAAAAGTGCAATAATTCTTCTTTATTGTAATAATTATGTGCACTAAGCACCCTCCACTCCACACTACTTATTAATAAACAAATCACAATAATCACTAATAATCAATCCTCCACTCCCAGACGCATTGCCCTCCTACCACCCAGCTCAGCTCGCCGTCTGGGAGCTCCCACGGTCCTTTTATAGTTCATGACCCGGAAGTGCTCCTTAACCTGCAGTCCATGTGACTTCCTAGCACTTCCGGGTCAAATCAAAACTCTTCTTTCTTCGTCATCCCAGAAGCACTTTATTTCTTCCGTCCTCATGACCTGCAAGTACTTCCGGGCTGTAGGAAAACCAAATGTCTCTGTGTCTCCCTGCAGCGTCCCCTGGCGGCCCCGACGATATCCAGCAGGGCTGTCTATTACAACTCCATAGTCCATGATGCCCTGCTGGAATTCGGGGCATCTCCACATTGCAGGGAGGGCTCCATCTGGCGGCTTGGGGGTCTTGGCCGGGATAAGCTGCCGGCCATAGTCCACAATATACAGGTATAGTAATATAGAGTGAGATTTTAAAAGGGGCGGCATGGTGGTGCAGTGGAGATCCGGGTTCACTTCCCGGGTCCTCCCTGCTGGAGTTTGCATGTTCTACCCATGTCTGTGTGGGTTTCCTCCGGGTGCTCCGGTTTCCTCCCACAGTCCAAAGACATGCAAGTTAGGTGCACTGGCGATTCTAAATTGTCCCCTAGTATGTGCCTGGTGTGTGTGGCATGGCACCCTGCCCAGGATTTGTTTCCTGCCTTGCGCCCTGTGTTGGCTGGGATTGGCTCCAGCAGACCCCCGTGACCCTGTAGTTAGGATATAGCAGGTTGAATAATGGATAGATGGATGGATTTTAAGAGTGTCCCGTATTTCTAATTTTCTAATCTGGCAACCCTACCTTTAATCCAGGCTTAAACCCCCCATATGTCAGATCTTTTGTTAGCCTTAGTGGACTTTTCTGTGCGCAGGGCATCTGCATGAGGGTTTCAAAGTGTTCACCAAACTCTCCTAAAGAATGAAGGCGAACCTCAGGCCGTGATTTGCACTGGGACACTCTTAGTGTTGCATTCTTCTCTGACAGCCCCATCCATCTAAAGGCTTTTTGGCCTGCAGGTTTCAAATAAAAATCTTTGTCACCCAGGGCACAGCTGGCTAAGCAATTGCAGGTAAGTCTGCACGTTCTTCAACTAGTCAGCACAGGAATAAGCAGTTACGTTCTGCTCATTTTCTTGTCTTTTTTTTTTTTTTTTTTTGCCCCTGAGTTACTCCTCACCCTTATTAGACGAAGTGAGAAGTGAAGCCCTTAGAAGTTTAGGAGGTTGGTGGATGGGGGATGCACTGGTTTCTTATTCTGTGCTATAATTTGGTCTCTAATGCTTTTTCATGTGAATCTCAGCAAAAATTCTTTATGGGTTGGAAAAAAGTGTGGGCGGCAAGTGTTACTAATAAGGTGGCAGTGGGTTTTCCTAAGATGGTTTCACAAAAAAATTGCAGAATGTCGAAAATTCTTGGAATGCTCCTGTTCATGAAATTATTATTTGGTCATTTAGAAATAATATTTTAAAGAACACTCCAAAAATGTTTCCTCCTTGACAGGTGTACGGTTCAATTTGTTTGGAGATAATCACCACTAAGTAAAAAATAGTGAAGAGAGTGGTCAGGAAAAGCATACTGGACTGTCACTACAGAAGCGTGTGGAGAATTGCAAAATATGGCTTGCCATAACTAAACAGACTTGCCCAAGAAGGAAACTTTGCTTATAGATAGTTTGTTATATTGTCTTAGTAGAGCTAGTGTGGGGCAAAGACGACATTAGGTCTGTTTGAACATTTGACATATGAGAAAAGACAATTCTGTCCACTAGGCTCACTTGTTTAGCTAAGCACTAAGCTTGAACTCCATGTCTCAGTAGTTTGTTCCAGAGTCCCACAACTCTTTGCGTAAAGAAGAGCGTCCTGGCTTCAGTCTTAAAAAGCACTTCCACTTAATTTCCACTGATGTCCTCAAGTACGCGATTCACCCTTAAGCTGACATTATGTTGCTGGATCTGCTTTATCAATGCCTTTGAGGATTTTTAAGACCTGATTTAGGTGCTCCACTGCTCGAGTTCATAAGAGTACAGTGAAGTTTAGTTTAAGCAAAGGAAGACTAGGAGGAGACATGACTGAAGTGTTTAAAATTATGAAGGGAATTAGTCCAGTGAGTCAAGACTGTGACTTTAATTTGAGTTCATCAAGAATACGGGGGCACAGTTGGAAACTTGGAAAATTTTACACAAGTATTAGGAATCTTTTCTTCACATAGAGAACCACAAACACATGGAATAAGTGACCAAGAAATGTGGTAGACAGGAGGACTTTCTCTTACTAAGTGGACAGGACTATCGAGCTTTGTTGGGTTGAACAGCCTTTTCTTGTCTAAAGTGTTAATAATAATTATACATTTTATTCATATAGCACTTTACCCAAGCTCATTCTAAGTTGTGTGACCTTCTGGCTAGGTTCATTTACAGTACAATTGTGTGATATGGATATGCATATTAAAAGGATTAAACAGTGAATTGTAAGCTGGCAGCCTTGACTGTTAAAGTCCCCAGTCCCCCTCACTATGTCACACACTCTGGTCGATGAACCTCAAGTAGGGGATATCACACTAGTGGCTCGAAGGACGCTGAAGAGTATAAGAAAGACAGAATCATCAATATTTTGGGTTTATTATGACCACCAATAAATTACACTTACAGTCTACAGTTCGTGTTACAATTGCCTCCTCCATGGAGAACATGAGGAAGAGTTTATTGCATTCCATTGCTCACTATCAGAATGATAATAAGAGATCACAAACATCTTTTTCAAATAATCTCTGAAATTTTGAGATAGCTATATATTTTCTCTAGCATTAAGAATTGTAGGAGATGTGTATTTATCATCTCTGAAGGTTCTTTTTTGGCACCCATCTAATACAGAAATTGATGATACCATTCTACTATATCACTGCATAATGAAGTGAAGCCTTTAATTTAATTACACTTCTGTAGAAAAAAATAAAATTTTTTTAAAAGATATTTATATTTAAGACATGTCATCAAGTGTTTAACTCAGTGGTTCAGCACAACATCCAGAATTGCTTCCTGGTGTGTGTTCAGTACTAATGGGATAAACACCAGCTCCTTACCTTCCATATTTGTTATAGATGTATGGATGTTATCAGATCTTTATATAAATACAAACAATAGATCAACAGAAACACAACAAATACATAGAATCCAAACTGGTATTTTTTCATTTATTTCAAATTTTGATTTTGCCTGTTTTAAACCTCACAGATTTATTTTCTCAAGCAGCACATTTTCCTTTGTTGCCAGTTGCCCACACTTCCAATGTTACTACAATTTAATATTGAGTGGGTAAATCCATCCATCCATCCATCCATTATCCAACCCGCTATATCCTAACCACAGGGTCACAGGGGGTCTGCTGGAGCGCAGGGCACACACACACACACACACCAAGCACACACTAGGGACAATTTAGAATCGTGGGAGGAAACCCACGCAGACACGGGGAGAACATACAAACTCCATGCAGGGAGGACCCAGGAAGTGAACTGGGGTCTACTAACTGTGAGGCAGCAGCACTACCCACTGCGCCACCGTGCCGCCCCGTGCTTTAGAAATGCTGCCCCACAATTCCTCTGTTGCATTCTGAGCCCAAGCACTCCTTAGGTACTTCACTTCAGTTTAATTCTTAAAAACATTCATTTTAGGGTAATTGTTAACTCAAAATGTGCACCCTCTATCTATCTATCTATCTATCTATTATATAGTGCCTTTCATATCTATCTATCTATCTATCTATTATATAGTGCCTTTCATATCTATCTATCTATCTATCTATCTATAGTGCCTTTCATATCTATCTATCTATCTATCTACAGTATCTATCTATCTATCTCTCTGTCCATCTGTCTATCTAGCTATTTATCTATTCTTTATTCAGGCAGCTCAGGAGTACTGTGGTACAGACTTCACTAACTATGGACTCATGCTAACAATTGTAATGGAAGACCACTACTGATGTCTGTTTTCCTATTTTATATGTCCATGTGATCCCTTCCTCCAATCCTGACCAACACATCAACCAGCCCTTTCCAATCACCTGGTGCATCTTTTAGTGGTTTATTCTATACACCATATTTGGGAGGAACTCTTTAAACCTGTGACTCACGATCATGCGCAACTACAGCCACAACCATAGCCACAGCCACACCAACTTCCATTACTTTCTGGGTCCTTAAAGACTCGGCCTCTTGTGGTTACTGCTTTTGTATCAAATCATGATTACAATCACCTGTTGACATCACCTGTTTGAAATCACAACATTATTTAACTTTTTTACTGGCCTTACTTTTTCCCGTCCCAACCATTTTTGGAATGTGATGCAGGTCTTAAATGCAGGAATGGACGTACAGTACAGGCCAAAAGTTTGGACACACCTCCTCATTCTATGTGTTTTCTTTATTTTCATGACTGAAGGCATCAAAACTATGAATGAACACATGTGGAGTTATGTACTTAACAAAAAAAAAGGTGAAATAACTGAAAACATGTTTTATATTCTAGTTTCTTCAAAATAGCCACCCTTTGCTCTGATTACTGCTGTGCACACTCTTGGCATTCTCTCGATGAGCTTCAACAGGTAGTCACCTGAAATGGTTTTCACTTCACAGGTGTGCCTTATCAGGGTTATTTAGTGGAATTTCTTGCTTTATCAATGGGGTTGGCACCAGCAGTTGTGTTGTTCAGAAGTCAGGTTAGTTGGACGATCATTTATTTTTCAACAGGACAATGACCCCAAACACACCTCCAGGCTGTGTAAGGGCTATTTGACCAAGAAGGAGAGTGATGGAGTGCTGTAAATGGTCATGAAAATAAAGAAAACACATTGAATGAGGAGGTGTGTCCAAACTTTTGGCCTGTACTGTATACTATAAAATATCTATCAATAATGCCACTACATTACAGGCACCCACTGACTACTAATTTATAGTTTTGAAGGAGCATGGATTCTGTACATAAATGGATGGTTACGGTGTACACTGGACAGTAGTCACCTGATGATGAAACTGAATTGTGGATGCCTTCTGGCAACTACTCAGTGCCAGTATCACAAACCCCTGTCATATGGATAGTCTTTGCAGGATACAGAGATTGCCTGATGAAGGTAATCCTTTTCAAAACAACAATTTACAAATGCTGGCATTGAGAACACATACCTATGGCGTAGCAATGGATTGTGCAGATTGTGCAAAGCACAAGGGCCTACGAGCTTGAGGGCTGTATAGATTTTTTAATTTTTTTTTATTTTTAATAACTTAGCCAATACAGCGGTTTCACAGTCTTGATGTTGTGGCTTCAACGTTCAATGTCTTGTTACCATCAATTCTGACCTCGATGGCTGACAATGAATTGTGTGCTGCTGCCGATCTTCTCGTTGAACATTATAGCACTGACACTCAATTGTTGTTATTTCATGCATGTTTTAAATCGATCTTGTCAACCAAGTAGCTGAACTGTTGCTGATAGATCACCGTGCACTGTCGTCGACTTCCAGTGACCTTTGTATGGCTTATGTGTTACTGCTGAGTATGCCAGTGACTGTTACTGTGTGTGAACGATCGTTCTCCAAGTTAAAACTCATTAAAAATTACCTCAGAAGCACCACATCACAAGACAGACGTAGTGGCTTGGCTGGAGTATCAATTGAGAAACGAGCATGCCAGACAACTTGACATGTCAAACATTGTTGAGACTTTTGCGCAACAGACGGCACACCAGCAAGTATTTTAAGGTACTATTGATATTCTAAGTAGCAGGATTCGTGACTCGTCAGTCAATTCCATTTTTGTAAGCTTTAACAGTTTAACATATCTGTAATCTGTTTTATTGTGTACCTTAGTATGGCTTACTATGCACTAGTGTCACGATTGTAACGATTTGTGAGCGTGGCCATTTTATGACGTCCATTTTCTCAGAACTCGTCTAATAGTATCCCGTCAGACGGTGTTGCCGTTTTAATTTGTTACAAATTGAAATTGCTTCACTTTATAGCACAGAACAGTTTCTAGCTTACGTTTTAATCATCATCTTCCTTCACAAAGTTGTCTTGGAAAAGTAAGCGGGTCCACATCTTACATATATTTATGTACTACTACTGCTACCCACATCCCTTACTCGCAATTTATTTTATTTTTGCTAAGTTACAGCGGCTGTAATAAAGTGATTTAAAAACTAATTACAATTTTCCATTTATAGAGCTGGTTTGTTTGTCACCAGCGCGTGATCTGATAGTGACACGGTCCTGGACACCACTGCCCCGCCGCCCCCTGGGATCTAGTTGTGAATAAATTACTAACATTTATGCTAGACAGGAGGGGCCCACCTCAGGGTTCTGCACAGGGGTCTTCAGTAAGCTAGGCACGCCACTGACACGTGCTGTGCAGTATAGTGGATGGATGTCTGAAGATGACTACTCGTTTTTAGCACCACACATTGGCATTGCTCTGAGGCTACTGTCAGCACGAGTCCGATGGCGCCTGGTGACGACTGCTCACTTTCAGCACTGCCTGTCACTAACACCGCTGTTTACATGTCATCTTGTACAAATATTTGGTGAATAATCATAACGCACAGTCAACACCTCCCATATCTTGTGTAGGCATTTCATCAGCTTACCGAGACCCCATCCATGACTTTTCACCAAGCCGGCATTGTTGCAGCGCTCCTGACGCAGGGGTTGCTGAATGCGATTACACGCGCAGCATCACAAAGAGACGCGTTCAAGCTGCTAGGCAAAGTGCAGCCAAGCTGACGGAGAATGAGCTCCCATGAAATCTTTCTCTTGAGCTGCTCTCGATTCGCTAGTGTCACCTCTCCTTGTGACACAGCAATCCCCCCCTTCTCTGACGACTCCTTTGACTGAGAAAGCTTGATAGAGAATAACAAAGGTTGGACTTTCAAACCATTTCAGGCTGTTCCTGCCTGGTTTTGTCCTGTTTTGTTTTGCTAAGCCTATTCAATGTAAAATCACTTGGCTCGCCTTTTATATTTTTTTGTTCCTGTAGCAGCAGTGTAAAAACAGAGAAGTCAAATGAAGTAACTGAAAAATTAAACAACGTCTGTAAATTCAGTGTCAGATTTGCCCAAAACGTAGAAAACAGAGGTATTACTCTTCTTAATTTAAAAAACACAGAGTATTAAACTACCCATAAAATGTTTGTAGTTTTAAGAAAGCAAACAAATGAGCCCTGTGGTGTTATTTCCCTTTTAACTAATGGTCCTGCCATAGTGGTCCAGTCGTTAGTGCTGCTGCGTCACAACTCAGAGACCCAATGCTGGCTCTTTGGACCTCATTTCAGTGTGCAGTGCTGTCATCCCTCTGAACTTCATAGAGAAGGTGAGTCTGCTAAAACCCATGTCATATTAGGTGATGTTTTCAGCCTTAGCCTTCATTTGCATAATCTTAGCCAGTTGGAAGAAGTCGCCATTTCCGACCATGAAGACAATCACCTGATGTAACGTACCCAACGGCTGACACCAACTAGACTGTGACTTCCTGGGATACTATCAGCCCTGTTCAATTCTCTCATTGGTCGAAGTGGCAGTCTGTGTACACAGTTCAGCTGACAACCAAATGGACCAATGAGCACTCATCCAGAAGCCCAATGCATATGGTCCGTGTACTTTTTGGTATTTGAAATTTTCAGAAAATATCATTTAATATCTGACTAGTATTCTTTAAATTTACATTGTTTCTAAAAAAAAGTCAGATAAGTGTTTTGTTTGCTATCACTTTCATTATTGGAGAACTAAACTAATATGATGATGTAATATTGTAAATGTATGTTCAATATTTTAATGTATGTTTGACGTTATTAACCAGCAATAAAGTTAGCAAGAAAGTGCAAAAAAAAAAAGAAAATATAATTTAAAAAAGAAAAAGAGACACTTATTTGATTTTCAACTTAAAAGGGAAAAACGAAAAACGCAAAACAATTACTTTTTTCCTTTTGTTCTTTCAGACATCAGAAAAGAAAAATGTAAGAAATGAGAATGAGAAAATGCCCTTTATTTCACAGTAAGTAACAACAATAACGTTCATAAAAGAACTGCTACATCAATGAAGGAAAGTTTGCAAAACTTTTCTGCCGTCATGTCCTCGTCCCGGAGTGTCACTCTTTACTGTTCCGAAAAACAACGTAATGGTCCATCGTCTGCTGATGCCAGTGTATCTTCAAGGCCGTCGATCGATGTGTTGTGAGGAGGACTGTTCGCACGTGTCGTCAAAAATCGTGCAGAAGAAGAAGTACTTCCTGTTTCAGACAACGAAAATGTGTCTGTTTTGTTGTTTTTGAGCTATTACACTTTCATTATTTGAATCACAAATAAATCCAGAAAAGTATGTGTCATTTAAAGTTTATGACTGCTTTTTGGTACCATAGAATTAAAAAATACCTTATTTTCCCTCATTTTATTCTTTAATCAAAAATCAAAATCTGAAAATTCCTTTCATTTTCGTTTTTTTCGTTTCTGCTTCTAAAATGGAATTTCAAATGCCAAAAAGTACACGGACCGCATACAATGTAGCAACGAGGAACAAGGAACACAAATGGTTTGAACCTCGTAAATTAGAAGAGAAGATTATCCATCTGATGCCTCGTATCTTACATACCATAATGGAATGGAAAAAAGAATTTAAGGGCAGAGACTGCTGCTGAACTCCCTGCAGCTGTTAATACTTTATAAAGTGCCACTCCATCAGGCAACAAGTTATTAGAAGTTAGAAAATGTGACAACTGTGACTGCACATTAAGATTGGTGTTCAGTTGGTAAATGTGACATGGGTTGTGATTTTCAGTTGTCTAATGACAACTGGTCTGGAATCCCTGCAGATTTTATTTTTTTCTCCAGCCGTCTGGAGTTTTTTTTTTGTTTTTTCTGTCCTCCCTGGCCATCGGACCTTACTCTTATTTTATGTTAATTAATGTTGACTTATTTTATTTTCTTACTGTGTCTTTTATTTTTATATTCTTCATTATGTAAAGCACTTTGAGCTACATTTTTTGTATGAAAATGTGCTATATAAATAAATGTTGTTGTTGTTGTTGTTGTTGTTGTTGTAATCAGACCTGAGACAGAGATGAAATCAGCAACTGTGGTCGGCAAAATGCATAATGTGACATCGACTTAAGCTCCAAAACTGAATGCTGGACGTCCTGACAGAGACACACCAGAAAGGTCACTTCAGGAAACACCATCACGCTGAGCACTGGTGCGTCCCAGTTCTGCGTACTCAGCCCACTTCTGTTCACTCTTCTAACCACGACTGTACAGTTATGTGCAGCTCTAACTTGCCATTGAGTATTCCTGACAACAGCATGGTGGTGGGTCTTATCAGTAATACTGATGAGTCAGCTTACAGAATGGAGACACGATGATTGGGCTGGTACAAGTTGCACAAGTGTCTCTTAACATGGACAAGACGAAAACTATGATTTTTGATTTCATAAAGGTCCGTGCTGTCCACACCACATTGCACATCGAGGGCTCTGCAGTGGAACTGGTCAAAAACACCAAATTCCTTGGTGTGCACCTGGTAGCTGACCTTACTTGGTCAATTAACACCACCTCCATAGCCAAGAAGGTGCACCAGGGTCTCCACTTCCTTTGGAGAATGAGGAAGACAAGACTACCATCCCATCCCAGTTCTCACCACATTCTACAGGGGCACCATTGAGAGCGATCTAAGCAGCTACATCACGTTCTGGTTTTGGAACTGCAGTGTCTCTGAACAGATAGTGCAAACAGCAGAAAAGACCCCTCTGCCATCCATTCAAGATGTCTTTATGAAACATTACATGTGCAAACTCTGCAGCACTGTGAAGGACTGCTCCCAGCACTCCCATGGTTTCTTTGTCCCACTTGCCATCTGGCAGAAGATACAGTAGCATCCAAACCAATCTGTCTGGTTCTGCAATAGCTTCTACACCCTGGCCTTAAGAACCCTGAACTCCGTGCTGCCCCCCTGTCCTCAGACCTGCTTCTAATCTCTCTATATATAAAATCCAACGTCGCTCTGTCTGTCTGTATGTCTGTCCGATTTCACAAGAGAATCACTTAACGGATTTAGACCAGTGTTTTTTTTCTATAATTTGCTTGAACACTCTGATTGATTTTGCGACTTCTCTCATCACACTAAGAATCATAGTTTGCTTGCAGGAGCGATATATTCACACTAATCCGAGAGAGTGGCTGTGAGCTGAGGGGAGGGGAAAGCGTCACGTCAGGAGTAGGGAGCTGGACAGGGCCCTCCTCACAGTTCTGTTTCACTTCTACGCAGGCGAAGCCGCAGGGGGCAGCTAGTAGCTTATATATATGCAGTACATCTGTCTTTATTATTGGCTGTTGTTAGGATGTACATAGTTATTACTGTCTATTTCACTTTTTTACCTATTATTCATTTATGTGTTATCTATTGTAGTATAGTATAGTATAGTATAGTATAGTATAGTATAGTATAGTATAGTATAGTAT
>JANRMT010062814.1:22026826-22056234 GCA_026402145.1 Polypterus bichir lapradei | reverse complement strand
TATCTATCTATCTATCCATCTATCTATCTTTATGTTCTTCTTGTCCCATATAGCTAGTTTTTTTGCAGCAAATACACAGGAGGAGTTGGTTATAGAAAAAGAGGTCTCCAATTGCATTTATATGCTCCACGATTTTGTTATTCCTCTTTCATACTTTTGCCCTTTCAGATTTCTGCCTATTAAGATTTTTGTGTTTGTTTTGTGACTAAATACCAGTTTGTTCTTCCATCCTTTGTCTAAATTGCTCATCTAGTTCAGGGTTATCGGCAGTCAGAGTTTATCTCAGAACCCTCAGGTGTTTTGCAGGAACCAGTCTTGGACGGGGTGCCAGTCCATTGCAGGGCACAGTCACACACACTGCTCTAGTATTGCCAGTCAATATAAGCTCCCATTATTTAGATGTTGAATGAGAAAGGGAACATCTGACAAGCCCACAGAGTTAAAAGAAGAATGTGGAGACATCACAAATGTAGTTAACAGACCTGTGGAGCTTTTCGGCCACTATGATTATTTTTCTGGATAATTTTTGTTCCATTTTTGCCTGCTCACCTGTGTAAGATGTTCTGTCTGATGCTTTTAACCACAACTCTGCCAATTAATAATGTAACTCATATGATGTCTGCTTTGTTTAGTATACCTCTTTAAGAATTTTCCCCACTTGCCCACCTGAATCAACCGCCTCAGCGTGTCTCGTATGACCAGCTGGCTGTCTCGTTCTTCACCCTCAGGGCTTTTCTTTTGCTGACTGGGAGAAGCACGTTGAATGAACAATCCTGCCTTCAGGCAGTGCTTACTTCAGTGCAAAATTAAAATTGTAATTCTATATTTAGAGTTCCAGAGCAAAGTTGAGCATCAAAAGTTGTGTTTTAGTGACTGAGGCTCTCCACCCTGCTGCTTGCCACTTTTGAAGCTGTTATGAGCAGGTGACAGCAGCTCATCCAGAAAGAGCAGGACAGACGGTCATCAATGGACACAGCTAGAGGTCAACAGCAAACCAGATCGACTAATGCAAAGAACATCAAAGTCAACCAACTTCATGGCGTGCACAAAAGGTTCTGATCTCCTATTAAGCAAGGAATCTACCACCATATGCAAAAACTTGGACACTAAAAAGAGAGCACCACCATCTCTATACATACAAAATCCAACGACTGTCTGTCTGTCTGTCTGTCTGTCTGTCTGTCTGCTTTTCATGAGAGAACTACTTAACGGATTTAGATCGGGTTTTCTTCGATAATTTGCTTGAAATTTTCAGTTGATTTTGAGACAACTCTCATTGCACTGTGTATCATAGTTCACTTGCTGTACCAATTTAGTTGCATGAATCAGAGAGACATGCAACGGGCCGAGGAGATGGGGCGGGGCCGAGGGGAGGGGGAGGGGCCATGGGGAAGGGGGCAGGACCGAGGGAAATCCCTTACCTCTGCTTAGCTATTGAACGAGAGAAGAACTTCACAAATTTAGATTGGGTTTATTCCTATAATTTGCTTGAACATTCTGGTTGATTTTATGACTTCTCTCATCGCACTAAGTATCATAGTTCTCTTGCGGTACCGACTTATTCATGCGAATCCGAGAGAGACGCAGCAGGCTGAGGGAAGGGGGATCCTCCTCACTCACGCTCCAGGCTCGGGGTGTGTACCTTACCTCCACTTAGCTAGTGAATGAGAGAACTTTAGATCTAGAATTTTTCTAGAACTTGCTTGAACATTCCAATTGATTTTGAGACTTCTCTCATTGCGTTAAGTGTTAGAGTTTGGTTGCAGCACCGATTAATTCCCACGAATCTGAAAGAGTGGCTGCGAGCCAAGGGGAGGGGGAAGAATGATGGCAGGAGTGGGGAGGCAGGCGGGGTCCTCCTCACTCACGCTCCAGGCTCGTATTAGAGTAGCGTTTCTCAACCTTTAATTATTTGCGACCCGAGTTTTCATAACAGTTTTAATCGCGCCCCCCTAATGTTTTTTTGAAAGGAGCCCACTAATACCAATTTGTTCTTTTTCAATTAATGATATATCATAGATGCATATTTTATTATACCTACTTAACTTTTATCGACATTTATCTAACTCTATATTTATTTTTCTAGTATCAGAATGTAGTTTAAGTTCATTTGTTTTGGTTTCAATAGATGTATTTTTCATATTTTTGATTCTTGTTTTCTTTTTTTCACATCTTCGCGCCCCCCCTTTTTGTTACTTCGCGCCTCCCTAGGGGGGCCCGCCCCACAGTTTGAGAACCACTGTATTAGAGTTTGGTTGCAGCACCGATTAATTCACATGAATCCGAGGGGAGGGGGAAGCGTGATGGCAGGAGTGGGGAGGGAGGCAGGCGGGGCCCTCCTCACTCACGCTCCAGGCTCGGGTGTGCACCTTACCTCCGCTTAGGTTAGCGAACAAGAGAACTACTTAACGGATTTTTTTTCTAGAATTTGCTTGAACATTCTGGTTGATTTTGCAACTTCTCTCATTGCGTTAAGTATTAGAGTTTGGTTGCAGCAGCGATTAATTAAGATGAATCTGAGAGACTGGCTGTGGTCAGAGGGTAGGGGGAAGCAGGACCACAGGACTGGGGAGGTGGGTGTGGCCCTCCTCACTCACTCACTCACTCACGCACACGTCAGCTTCCGTTCGAGTCGGTCTACCTCTCGCAACATGTTGTAGCATACCTTGCCTCCACTTAGCTAGCAATACCTGTTCATTCAGCAGAAATTATCATCTAGAGATTGTTAAAGAGTAACGTTTGACGTTTATGAGAAAGAAATACAAATTGTCACTTTTTTTTTATTTTTTTTTATTGATTTTTAAAGTTTGTCCTGTTTTACTACTACGCAGGTGGAGCCTCAGGGGACAGCTAATCTTACAGTATATACAAGTAGGTGGTGAGTGATAGTCATAACATAATGACATAATATAACATAATAATGTTATTTGACCTGTAACGGGCATAGCCAGAGCCATTTAAAAAACACACATCATGGTGGTGTTATGATTTGCAGTTTCTTCCGAGGCAAAGTAGGTTGAGGCCTCCTTAACTCTTTTAGGGCCAATTATTTGTTTTTTTTCCTTCTGCCCCAGGTCTGGATATTTTTCCAAAGAACTGTTTTCTAAAAAGCATTGATTTCACACATTCATTAACATAAAATACTTATTTATGACAATATGTCACTCTACTTTATGTTCCATGAGCCCCTACAGTGTGTAAATTCACATACTGTTTGTCTCCTCACTCATAAGCTGAAAGGCACTTTCTGAAAAAAAATTTAAAAAACAGCTTGAAGCAGTCGAGTGGCTGGTAATCCGCAGTGTCTAGCCAACACACCATGTCGTTTGATGAAGTCCAGTAGCCACGGATCTACGTCTGTGTGGTCTTCCCAGGGCGAGCGTTCCCGTTCTACCGTTAGCTTGTTCAGCACTACAATCAGCTGGGTGCCGGTCAGCTGATGCAATTACCTGTCTTTCATTTTCGATTTCCAGATTGTTTGCATCAAAATCAGAGTTCGATAAGTCAGAGTCTGATTCAGCAATAATAATACGCAAAAACATAAATATATCTAGAGTATTTTGCTTTACGCATTCGCTTTATTCACTTGTCTTATATGGCTGCCATTCTAGACAATGTTTACTCAGCACTACTCATGCACACTCAGGGAATTGATGTCAAGCCAATGAGTCTAGCAGACCTCCAAGCAACGAGGGTCTACCTGTAATGTACTGGTCAGATTTATCAACACTTTTATCGCCCTCTGTACCTGAATATGGAGTTTAGTAGACATCCGCCCTCAACTTCTTGTGTCGACAAACGTCGACATCTGCCTTAAAAGAGTTAAACAAGCCAAGGAGCAGGCCAGAATCCAACCAGCAGAGGCTCACCCAACTTCAGCCAGGACCCTAGGGCTACCTGCTGGCTCCAGCTAAAGCACACTCTTAAATCGAGGTGCCAGAGTGATGCCATAGGGGAACTATTTTTAATTCCCAAAAGACTCATCTACATGATGGTTCCAGGAAAAACCTTTATTTACTTAAATCTGTAACAGGCTCCTTACAATAAATAATCATGAACATATGGTCACAGATTCGGGAAATACCAATGGCTCCTGCTTTTGAAAGGACTCCTGCTGCAGGTTTCCTTAATCTGTTTGTGTCCTGCTAAGTAGTCTGCCATATGTGAAAGATTCCAGATTTTTTCTTCTCCTACATATTAGGAAGTTTTTCAAAGCATAAAGAGCCAAAATCATATGCAAAGAACCCATTTCAGAATGTAATAGTGCTTTGCCAAGCATTGGTTATACAAGGAACCATTCAACCCAGTAAAGAACCAGAAACAAATTATTAGGAGTGTGGGCCCAAAAACAGGGACCTGGCAAAACAGCCATAAATATTCCAAAAGTAGAACAATCTTCAATCCAATTTCAATTCAGTGTATTTTTCCATAGCACTCTTTACTTTGCGTAGGCCCAAAGCGTTGTGACACGTTCTCAAGTGAAGTGCAAGTAATACTTTTTACTAATTGCTAAATACAGAATTAGAACACATACAGATTGAGAGCTGTTAAAATGCACAGAAAACAAAGTAGAAAGTGATTAGCGTAAGTGGAAAATCTAAAATATCTGTCCATTAATTAACTGTTGAACTATGGCCAGCTGACAAAAAACAAAAACCTTAAAAGAGGAAGGCAGGAGGTTAGGGAGCTCCAATTGAGAAAATGATGTCCCCCCTATAATTAATGAGTTCTAGATTTCATTTTTCCTGAGCTTCACGTACACAATATTGTTTTTTTCATGAATGAACAACACCTGCCATTTAAATCACACAGTCGCCGCATTTAAATCACATGATCATAATCTGACGTTTTCATTGGTAGGTGGTCTTTCCTCATTGGTCAGTGGAGTTGCTAGGTTTTTGTCTTGCAGTATGTAAAACATTGTGTACATACAAGCTTCTTCTATCATGCTATGGCTGGAATGAAGACATATTTGGCCATCACCACTATTTTATAAAACCAGGAAAGACCTAGTAACTCCAAAAACTAAAAAAACTCAAATTTGAAAAATTGAGTTACTAGGTTTTTCCATTGCACGGAGATGCAGTGATACAGCACACTGACACAGCCACCACGTGACAATCCCCATCAGGATCCCAAATTAGGAGTGCAGTCGTGCAATTTGTGACACCTCAGCACCACACTAGTTTAAAATGGATTGGAACAGTATGAAGTTTTTTTTTTATAGTGGCTGAAGTGCCAATCCTGACACCAACTCCACAGGTTTTCCCTGCAAGCCGGGATGTAGGTTAACATCATACCCATGGCCTTGCTCAAAGGCGCAAAAGAATGGAATCACTTCCGGTATTTACAGGAATCGAACTGGCAACCTTCCGATTGCCAGCACAGATCCCCAGCCTCAGAGCCACTACTCCTCTCTAAAAAGAGGAGGGATAACCGTAAATCCCTGGCTTGTATTAAATTGCGAAGAAATAATTTCTTATAAGTGAAGGATTTATTTTGCAAAAGTTATAAAAAAAGAAAGATAGATTCAAAGGAGGAAAAAGAGACTAACAATACTAGTCCCAAACTGGAGGCCAAAAATTGGATTCCTTAAATTAGGAAAACCAAAACATCCTACACATAAGAAAACGATAGTCACAGAAACTCCTAGAAATGGATGATTCCCAACTTATGTGTTATGAACTTTAGATATCCAAAGCTTAAAAAGTCTCAAAATAGCTCCAAATGTCCACTAGAGTGTGAAAACACCATACCCCAGCTAGTCACAAAAAGGGGCAACACTGAATCTTTATTAATAAAAGATTTGTTATACAAAATGCTCTGTAATAATAGGATTGTGCTTTTCAGATGTATTCTTTGCTACAACCCATATTTTGAGGTTTTAAAATTGTATTTGGGCTGTTTTAAGCACTGCTTTACTTATGATATAATCATCATCATGTTTGTTTAACCACAGTCATAATCCTGCCATGGTTTCTCAGGGCAGAATTATGGAGGTGGTGACCCTGGCACTAACTTAGTGGTGGGTTAAAAAATCAATCTTATGCTCCTCCACCTGAGGCAGTAACTAACCTCCCATTCGATAGGAGAACATTCCACCTTTATCCTACTGAGGACCACGGCCTCAGATATGGAGGTGTTGACCTCACTACCTCATTTGACTTTGTGAATATATGATGACCTTTACATGTAATTTTTGCTAAAAATCACTTTCTATTCAAGTAGTTTTTGGCTCAGACCTTTGCTTGACTTTTCCACTTAAGATTCTTGTTTTTTACTATTGGTTCTGGCACCTGGTGTTTCCAATCCCAAGGTTTTGACTTCTTCTATCTGATCTGTTTCAAAAATACCTTCCAGCTATTCTCAATAGCATAAAATGTGAATTCAATCATTCATTGATATATTCTTTCCTTCATTTTCCACTGCTTATCTGAGACTGGGTCGCAGGAGGCCCATACATCCCTTTCCTCAGCCACACTTGCCAACTCATGTTGTGGGATTCCAAAGTGTTCCCAGGCCATTGATATAAACCTCCTAACAAACCCTGAATCTTCCCCAGGGTCTCCTCCCAGATGATTGTGCCCATAAATCCACCACAGGGAGTCATCCGGGAGACATTCATATCAGATGCCCGAACCACCTCAGTTGGCTCCTCTTGATGTGGAGGGTCAGCAACTCTGCTCCGGGCCACTCCCAGATATCTGTGCTACTCACCCAATCTCTAAGGGAGAGCCCAAACACCCTGTGGAGAAAGCTTATTTCAGCTGCTCATGCCTGCAATCTCATTCTTTTGGCCATTACCCAAAGCTCATAACCACATGTAAGAGTAGGGACATAGATCAACTGGTAAACCAAGAGCTTTGCCTACTGGCTCAGCTCCTCCTTAAGCGTTACACATTAGTATAGTGACTGCCTAACTGGTCTCACCATCCATATGCATCTGTCAATCTCACCATCCCTTTCCCTTCACTCGTAAACAAGATACCAAGATACTTAAACTCCTCCACTTGAGGCAGTAACTCACCTCCCACTCACAGAGGAAGTGCACCTTTTTCCTACTGGGGACCATGGCCTCAGATTTGAAGGTGCTGATCCTCATCCCTGCTGCTTCACACTCAGCCACAAACTGTCCCAATGTATGTTGATGTTCGCTGTCCAATGAAGCCAACAGGACCACATCAACTGCAAAAAGTACTGACACAATTCTAAGGCCATCAAACTGGACATCCTTCATATCCTGTCCATAAAAATCACAAACAGGATTGGAGACAAAGCAGAGCACTGGCGGTGTCCCACACCCACTGAAAATGATGGCAATGTCTTCCCGAGTATGAGGACACAACTCTCAGTGCTGTAAAAATGTGAATAAATAGAACTGATATGACAGGTGTTTGACAGATCACATGCATTGCCAAGCTGCATGAAGGCACTCAGATAAGCCTGGAAGTGTAAATGAGTCTTTATGGAGCAGTATTTCTTGTGATCCATCTCAAAAAAACTTTAAAACCTCCCAAACGTGTTTTTGTTGAGTTTCGCATTTTGCAAATTTTTGTTTCAGTGTCAGTATCCGCAAAATCAGGTCATATCTAATAGAATGTGCAGCACGACACATGGCTACTTAGTCAAGCCTACTACACATCTCTGATGGCAGGACAACCACCTTGTGTCACCAGCCCACTGAAGACGAAAATGCAGCAGCACGTCTGGTGGTGAACCAGCCATAGCACCCCTCTCTTCAGATCACTACTTTGGCTCCCTGTAGCAGCACGTATTGAGTTCAAATCCTTGATGCTTACCTACAGAATAGTCAATGGGTCATCACCTGTGTATTGTAAGATCCTATGCTCCTTCTCAACCACTTATGTCTGCTGTTGAACAGCTTCTGGTGATGCCACCTAGGCATGGTATAAAATCTCAATCCAGCCTCTTTTCATGTGTAGCTCCTAGCTGGTAGAAAGAGCTACCCACCTCCATGACTTCCTGAGTGTACTGTATATAAGAAGAGTTTGAAGACTCCTTTGTTTGGTGAATTTCTGTCATTTCTTTGTTAGTTGTGGTAATTATACTTCAAAGACACATGATATTCTATATGGTGTTCTACAAGGATCTCTCCTGGGTCTGCTGCTCTTTTCGATCTCCTTGCTTCCATTAGGTCAGATGATCTCAAGGCATAACGTGGCTACCACAGGTATGGTGATGACACACAACTGTATGTATCAATAGTGCCTGATGACCCCAACTCTCTTCTCCTGACACTCCCTGGGCATCCTTCATAAAGAGTAGGCTGTATCCCAATGTCCAGAAAACATTGTCCTTCATGGCTTAGTCATTCTGGCCCCCTAGTCATCCCCGGTCTCTAATTGTCTCTCTCTCACTACTTTACCACCTAACAGATCATGTGTGATGAGCATACTGGCGCAAAAATGGCATCATGCAAGAGGCTGCTACACATTGGTGGTGGTTGTAGTGGCTCCCCACTCACTGTGTAAAGTGCCTTGAGTACCTTGAAAAGTGCTGTATACATGTAATGAATTATTATTATTATTATTATTATTATTGGTAATGTGACTCAGCATTGCCACCGTGTTGTTAAAATGTTAAAACTGATCACATGTGCCGAGTCTAATTCAGATATAATGAAGAGATTTATTCTCAAGCCAATGCGATACTAACATGTTCATATTACTGTGTAAACATTATTCTTCTCTTTGTGTCTTTGGATCACAACTCACCTCCTACATGAGTTTTGTCTAACTAAAAACTTTTTTTTCTTCATTTTCATTTAAGCTATATTAGATGAAGACTGTGGCCTGGAACTTTCCTTTCTGCTAGACAGCTCAGAAAATGCAAAAGACAACTATGAACAGGAAAAATCCTTTGCCATGCAGGTCACAGAACGACTTCCAAGGCTTCGTTTAAAATCAGGCCGGGGACTGAGCTGGAAAGTCGGTTTGCTCCAGTACAGCAGCCATGTGATCATCGAGCAGACTTTCAGAGAATGGAGAGGAGTCGAGAACTTCAAGGCTCGTATTGCTCCCATCTCCTACATTGGACATGGCACGTACACCACCTATGCCATCACCAACCTCACCCAGATCTACTTAAACGAGGCACATGAGAGAAGTGTCAAGATTGCCGTGCTTTTGAGCGATGGTGTCTTCCACCCAAGGAATCCAGACATCTTCTCGGCGATAGCAAATGCAAAGAACCAAGGTGTTAGATTCTTCATTGTTGGCATCACAAGAGTTGCAAATGAACCACCCAACATTGCAAAGCTGCGTTTGCTGGCCAGCTCACCTGCATCTCGGTTCCTCCTCAACCTGCAAGATGCTGGGATCGTTGACAAAATTGTCCGAGAGATGGTGAGTTGAGTTGCAAAGCCAACCCTTCAGCTTGGTGTTGTCTATATAAACTGGGATGTACAGTTTACTTACCTCGGCAGTGACATTCATGTCTCTGGCGACTCTTCCTATGAAGTCAGTAGATGGATTGGGAGAACATGGGGGGTCACTAGAAAGGAGGCTGTGGCGCTTCTGATATCTGTGCAAAAGGATGAAGGTCCAAATCTTTAGAGTCCTGGTGCTTCCTGTCTTGTTATATGGTTGTGAGACATGGACGCTATCCAGTGACCTGAAATGAAGACAGGACTTTCTACTTTGTCTCTTCGGAGAATCCTTGGGTACAGCTGGTTTGACTTTGTGTCAAACTAGCGGTTTCTCACAGAGTCCCAAATGAGGCACATTACCTGCATTGCGAGGGAGCGTCAGTTACGGCACTACAGACATGTGACGTGATTCCCCGAGGGTGATCCACCTTGCAGGCTCCTCATTGTTGAGGACCTGAGTAGCTGGACTAGGCCAAGGGGACACCCACGTAACGCCTGGCTGCGGCAGATAGAGGGTCATTTCTGGAGGGTGTGACTGGACCTCGTGTCTGCCTGGGGGGTTTCCAACCAGGATCCCGAGCTGTTTTGTCATGTGGTGGGTGCGACAATGTGCTGTACCAGTGCCTGCACCCCAACCTGACCTGACCACACCTGACAGTGCACTCAGAAAGTGTTAAGACCTCTTCACTTACTGCCCACTTTATCTTATTGTAGATTTCATTTTAAATGAATACATTTGCTATTTTTGCCCATTAATCATCACTCAATGACCCATAATGACCCAAGTGAAAACATGTTTTCAGAAAGTTTCACAAATTTTTATTTATTTTTTTGTGATCAAATTTTTACAAGAAAAGGGAAATACAGCCTAAGAAAACCAAGAAAAATATCTGATTTTAAGCTATATAAGAACAGACACAACAACACCCTTCTCACCGGTGAACACCCCATCTAAGACTGCTATTTAAACGAAAATACAAAAAAGGGAAAAAAAGAGATGGCGAGTAAACAGGCACACACACCAGACAGGAGTGCAGGACAAAGTAAACAACAACAACAAAAAATTGGGAGTGGTCTCCGCTAGACTTTCTCGTATACTCAGATATGGGGATGGATGTTTGAGGAGCAAACCGCAAGACAATGATTATATTTTCATATTATTTACATTAAATAACCATCAACAACAAATCAAATCAAATTAATAATATATTGAAAAATTATTATAAAAGTAAAGTAGAATAAATCGGACTCTGCAGCTGCATGAATAAAAAATACCACTTCCAGTTAGCGGAAATAGCTCAAAAGTTGATAGAAATCTATATTATGTACCTAATACTTGTACACAAAATTTGGTTAATGTAAGTTATCGTGTTTACATACACACACACACACACAGAGACACACAGACATTAAAATACTTTCCCTACGAGAAAGTAAACCGGACTCAAGGAGGTCTAAAACATCGAGATTCATCGAAATCTTGGGGTCTAATTTTTGAATAATTACAATACTTTCCCTACAAGAAAATTAATCAAGGAGGTCTAAAATATCGAGATTAATCAAAATCTGGAGGTCGAATTTTTGGACAATTACAAAACTTTCCCTACAAGAAAGTAAACCGGACTCAGGGAGATCTATAAAATGTCGAGATTCATCAAAATCTCGAAGTTGAATTTTTGGACGATTACAATACTTTCCCTATGAGAAAGTAAATCAGACTCAGGGAGGTCTAAAACATCAAGATTCATCAAAATCTGCATCACAGAGTAACCCCCAACCAGCTCTTTACTAACTGAATAGCATGAAGCCAGGTGCAGATAGTAGAGCCAGAAGAGCTGTTGATCTGAGACGCAAAAAGTTCAAGGAGAACAAGATTGTAAAAGGAATTCTTCCAGATAGTAGGAAAGACAAGGGCAGGAGATTTCTAGCAAGAGGTTAAAAGCAGTTTACCTGCAATGGTCACAGTCATCAACAGCCTCTGCTGGGAGAGAGAGAAAGAGAGAGCAAGGGAAGAGAAGAAAGGTGTAGGAGGAGAAGAACCTAAAGGGGACAAAGGAATGGAGAAAGAAAGAATTGTAGAGAGTGATTCTGCAAGATAGAGGGCATTCCCAGGTCATGTGAAGGAAAGTGCCAGGGACTTTAAGAGGACAGAGGTGACATAGGGGATCTCATTGTAGTCTGATTAGATGTCGTCTCAGGAGGAGTAGGGTATAGTCTGTGAATAAATGTAAATTGTGTGCGTTGGTGATTAGGATTTTTTGAACAATTTTTAATATTTTGAAAGGTAGTTTTCCAGCACAATAGAAATGTTAAAAATCAAAACCTGAAAGCTCTCTTTCGTAGAAGTATTCAGACTCTTTGCCGTGGCACTCCAAATTCTGGTCAGGTGCACCCTGTTTGCTTAAATTCTCCTTGAGATGCAGCATGAAACTTGAATATAGTACACCTGAGGAAAACTGAATTGACTGGACATCTTTTAGGAAGGCACACACATACCTGTGTATAGAAGGTCCATGATTCACACTGCATGTCAGGACAAAAACCAAGCCATGAAGTCCAAGGGACTCTCTGTGAATACCTCCATAATCAAACTGTGGTGAGGTACCGATCAGGGCAAGGGGATCAAATAATTTCTGAAGCTTTGTGTGTTCCCAGGAGCACAGTGGCCTCAATATTTGTGAAATGGAAGAAGTTTGGAACCTCCAGGACTCCTCCTAGAGTTTGCCATCAGGCCAATAGCAGGGATAGCCTTGGTACAGGGAGATGAACAAGAACCAAATGGTCACTCTAACAGAGTTTCAGAAGTCTTCTCCTAAGATGGCTGAACCTGTTTGAAGAACAACCATCTCAGCAGCACTCCATCAAACAGGTGTTTATGGCAGAGTAGAGAGACGGATGCCTTTTCTTAAGTTAAAGACATCTGAGAGGCTGCATGGACTTTGCCAGCAGTACTGAAAGGACTCTGAGAACATGAGAAAGAGGATTCTCTGGTCTGATGAGACAAAAACGTAACTCTTTGGGTAGAAACCTACACCCTACATCTGGTGCTAACCAGGCACTGCTCACCTGCCTAATACCATCCCTGAAGCATCTTGGTGCCAGCATCATGCTATTGGGGTGCTTCTTGGCGGCAGGGGCAGGGAGACTGGCCAGATTTGAGAGAAGGAGGAATGCAACCAAATCCAGAGAGGTCCAGGCCCAGGCCCAAGGCTTAGCCAAGAGGACTTGAAGCTGGAATTGCTACCAAAGGGGCTTCTACAAAGTAGTGAATGAAGAGTCTGAATGCTTAGACAAATTAGAGATTTCAACTTTTGGTCTTTAATAAATCTGCAAAACATTCCGAATCACTTTGTCATTATGGATTACTGAACATAAATTTTGAAAATGTATCCAAGTTATTAGTATACTGATTTTCTAAATAGCAACCTAATTTATATCACAATCTGTGATCTTGTTTAGATTTACAAAGGCCTGTTAAATGATTGTATTCTCTTGCACCAGGCGCCTCGACATAAAGACATGGCGTTCTCCTCAGAGACAAGTCAGTGTAGTTTTATACTGATGCTGTCAGTTACACACCAGTGGCATGTTAAGAGCCGGACTCTTCAGTGGTTTATAAATCTATCCTAAAATGTGGAATGTACTGTGTAACTTGAAATGATTCCTTTGAAATGAATTGGAGCTGTTGCTTATGGTGTCACCCTCAACACCATGTGTTTATCCATCCATCTGCTTTCTAAAACCTCTTAATTTGAGCGTGTTCAGGATGTCATTCATTTCAATTCAATTTACTAGATAGATAGAAAGGAAAAACACTATAGATAGATAGATAGATAGATAGATAGATAGATAGATAGATATAGATAGATAGATAGATAGATAGATAGATAGATAGATAGATAGATAGATAGATAGATAGATAGATAGGAAAATCACTATATAATAGATAGATAGATAGATAGATAGATAGATAGATAGATAGATAGATAGATAGATAGATAGATAGATAAATCACTATATAATAGATAGATAGAAAGGAAAAACACTATAGATAGAAAGATAGGAAAATCACTATATAATAGATAGATAGATAGATAGATAGGAAAATCAATATATAATAGATAGATAGATAGATATTTTTTTATTTTTAAAAACAAACGTTTATTGATTAAATTTAAAAAAAAAAAAAAAAAAACAGTATATAACAACACCCAACAGACAAAAAAAAAAACAAATATATACAAAAAATAAATAATTATTCAATATAACAAATGAAGAAAACATTCAAAAAAAACTAATTAAGCATATGTGGGAAAATATTATAACATCAAGTGTAACTCATCGTCTTCACATTCACATAACACACTATTTACACACCATATATCCCTAAACCTTTCCAAATTCTTAGTACATTTATAAAAATTAAAATCCACTAATATTCTACTCTTACACAACTGTCTGAAAAAACCAATGGTATCCTGAAGCCCAGTCCCACTAATCTTATTTTTGCGGGTTTTCCAGATTGTTAGTTTTGCTTGCCCTATGATAAAGTTCACCAGGTTCACGTTATTCCTTGTTTTTTTTGTTGTCTTCCACCCAAATAAGAAGCCCACCTCGTTATAATCAATATCCAATCTAATGATCAGATTTCTTATGACAGTAAAAAGAGGTTGAAGTCTCATACAAAACATAAAACAATGAAACACAGTTTCCCTTTCACCACAAAAAGGACAAGTATCAGTAACCCCAGGACTAATTATTGCTAAAAAGGAGTTCACCGCTAAGATGCCATGCAACAGCCTCCACTGCAGATCTCCCACCCGATGAGCCAATGGTGGCCTGTACAGCGACCTCCAGGCCGGCTTCGCTCCCTCAAGAACAGTAAGTTTGTCTCTCCACGGTGTATCAGGATGAGTCTTCAGCTGAGTTTGATGGTTGACAGTCACACACATTCTATAAAGTTGTTTTCCAGTCACACACTGCAGTGGTAAGTCCAGCAGGTTACTTATGAACAGTGAGCCATTAGTTTTACTGTCAGTCCACTCACATGCCGGGGACACCACAAGTGTAGGAAAATCACAGTCACTGGGAGGGCAAATCTTTGTAACAAACAGGTCTTCTATTTGTGTAAAATAGTTCTTGAGCAATGATGTTCTCAGTCTATCTAAGAATTTACCTAACAATCGCAGAGAGTGCACTCCTGTCTCTTCTGCTATCCTTGTTGTGTTTTTCCAAACAAATCTGTCCCGATCAATTAAATGACGAAGTTTAGTAACACGGCACTGTACAAAATTATGAGCAAAATATTGTAAATCCAAAGAGCAACTGACATGATGGTTAAATAGCAGCGGTTCCTCCAATACCCAAAACAATGAAGTACTTTTAAAATCCCTTGTGACTCTCAGTAGAGACCAAGCACTTAATAAACTTTTATAAAAGTCTGGTAACTGTGAGGTATTGATCTTGTCCACTTCACACAGCACTATGTTCTTCCCCAGTCTCATCTGTCCAACCTGGTCAAGAAAAAAACGAGCTAAAAAAGTCCATGGGTGCTGCTCCTGTGAATATAACAGTTTTTGTACTGTCTGTAGACGGAATGCAGCCACTCGACTCCCAACATCCATAAGTCCTTGACCCCCTTCCTCCAGTGGTAAGTACAGCACACTCCGTCTCAACCAGTGCATACCGTACCAAAAAAAGTTCACAATGGCCTCCTGCACTTGTTTGATCAGCTGTGATGGAGGATTCAAACAGATGCACTTATGCCACAAGCTGGAGGTGATCAGGTTATTAACAACCAGCATCCTGCCCCTATAGGACATCTGGGGGAGGATCCAGCGCCATTTTGCCAGTCGATCTTGTACCTTTTGTAGCAATCCCTCCCAGTTCTTACTTACAAAGTGTCCATTGCCAAGGTAGACTCCCAGGTATAATAATCCTCCAGTGCTCCACTGCAGACGCCCCTCAAGCTGGGGTGGACTCATTCCGGCCCAGTCTCCCACTAGCAGAGCACTGCTTTTGGCCAAGTTTATTTTGGCCGATGACATTTTTTCATAAGTTCTTTGACAAGCTGTCAGCCTATCCACATCCTCCTGATTCTTGATGAGAACCACAATGTCATCCGCATAAGCCGTAACTTTAAATGGCTCCACTGTATATTCTGGGATAGACAAACCACTCAGCACTCTTCGCAGCTCCTTCAAAAATGGCTCCAATGCCAGTGCGTACAGCATTCCAGAAAGAGAGCAGCCCTGACGAACTCCTCTTTGAACTGTGAAAGGCGCGCACAAGCCACCATTGACTTTCACTACACTAGAAATGTCACTATAGAGTAACTGAATATTTTTAACAAATTTCTCTCCAAACCCAAAAGCCCTCATCACATCCCATAAGTAGGAATGACTGACCCGATCAAATGCTTTCTCTTGATCTAAGGAGAGCAAGCCAACTTTAAAATTAAGAAGCTCTGAGGAAGCCAAAATATCCCGAATTAAAAAAATATTATTAAAAATAGTTCTGCCAGGGACACAGTAGCTCTGATCTGGATGCACCACTTTAGTCAAAACAGTCCCGAGTCTGTTGGCCAGCGCCTTAGAAAAAATCTTATAATCCGCGCACAGCAGTGACACAGGGCGCCAGTTTCTAATTTCACACAAATCTCCTTTCTTAGGGAGGAGGGTTATCACTGCTCTCCGACAGCTCTGGGGTAAGACACCCGTCCTGATGCTCTGTGTGAACACTTCTAGTAAGTCTGGACCAATGAGATCCCAAAATTCTTTATAAAATTCGACTGGGATCCCATCAATACCCGGAACCTTTCCAACATTAAGCCCCCTTAAAGCATTTGAAAGTTCTGATAAAGTCACAGCTACTTCCAGATTTGTGACATCTCCCTTAGGAAGCTGAGGAAGATTCTGTAACAACTGATGGCAGTCCTTATCATCTTGAGCCGTCTCTGCAGCATATAAAGTTTTATAGAAATCCCTCACAATCTCCCTGATCTCCACTGGCTGTTGTCGCTCTGTCCCATCTGCTGCCCGCAAACAATATAAAACTTTACTTTGCGAGTTCTTTTTTTCCAGACTAAAAAAATACTTTGTTGGTGCATCCATTTCATTTAGGCTCTGGAATCGTGATCTCACCAGAGCCCCTTTAACTCTGGTGTCCAACAGCTCGGCCAGACCCCTCTTTTTATCTTTGAGGCTCTCTGTAAGCTGTGTGTTTGGGCCCAAATCGAGAAGCCTCTGGATCTCTGTGACCTCCGCTTCTAATTCAGCCATCTCAGATTTTAAACATTGTGACATTTCTAGTGTATTGCTGACACAAACCTCGAATCTGCACCTTCCCTAAATCCCACCATTGTTGCAGGCTGATGAACTCCCTTTTTTTAAGTTTCCATGTGTTCCAAAAAAACCTGAATATTTCTTTGAAATTCTGATCTTGAAGTAAAGCAGAATTGAAGTGCCAATAAGCACTTTTAGGTGTGTAGGCTGTAATCAGCACATTGCAGGTTAACAAACTGTGATCTGATAGCCCAGTGGGTGTGATGGAGCTCGATTTGAACAGTCCAAAGTGATGTTTGAATGTGTAAAAGCGGTCCAGACTGGCCAGTGACACCTCCCCACCACTTACTCTCCCCCACGTGTATTGCCTGCTCTCCCCATTCTTCCTCCTCCATACATCCACCATCTCCATTCCCCTCAGTATCCTCAGCAGTTCTTGGGCTGAGCGAGGATGAGGCTCAATCCCGTTATTTCTATCTAATGGTGAGTCAATGGTACAGTTAAAATCGCCTCCCAACACCACGAGTTCTTCCGAACTGCACTGCTCTAAAAGATCTTCAACTTTCTTAAAAAACTGTACTCTCTCATTTCCATCATTCGGAGCGTAAACATTTATGAAGTTAAAAACCTTCCCCTGGATCTGTGCTTTCACTCTCATTAATCTCCCCTCCAGTATGTTATCCACCCCACAGATGTCCGCATTGATGTTATTAGTCAACAGCACAGCCACCCCGGCACTGACATTGGACCCATTATTGTAAAATATCCCACCACTCCAGTCCCGGCTCCACTCCCACTGGTTTTCCTTATCAATGTGAGTTTCTTGTAAGAAAGTTACATCCAGATTTTTCTGTTTTAAAAACTCAAAAAGAGCCCATCTCTTGCCAGTATTTCTACCCCCATTGATATTTAAACTCCCAATTTTTATACTGGCCATAATCACAGATAATATAAAAAAACAATTCACGAGAAGACCCCAGTTCAAAAGGGGGTGAATCTTAATGTACCTATTCATTTTGGCTATTCATTTTAGACTTTCTCTTCAGTTTACTTAATATGTTCTTTAATCTCATCAGCTCTTGTGAGGTGAACATTGCGGATGAAGACGGACATTTTCTTAAACTGCGAACTGAAGAGACAAACAGATCAATATCAGGAAAGAATTCGGACTCATCGACTCTTTTTCGCCCAGCGGTCTCTAATAGAAAGTTTTTTATACTTTGGGCACTGTAACCCCCCCTGTCTTTTAGGTCTTGTGCTTCAGACACTGTGGATGAATCAGAAATACTGCGTTCTTCTTCCTCACTTTCACTAGCTACCGCGGCGTCTTCCTCCGTCACAGCTGCTAAAACTGCAAAGCTGCCCGCAGTGACGGGAAAGGCGGCCGCACTGCTCTCTCGGTCAGCAACAGGCGATTCTGCCTCGACGTTGCTGCGCTTTTTCACAGAACCTTCTTGAACTGTACTGTGATGGCGTTTCTGAGCTGGTCGTTTAAAACCGTCGTTGTTTTCAGGATCTTTAACTTCCTCCATTTCTACCGATCCCCAAACACTGTCATCCACCACCGCAGGTTGTTCTACTGTAACCCCACTGCTCCCCTCCTCACTGTTCACAGTTTCATCAACATGCGCGCCCTTCTCCCCCAGCGCACTAACAGAAGCCCCCTCACCGGCTGATCTCACCGGCACTGAGGACAACCCCTGCGCTGCACTTTCTAGGGCTGATGAGGGTCCAGCCTGCTGTACACCTTGTTCACCTTCTCCCTCTTTATGTGCCACTTTCCGATTCCCCTTTTCGGGGCACTGTTTAACTAAATGCCCCCCACTGCCACGCGCTAAACATTTCATCTCGTCGGAAGTAACAAAAATAACGTAATCGTGACCGTCAAGCCTAAACCGCATAGTAATGTTAAGCTCCACATCCATCTGGTTAAGCACCATATACACTTGCCTGCGAAAAGACAATACGTGTTTTATTGCAGGAGCTTTGCACCCAAGGGGAATATATCGGATCTTCGATACCAGGCGACCATGACGCTCCAATTCTCTTTCAAGTACTTCATTTCTTAAAAATGGCGGTACATTTGATAAAATAACTTTACGGGCTGGAGCCGCCAGCGGGTACACCTGCACGAAAACACCATCGACTACAACTCCTTTTTCGACAAGCGTCGATACCAAATCAACAGAACTTAAAAATAAAACTATGGATCCACTCATTCGAGACGCTGATTTAATGTTTTCACATCCTATAACTTCTCCCGCGGCCAATACCCCACTCTCTAAAGGGATAAAATCCTCCGACACAAGTTTAACGCCATGCCGGCGAGTTAACTTTTCCAAGCCTGCAGCCATTTTGGCTGCCGTGGCCTAAAGCCACACAATAAGTACTTTTAAAACTTTTCCACCAACACTTAGAAAGAAAAGTAAGAAAATCAGAAAAGAAAAGAAAAGAATAGTGATTTAAAGTTTAAACAAAACAACACATACCTCAGGATCCGCTCTCACACCCCACAACCTCCATCCGCGCCAACACAAACTCCCAACAAGCACTGCGACAGCGAAACAGGAAGGAAGCAGATAGATAGATAGATAGATAGGAAAATCACTATGTAATAGATAGATAGATAGATAGATAGTGTGATAACAATACACAAAAGACATGATCAAGAGTTGGGGCAGCCACTCATATATTGTGTTTCCCAGCTGCAAAAGTTTTAACTTTTTGAAGCACGATGTGCATAAAACTGGGTCCACAACAGAACTGACTATAGTAGCCCAAGATGGAGGCTTTAAAGGCCCATAGAGGAACTGATGTCATCAAAAGGGCCGGAACCAGAAGTGATGTCTTCTGAGGCGCCAGAACCTTGCAGGATTTCCTGGGAAAGGTCTGTAGGGAACTGAGAAAGACAGTCAGCGCACTCCGCCACCCCCGGTCGGATGTTTTATTACACTTACTCAGACCCTTTAGCTGCCTCCTACTCGCACGTGTGTGACGATAGATAGATAGATAGATAGATAGATAGATAGATAGATAAAAATGAAACACACTATATAATAAACAGATAGATTGATCTTTAAATAAATAAATACATAATTAGGTTTATAAGAAAGTAAGTAAACAAATGACAGTATACTAATCAAATACATTTAGTCCATTATTTCTAGAAATTTTGCCTGTACAGTACAGTAACTATATTTTAAATTAAATAGACCCTGATTCGGACAATCTGATGTGATAATAATGCGTGTAATAGGTTGCAGCTCTTTACACACAGAATAATGCAAAATATGGCAAACGTCAACAGTAACAGAATCCTTTATTAACAAAAAAAGGACAGAAAAAAGTGCAGCCTAGCAGGCCAAAGTGATTATTGCACAGCCTCTCTGCACTCTCCAACATGGCTAGTGACCCCAGTATATCAGGCTCTTTTTCATTTATTCTCCGTCACTTATCCCGGGATGCAGGGGATGACAGTCTTGGCGGTGAGGCCTATATGGCCCAAGCTTATGGCTTTACTAAATAAACATTAAATAAACTAAATGAACTATTTCTAAGGTGACTTCGTACTCTAAAGTCCTCTTCTGTTGGGCGTGTTGATATACCAGGAGAGACATAACAGAGTGCTGATTCTGATTGATTTTTTGCCCAGACGTTTTGTGTAGCCCCCTCTCTAATTGTCAACAGGATCAAACTCATCTGTAAAGAGGAAAGCAGCAGAGCTGAGATGAATGTTTTATTATAAAACTTAACATTCTTAACAGGCACAGCTGTTTTGTAGAACTAGACTTTTTAAACTGAATAAACAGTAAACATAATTAGATTACTGTTATTCAGTTTTAATTGTTTAAATTATATCATGCATATCCTTATTGTAAGTATAATTATACCTGACAAAAGGTTTAAATGAAAAAGCACGCTCTAGAAATACTTGTTTTTGGCGTCTCTTCCCACATATCTAAACCTTAAACCAGGGTTACGTTGCCAGGCTCCACCTAAACCTGCTCTCAAAGAAAATACCTGTAGGCGAGTGATGACTGATTGCTTTCTTTTTCTTTAAAGGCAGCGTCTAAACCAAATATACTTTTTGAAAGTGCGCTATTTTAAATAAAAAAGATGTATGCAGGTGTTAGAGTTTAAAACAAATAGCATAAAAATGCTTGAAAATAATAAAACTCATTTAAAAAAAAGTGGAAAAAAGGGATGGATGTGTTAAATGATGTAATACAGGAAAAACGTAAAACAATACGCTTAACCCCCGGGGATACCCGACTACGCCACCTGGTATTAAAATGGCACCAGGACGAGACTCTACTCAAGGCCAAGTTCTACCTGACTGTGCTGGTGTGGTGAAGTCCCAAAGACATGAAACACATTTAAAAATACACACTCATTCGCTTTATTAGGCATCAGATATAAATGTATTAGAAAAAAGATGACAAAAGGGAAAAAAAATACAAGTCCTCAGATAAAGATGGCCATGGAGCACCGGGCACTTCTACCAGGCACCTTGTGCTTCCAGTGCACATGTGGACATTTGGACCTACAAATAATAATAATTTATTTTATTTATAGGTGCCTTTGAAGGCACACAAGGACACCTTACAGAATGCATTAATAATAACAATCACAATATAAAATTAATAAAATAAAACAATAAAACCAGTAAATACAGTAATAAAATTAAATACATCAAAATACAAGGGACTTTCAAAAAGTTTCCGCATTTTTATATTTTCGTTGGAAACGGCGAAGGCGGGAGGAGTAGTAATTGGTCGAGTCTGAGAGTGTCATGTGACTCGTTCTGTCTGGCAAGCCGGCTGCCATTGCAGTTTAGTATAAGAGTTTTCACCCTGTGGTGAAGATGGCTGCCAAACCTATAAACTGCACCAAAGAGGAATAGCATTCTGTCATGCGCTTTTTGTGGGCAGAAGTTGTACCAGGAACACATGTGTGCTCAGTATGGGGATAACATTCTCTCTCGTGCAGTCGTCTAGGAGTGGATTGATATGTTCAAAAATGGCTGTACTAGTGTGATAGATGCAGAGTGCTTCAGACATCCAGCTATATTTGAGGTATGATGTGAAAGCATCAGTGCCTACGCGCTCTACCAAAAACATTTTTTGCTGATGGGATTAAAAAGTTGGTATGACGCTGGGAAAATTGCATCGCAAAGGAAGGTGACTATGTAGAAAAGTGATGTCATTTGTTTTTGAAATTCTTAATAAATAGAGTTAAAAAAAAGTGTGGAAACCTTTTGAACGTCCCTCATATATATCTTAAAATATATCAAATATATCTCAAAATAAGCAGATAAATACATGCCCAGTAAAATACAATACAATACAATACAATTTATTTTTGTATAGCCCAAAATCACATAAGAAGTGCCGCAATGGGCTTTAACAGGTCTTGCCTTTTGACAGCCCCTCAGTCTTGACTCTCTAAGTATGTCTGTAGTACTAGGGTGTTAGCCATTATGAATGTAGTGAGAAGTCAAGCAAAATGACAGACACCTTTTATTGGCTGACTAAAAAGATTACAATATGCAAGCTTTTGAGGCAACTCAGGCCCCTTCCAATAAAAGGTGTCATTTTGCTTGACTTCGCACTAAGAAGACAAGGAAAAACAAAAAAAAAAAAAACCTTGTAGGGAAAAAATTGAAGAAACCTTGGGAAAGGCAGTTCAAGGAGAGGCCCCTGTCCAGATAGGTTGGGCGTGCAGTGGGTGTCAAAAAGAAGGGGGTCAATACAATACAATACACAGAACAGAACACAAGTAATCCTCAATACAATAGAATTCAACAGTAGATGATATCACATAAAATGATTTGGATTTGTTCAGAGTCCTGCAGACCTCGGCCATGAAGCTGCCTCCCCTATTGGCCATTCCACAGCTGAGATAGTACTGGGCCAGCCAATCCAATGAAAGAACCCCTCTACCTGACGATTCCTGTGGTCCTCAGTCAGAGATGACTTTACCTTAGGCAGGCAAAACAACTTGGCAGGTGGGCCGTGGCACCAAGTGCCACATTTGAGTACCAACAAGAGAAACAGAATAGGTGAGGATTAGTAAAAAATTCTAACTATCATGTTACTTATGTTATAGTGTTAATGACTAACAACAGAAGTTCAGTCTGTACAGTTTATCAGCAGCTCTAGTCAGGGTGTGCTAAACTGAAGTCGTGAGTCTTCAGCCGGGATTTGAAAGCTGAGACCGAAGGGGCATCTCTTATAGTGGCAGGCAGACCACTCCACAGTTTAGGGGTCCTGTAACTAAAAGCTCGACCTCCCACTGTTACTTTATTAATCGTTGGAATCATAAGCAGACCGGCATCTTGAGATCTGAATGTACCCTCTGGTCTGTAAGTTCAGACAAGTAAGCCAGACCTTGGCCATTTAAGGCTTTATATGTTAAAAGGAGGATTTTGAAACTTAAACGTAAACGTAACTGGGAGCCAGTGTAAGGATTTAAGAACTGGAGTTATGTTTGTATTTTCTTGTTCTTGTAATAATTCTTGCAGCAGCATTTTGGATTAACTGGATGCCGTATAAGGAACAGTTTAAACATCCAGTGAACACCGCATTGCAGTAGTCAATCCTACTAGAGATAAATGCATGAATAAGAACATTAAACCAGACAGACCAGGTTAGTGATTTCTATAAAGTTAAACCAATTCAAGCGTCTCCCACTCAACTATTCACTGCTGCCAAAATAAAAAGAAGTGCCACAGCAATTAATACATGAAACAAAAATACACACAACAAACCAAACATGTCCATCTCAAAGTAATGGAGACAGATCTACAAAGGTTTTAGCTTTCTTCAATTATATCACTAATCGAGAGAGTTGGTGTTTGTTGGTTTAATTAGAAGTTTAGAACTCCCAACAGCAATCCAATTTACTACAACTAGAAAAAAAATCAAACGTGACGCAGCAGAAGTGCCCGTTTACTCCCCCTGATTCGCCTTTGAGCCTCCACGCCAGAGTTGCCAGGTTCTTAAAAATTGTATAGACCAAGGACAGCTTAAATTTAGTACATTTTTCCAAAAATCAGCCCAATACTTAAGGTAGACCAAATGACACCCCAGAAAGCAATGGGATGGCAGTATCAGAGTGAGAAGGTTAGGTATGTACCATCAAAGACCAATGGGGGCGGGTCCACTTTGAGATATGGATATGGCTATGTATTATCACATAACAGGGGAGGGGTCCCCCTCTGGGATTTTACAACAGTAAAGAATATATACAAGTTCAAATAGCAGGGGAAGGGGTACCAGATGGATGAAAAATAGATTTAAATATAATGTTTTTAAAAAAAGTAGCCAAAAAAAAAAACCTCCACCCGCAAAACCCCATTTTTTTCACGGCAGAACAGCCCAATTGGTGAGAAAACCGCAGACCTGGCAACCCCGCTCCATGCACTTGAAGCCCCATCTTTTCAGCATGCATGGCGGTAGAGTCATCGCGCTGCGGCTTATGCTGACGTCATCTGCTCTCAAAGAAAGACCTGCTTTCCTTGCTTCTCAAGGACCAGCTCATCCGCCCTGCTTCAGATTTACTTCCGGCACACAGAAGGAAACTTGCTTGTTTGGTTCACAACGGCTCTCCCCAGAATTGTGCCCCTTCCACCCCTCTTTGTCCTCCTAAAATACCTAAAATTAAAATTAAAACACAATCACAGAATGCACAACCCGGACTGCTTTACTATCCAATGACATCCCGTGTTTCAGATTAAAATATCAATACCCTAATTACCAAAAGGCTAAAGTCATCACGACTAATTGATCAAATATTAAACTGTCTAAAACAGGCTGAAGTTAATACTCATGATCACTATAAATAAATTTAAAACAATAAATAAAAACATTCACGGCACCCACTTAACCATATTCCCCAGTCCTTCCTTGTGACTGATGTGAACTGTGAGAAGTCTGAATACACAACTCATTATCTGAAACACTCAGTCAGTCAGTTTCTATAAATCACGGGGGTCTGCTGGAGCTAGCAAAGTGCACAATGCAGGAACAAACCCTGGACAAGGTGCAGGGCAAACACACACACACACACACATGCACGCTCCAATCACACATACACACACCAGGGCCAATTTCGAATCACTAATTCACCTAACCTGCATATTTTTGGACTGCGGGAGCACCCGGGGGAAACCCACACCGACACTTGGAGGACATACAAACTCCACACAGGGAGGTTCCGGGATAACTGATACACACTGAAAAAATTATTTTTGCATTTGAATAAAGTAGATATGTATATAACTTGATGGATATTCAAAGGAAGGAACACATTTATATAGTGCCTTTTTAGAGTGAGTCTCATACAAAGGAGCTTCACAGACAAAACAGAGCACAGCTACAGTCATATGAAAAAGTTTGGGAACCCCTCTGAGCCTGCAGAATAATTTACTCTCCTTTCAACAAAAAAGATAACAGTGGTATGTCTTTCATTTCCTAGGAACATCTGAGTACTGCGGTGTTTTCCAAAGAAAGATTTTTAGTGACGCAGTATTTAGTTGTATGAAATTAAATCAAATGTGAAAAACTGGCTGTGCAAAAATATGGGTCCCCTTGTAATTTTGCTGATTTGAATGCCTGTCACTGCTCAATACTGATTACTTGCAACACCAAATTGGTTGGATGAGCTCGTTAAGCCTTGAACTTCATAGACCAGTGTGCCCAATCACGAGAAAAGGTATTTAAGGTGGTCAATTGCAAGTTGTGCTTCCCTTTGACTCTCCTCTGAAGAGCGACAGACAGCATGGGATCCTCAAAGCAACTCTCAAAAGATCTGAAAACAAAGATTGTTGAGTCTCCTGGTTTAGGGGAAGGCTACAAAAAGCCATCTCAGAGGTTTAAACTGTCAGTTTCAACTGTAAGGAATGGAATCAGGAAATGGAAGGCCACAGGCACAGTTGTTGTTAAACCCAGCAGGTCTGGCAGGCCAAGAAAAATACAGGAGCGGCATATGCGCAGGATTGTGAGAATGGATACAGACAACCTACAGATCACCTCCAAAGACCTGCAAGAACATCTCGCTGCAGATGGTGTATCTGTACATCGTTGTACAATTCAGCGCAATTTGTATAAAGAACATCTGTATGGCAGGGTGATGAGAAAGAAGCCCTTTCTGCACTCACGCCACAAACAGAGTCGCTTGTTTTATGTAAATGCTCATTTAGACAAGCCAGATTCATTTTGGAACAAAGTGCTTTGGACTGATGAGACAAAAATTGAGTTATTTGGTCAAAGCAAAAAGCACTTTGCATGGCGGAAGAAGAACACCGCATTCCAAGAAAAACACCTGCTACCTCCTGTCAAATTTCGTGGAGGTTCCATCATGCTGTGGGGCTGTGTGGCCAGTTCAGGGACTGGGGTCCTTGTTAAAGTCGAGGGTTGGATGAATTCAACCCAATATCAACAAATTCTTCAGGATAATGTTCAAGCATCAGTCACAAAGCTGAAGTTACGCAGGGGTTGGATATTCAAAGAAGACAATGACCCAAAACACAGTTTGAAATCTACAAAGGCATTCATGCAGAAGAAGTACAATGTTGTGGAATGGCCGTCACAGTCCCCTGACTTGAATATCATCGAAAATCTACAGGATGATTTGAAGCAGGCTGTCCATGTTCAGCAGCCATCAAATTTAACTAAACTGGAGAGATTTTGCATGGAAGAATGGTCAGAAATACCTCCATCCAGAATCCAGACGCTCATCACAGGCTATAGGAGGCGTCTAGAGGCGTCTGTTTGATTTGCAAAAGGAGGCTCAACTAAGTATTGATGTCATATCTCTGTTGCGGTGCCCAAATTTATGCACCTGTCTAATTTTGTTATGATGCATATTGCATATTTTCTGTTAATCCAATAAACTTAATGTCACTTCTGACATACTACTGTTTCCATAAGGCATGTCGTATATTACAAGGAAGTTGCTACTTTGAAAGCTCAGCCAATGTTAAACAAAAATCCAAAGAATTAAGAGGGGTTCCCAAACTTTTCATATGGCTGTATTTCAATATCCCCACTCTGACAGGTTAAATAACTTGCTCAGAGTCACTCGGCAAGTCACTGTTGTGAGATTGCACTTCCAGATTGTTTAAGGCTTTATATACTACTAGTTATGCTACCCATCGAAGACGGGTTGGAAATTAAATAATGAAGGTAGACCTCAGGGTATTGCAGTGCACCATGCAATGTGTGTGTCTCTGTTATATGCCAGTTGGTATGAGATTCAAAAAAAGCAAAATTAATGTTTGTGAAACGCCATATGTTGTAAGGACAAATGCAATGCATTTCATTACTACAAATGTGTGTAATGCACCATCTGTTGGAATGACAAATGCAATACATTTTATAACTAAAAATATTTATGATTCACCATCTTTTGGAAAACCAGAGACATAACAACTGGATGAACACACAGACAAACACATTGACACTTATCCTTTTATAGATGTCGAGTAGTATTTCAAAGTCTATTTTAAAAGACAAGGGTAGCCAGTGTAACTATGCTAAGACTGACGTGATGTGCTCACATTTTCTATTTCTTGCTATTGCATTTTGAACTAATTGCAAGTAATTATTTGGTAGTCCAGTTAGGAGTGCAGTACAGCAGTTTAGTTGACTAAAACCATGCATCTTGAATGTTATAAGGGGTCTACATTATGTGATGTTTCTTAAATGAAAAATGCAGTCCAAGTAATCTGGTTAATGTGCCATTTAAAGTGTAGATCAGAGTCCATGATTACTGCCTAAATTCTTTACTTCTGACTTCACTTTTAATTGTAAGGGATCGAGTTTGTTACTCAGACCTTCATTATTTCCATTTTTTGTCAACAATTAAGATTTCAGTTCTTTACTTTTTTAGCTTGATGAAATTACTGCTCATCCATTCCAAAATACAATTCAGACGTTGGATCAGAGAGTCCAGAGTGTCAGGGTCGGCAGGTACTATAGAGCTGCATGTCATCTGAGTAGCTGTGGTAGCTCACCTCGTGTTTTGCTATAATCTGGCCTGGAGATTAAAGATAACAGCAGGCCCAGAACGGATCCTTGTGGCACACCGTACACAATATCAAGGAGCTACAATCTCCTCAGCTAACAAAGAATTTTCCACCTGTTAAATCAGGCTGAAACCAATTTAAGACAGTACCACAGACAAGGTCAGATTTCCCATAAGGCCAACCTAGGCCATGGCCTAGAGTGCAGCAGTCAGGGAGGGCATATATACAGAAGAAATAGCATCCAAATATTTACACATTTCTCAGTATTATTTTGAAAAGGCAATATAAAATGCTGGGTTTTTTTATTTACATCCATATAGCTGACAAGATCTAAGACATTTTTACCATTGCCAACTTAGTGAGAGTAGCTTTCATGAAGCTAATTTGGTTTACTTCTAATACATTTTCATGTGAAATGTCATTTTTTAATCATGATGCATTACCTTAAAATAAAAATTTAAAGATGATTAAGTAATATTTAAATGTATTTCTTAAATATGCATACTCTTGCTTTGCGGCCACAGTTGCCAGTATGGGCTCCCCCTCACCTGTGACACTGAATTATATTAAGTGAGTCTGAATATCTTATGGTATTCAATGTTATAAACACTGTGGCCGGGCGCAGGAATGACAGAAGAGCATTTGATAATTTGGGGTGCCAACCAGGTCGTCCTGTTTAATGAGAAAGCAAGATAAATGAAAATTATGCTAAAGACAAACAAAAACAAAGGCATCAGAGCTTATCTTCTGACAGTCACTTTTGGGAGGTCCAACTGGTGGCACAATCCACTGGGAAATGACACCTCCTTCTGGGAGTCTGGTGGCGGTAGGACCAGAAGGGGCGGAGTTAGAAGCCTTCACTGGGCAGTTTCTCAGCACTGCAGGGATTACTTTAATTTGTCAGTGCTGCAGGTCATTACATACCTTGAAAGAGCCCATGAGGCGATTTGTTTTTTATTATTTTTATACAAAGATACAGACTTTTGCATAAGTATCGAAATTTAACACTTTTACATTCTACGTCGGAATATCATTTTGTAGTCATGCGTTCAGTACTTGTTCCTTTGAAATGTTCCCCTTGTGAGCTTTAAATTTAATTTCACATTGCATTCATCCTAAAGGAATCCTGACATGATAAAAAGTACAGCAGTGTCAGATTACTTTGGAACTCAATATATTTCATTTGTTGCACTTAAAACGAAAGAAGCACATGTTCAGCCATGCTTACACTTGTAAACATTGAGATTCTTGCTGATAAAATTCCACTGTACATCTTCATGTAGGAATCCAGAAGTCATTCTTGGATAAGAATGACAGCTGATGTCATTTATATTATTCAGATGTTCAGAAAAAAAGACTTCCTTTATGGACAGCTAAAAAGGATGCCTCTGTGTGCCACACTGACCCATATCACATAAACATACGGAATATGATATATCCATCCATCCATTATCCAGCCCGCTATATCCTAACAACAGGGTCACGGGGGTCTGCTGGAGCCAATCCCAGCCAACAGAGGGTGCAAGGCAGGAAACAAACCCCGGGCAGGGCACCAGCCCACCGCAGGGCACACACACACCCACACCCACTAGGGCCAATTTACAATCACCAATGCACCTAACCTGCATGTCTTTGGACTGTGGGAGGAAACAGGAGTACCCAGAGGAAACCCACACAGACATGGGAAGAACATGCAAACTCCATGCAG
>JANRMT010062814.1:22004315-22026426 GCA_026402145.1 Polypterus bichir lapradei | reverse complement strand
GGTGGCACATGTTCTCTGCGTGAGTTTCCTCCTGGTGCTCCAGTTTCCTCCCTCAGTCCAAAGACATGCAGGTGTGGGTGTGTGTGTGTCCTGTGGTGGGTTGGCACCCTGGTTTCCTGCCTTGCACCCTGTGTTGGCTGAGATTGGCTCCAGCAGACCCCCATGACCCTGTGTTAGGATTCAGCGGGTTGGAAAATGGATGGATAGTTATATATTTATATATATATATGCGTATTTATATATATATAATTTATTTATATTTATATAGTATATAGTATATATACATATAAAATTATTGAAGTCTGCCTCTCACACAATTACTCACAAATTACTGGGTCTTGGTCTTGATCGAATGTTTATGATCCAATACATACTGGGTAAGCAAAAAATCTGAAGTGGCAACAACCTCAGAAAGTGACCTGTGTTTCGAGGGTTTATTATGGAAAAGTGATTGGCAAATGTAGTGACAAGGTGGAAAGAAAAAGGTCCACCAGGGACATATGCTGAGTGTCAAGTAGATCACAGAGGCTGATGGCAAGACAGAGTACACCCTCTGGTCTTCTGACATGCATGCATGACAATTTATAAAGCACTGAATTTGATTGATTCATGTCATGCGGAGACCGGGAAGCACTATGCGCCAGCCACTTCTCATCTCTGCCACTTGCGTTGTGTAGAGGGGGGCTGAACGCACCCCAAGGAGACACGGTCGCTCATCCGAAACCCCCTCTCAAACGGTGATACAATGGGAAACAAATACAATTTTTTTTACCTCCTCTTTGCTCGATCAGCTGGCTTGCTGCTACTGCCGTGCTGCATGATCTGCATGTCGCATGGCGCTTCGAACAATTAAAAGCCTGTACAGCAGCTGTCCTTTTGTCTCACTGCTTTGTCTCACGGGACATTAAAGTGTCTCCAAGAAAATCACGTCTTTTCTCCTTCCAAGCCTTCCAAGATTTTTCTTTATAATAGAGTGATATTGGCCAAATGTCGATCACAAAGTGCTCAGTTCATTGCAGTTAAGACTGTGTGGACGTGCCTCACACCATTCGCTTGTGATCAGAGACTATCCTGACCAAGGCAGGAGATTGCAGATGATCACATAGCCGTACCAATGTAGTTAAGCAGAGGAGCAGACCCCTAAGTTCTGTTCTTTAATTACTTGCTCATCTCGCTATCTCACTGGCACTTCTGCTCTCTCTTCCATACATGCACACTCTACATGGCTCTGTCTTTTTTGACAACATCTCTCTCCCATTTCTGCTTGGCCCCACCACACTTTTCATGTCAAAAACTCCACTGCAGTCTGCAGGTCTGCAGCTATGGCACATGGCAATGGTGAACCAGTGCTAGATTTAAACTGCACAGTTACCAGTTTAGTAATCACTTCTGACTTACTGTGGGACCTTTAGTTCACCTGCCCTCCAATCATGACAAAATCATCAAGATTACTTTAAAATATCTTTGTAAAAGTGAAGGCCTAAGAACAAAGCTATTGTAACAACAAAAGAAGAGGAGTCAAACAAAGAGTTGGGGTACCACCACATATTTAAAAAGCTTCTGTAAAAAGACAAATGTCACTCTGGGGATGAGTAAAGTTCTATCTATCTGTCTATTATATAGTGTCTTTCATCTATCTATCTAATGATGATAATCAAAAAGGTTGTAAAAGAAAATGCACATACGGGTGCTAAATACGCTGAAAAAAAGTAGCACTTCTGAGTCAGAGTCAGTCACGGGTCCACAATGAACACCCAATTCTGGTGGCCTCTTGGTTTTTATAGTGCTCTCCCAGAGGAGGTGGAGCTTCGCTGGAGGTCACTTGTTATCCAATAGGCATCCCAATGAGCTGTGGGTGAAAAGAGAGATGGTATTAACAACAGCGCCATCTCTCAACTTGGGGTGGTATTGCTGACCTCTTTGGAGTCCTGCAGATGTCCCCTTAGGACTCGTGTTTGACCCCGTATATCCTAAGTCTTATTTGTTTGTTGAACCTGCCTGTTCTCAGTTAGATTATTTTATTAAATAGTACAGCTATTTGATCTGTGTACCTTTCTAGTGACCTAATACAAAAATATTTTTAAATAAAACTATCTGCTTCACAGTTACTGTAATTAAACTGCTCATGGAATGCACTTCAACACTAAGCAGTATCAGTCTGTTTTGATTCTTAAAATGTGAATTGTGTTTTTAAATTATTTTATTAATCATTCTCCTTTTCATTTTTACAGACAGAAATTGCAGAGGAAGGGGTGAGTGTCATTATTTTTGTTTCCATTACTGAAAAATAATTTAATGCTATTTGATAAACTGTATTTAATTATCAGCAATTAAACTTGTCTTTGATGTTACATTTCAGCCAGGCTTACATCCCTGGCTCAAGTATGATCCTTGCTTACTCTTACTTTTTGTTGTTATTTTTCATGTTATGTTATTTTGGGATTTGTTTTATTTTTTAAATGTGGTGTTATTTGTTTCTTCTTTTTCAATTTTCTGCTCTGTTAAGTTTCTATATTTCACTTTGGTTTATCTGCCCTGCCTCCCGTGTCTGTGCCAAAGGAGGCGGGGCCACCTGTTTAAGTGCCTGTGGTGTTGGTCCACAGCTAGAACTTAACGTAAGTCAAAGCTCCAGTTGCTTTGGATCTTCAGCAATTGTGTTTGATTTCTGAATTCCTGTTTGTGATTTTTGACTTTGTTTGGACTTACTGACTTTGATGTTTATTTATTTTGAATTTAGATTCATTAGTTTTTTTCTTTTTTTTCTTTTTTCCTGCCTTGACTTTTTTCTTATTCCATTTTCTGGAAAAAAATGTATAAATATAAAAGGAATTTTATTTTTTTTTGTTGCTGTTGTTTCTTGGCAACAGTGGTTCATGGCTTCTCTGTCATGAGAATTTATAACTTTTGTTACTTGAAAGTTCCATTTTCAGGCCTCAATAGGCCTGTCTTTTGAGTTTGAGGCCAGGCTGCATGGGGTGAGGCCAATCCAGTGTGTCTAGACCTAAAATGAGGGCAGGCTTTTCGTGTGTTTTTTGAGGCCTTGTTGGCAGAAATGCAACAGTTGGACTCATGTGCTTATTATTTGGTCTGATGTGTTTATTTTATTTGGTCTATTTTGAGGTTTTGACATGTGAAGAAAATATTTCTAAAGTTTTCTGATTGATCTTGAAAGTAAAAGGTTTTTTACTTTATGTTTTTTATATTTTAACGCAATGCCTAGTTAGTTGATGGTGTAACCGTAATCGTTGTGCTGTTGCATTACAGGAAGTGACAATATTAATGTGGTACCAATTAGATAATGCCTCATCCCTCAGTGGATTTAAAATTCTGTGTTATTCTTAGTGATGGCTAGCGTTCAAACAAGTGGGCCTTAGCAGTGGGATTTATGAATTGGTTTCAATCTCTTTTCTGCATTTGATGTTCATTTTTGTCTTACACCTTCAGTTCTTGTTTTCCAGTTTGGTATTCTGTCCCTTTGCTATTGCTGCCTTAATCATCTTCTGAATACTCACACTTTGTCTATTGTTTTGAATGAAGTGGATGTCACATTATGGGACCTTTTATGGTGGGGGTATGTCGTGATTTGCAGACCACTGTGGCTGATCTTACTGCTGCACCATGTTAAATTACACAGCCCATGTTACATTCATTCGACTCAACGCCGATCTTCCAGCGCAGTTGTGTTCGCCCCTTTTCTGACAGCCGATAGCATGCTGCCTGGCGGAGATTCCACTGTTTGAAAGGTTAACAGCTGTGACAAGTTCAGCAGCAACCCTGCCCTGTTTATTCTTTTTCTATTCTGTTATGGTACGTAAAATACGAGACAGCAGACGGACGAGTTTCTCATCTGTTCGTGGGGTCCACTGCTGCTGTGATGCCTGGTGGAGCCGCTGCTGTACGAAGGGTTAATAGCTGTGGTGCATTCAGCCACGGCCTTGCCCTTTTTTATTTTCTCCATGCTAAACTAATTATAAAATTTGTATCTCTAGCATTGTGATTTCATCAAACTGAAACCTTTCCCAGTTAATCCAAAACTTTGTTTTATTCAAGTGCCCACTGGATCAGAAATGTGCTTGCGATAAGGGGGAGAGAGGACTTCCCGGCTCACCTGTGAGTATTACTTGGACTTTTTTCCTTCAGATCATAAAGTATAATGTTAAAGATGCAGAAGTAACATTAATGAATGTGCCATCTGTCTAAAATGTTAATATTAAGATAATTTGGCTTCACTTATGAACAACATAAACTCAGTTTCAGAACTATATCTGTGACTCTTTGAGACCCACTATAGACATATTATGGGTTGCCAGCTTCTGTCATGGTTTGGCTTGCATGGTTGGTCTCTTACCCGGCCAGGAGGTCTTTTTAATGGAAGGATGTGGGTAGACACGCACTCTGAAAAGGTTAGTTAGTGGTACTGTTATAATGGATGAACAGGGGGAGACAGCTTCCAGGGGCCATGTGCATCTCCAGTAAACTGGGTGGTGTCATCCATCTGACATGCATCCTCTTAAGATACCTGTAGGGCTGCATGGGACTTGTAGTTTTGGTGGGCAGCCCTGTCAGGTGGGGAGCTGCAGGAAGGCAGGCTCTCCTGTCACGGGGAGCTTCACCCTGACCTGCAAGAGCTTCCTGGGTGCAATGTGACGGCACTGGAAGTGCTCCCAGGTCCGGCATAAAGGAGGCTGCCTCGCTTCACCTGGGGAGTTGGAGTCGGGTGGAAGAGGACAAAGTTCACCATGGAGGAGTGAAGATGAAGAAAGAGAATTGTGTTTTGCTGCTATTACAAAGAAGGCTGTTGTAAGGTATTTTGCTTAGTAAAACATATATTTGCACTAGGGACATGTGCTTGTGAGGTTTTGTCTGGAGTTTGGGGCGCTTCACCACCATCTATGGGCCACAATAGATAGACAGATAGATATCTGAAAGGTACTTTATGATAGATAGATAGATAGATAGATAGATAGATAGATAGATAGATAGATAGATAGATAGATAGATAGATAGATAGATAGATAGATAGATAGATAGATGAAAGGCACTATATACTAGATAGATGTCACAAAAATGAGACATAAACAGATAAAGGTTTGGGGCAGCCACCCGTATAATATGGTATCCCGGCTGCAAAAGTCATTTTTATCAAATAATCAGCACTGAAGTGCATACAACTGAGTCCAGAACAAGACTGAGGGAAAAGGGAAAAAGGGCAGGCTTTTAAAGGGGAAGACAGGAAGTGAGGTCATAAGGATAACAGGCACGTGTTCATCAATCATTGGATCAAGCCCGGACGTGACATCAGAGGGGACGGAGCTGGTAAGGTCTACTTCCATTGGCTCGGTCCCGGAAGTGACGTCAAGAGAGCCAGGTGGAATCTCCCAGGAATGGTCTACAGGAAAGGGAGAAAAAGAGTCAGTGCACTCTGCCACATCCCGGCATGCCTCAGAACTGCCTTCGCTCAAGCCCTTTAGCTGCCTCCCATGCACACGTGTGTGACGATAGATAGATAGATAGATTATTTGATTGGTAAGGCACTATATAAAAGGATGAGAGACAGATTACATTTTAAATATTTTAAAATCACAAACCTAGAGATTTAGGTCTCTCCGGATATTCCGGCTTAAACACTTTTGGCTCAAGCTGTCATATTGTGCTGATATGTTCATAAAGCTTGATTCATTTCCAGTAGTTACATTAATTCAAATCATACATTTTAGTTAACTCAACAGATTTCGGTGAACGCTTAGGTAAATTGATACGCACATGTATTTATTCAGTTAGTTTGACAGACTGAATGTGCACATTTTGAACTACAGTATATTAGATACTCATGCATAGTTTTGTTAAGACATTTGTAAGATGAGATCAGAATTTGTCATCAAAAACATGAAAGCATGGGTCCAACCTGCTTAGTATCAATGGTTCAGGCTGCTGGTGGTGGTGCTGTAATAATGTGGGGAATCTTTTCTTGCCATACATTGGGTCCCTTATTACCAACTGAGCATCGTTTACAAGCCACAGCCTACCTGAGTGTTGTTGTTAACCAGCAAGTTCAGGCCCTGCAGGTACTTGAATGAAAGACCATCTAGGAAAATCTTGGGTTGTTGCTGGAAGAGGTGTTGGTGAGGCCAGAAGGTGACGCTTACCCTGTGGTCTGAGTGTGGATCCCAATGCCCCAGTGCAGGGACAGGAACACCGCACTGTAAAAATGGCGCCGTCTTTTGGATGAGACGTAAAACCGAGGTCCTCACTCTCTGTGGTCATTAAGGATCCCCAGGCATCTTTTGAAAAGAATAAGGCGTATGCCGATGTCCTGACTAAATTGCCCTCCATGGCCTGGTCATTATGGCCCCCTAATCATCTCCTGTGTCGAATTTACTGTCACTTTCACCCCTTCACCACCTAATAACTAATGTGTGGTGAGAATACTGGCGCAATAATGGCTGCCTTCTCATCATCCAGGTGAGTGCTGCACATTGGTGGTGGATGAAGTGGCTCCCCTCTGTCTAAGCACTTTAAGTAGCGAGAAAAGAGCAATATAAATGTAATCGGTTATCATTTATTATTATAAAAAAGACCTAGAGTGCATTTAAGCTTGCTATGTTTTTTATGTCTTCATAAAAACAAGAAATCACAGAAATCACATAAGCTGCTTTTGATCGTATTCATTCAGGGATAATAAAGACATGGATAAATAAAAGTAGATATTTCATCAGGAAAATACAAGAAGCCAAGCTTTAAAAATATATACTATACATAATTTATTTATTATTCATTTTTATTATTTCTCTTCTAGTCATCATTAGCTCATTCAGTTTTACTAAATAACGATACAATCAAGAATTTCACTCATGTATACCACACACAATATACTTATAGAGATCTGTGGTAAATAAGTTGCAATTGCAGGGTGTGTTTTACGTGTGTCTTAAAAATGAATAAAGTTATCTGTGAGGCAAAGCAGCCACAAGCCAGGTGTTTTCCCAGCACAAAGATTCCACAAATTCTTTAGGCTAGAAAAGTCAGGGAAGAAATAATTATCTCTGTCATTTGTTTAATGACCAGGAAAAGAAAGTGGTCACTGATGGCTTGAGGGGTCACTTAAAGATCTTTCCAGGTGCAACCACTTCAGTTCTAAATTAACCCTCAGCACACCAAACGTAAAGACAGACATTCCTGAGAGAGGCCCACAGCCAGAGAAGTGTTAAAGTTTAATGCCAGTCTGCTTCTCTCCGTACTTCAGAGGGTGTAGTAACACAGTCTGCTGCAACTCCAACTGCTTTAAGACCAATAGAGGGGTTTTAAGTAATCAACAGAAGCTGGGACACCTGTACAAATTGTTTGCTTCAACTTGCAAGGTTTACTTTACTTTGAATGCTGTAGAACATCTGCAAGTTGTCACCTATTATTTGTTCCCTGAAGAAGGCCCATTTGTAATATTCTGAAATTTCCTTTTTCTTCAGTTTTTACTAACCCACACTTTAAATTTAAACATCTGGCCGTTGACTGCTTACCTTTTCACCATTTTTGGTCAATCATTGCATATCAGCTGATTAAATGTGAAGAAACACTGAAAAAAACTGAGATGTTCCAAAACTTTTGACCGGTAGTGTATAGATATTATACAGAGTATATATATTGTGACAAACTGCACAAAAGCCATAGCAAGGTTTGGGGCAGTCACCCGTATATTATTTTCTTGGCTGCTAAATTGCGAATAAACAATAGCACTGATGTGCACAAACAGGAGTCCAAAACAGAACTGAGGGAAAAGGAGAAAGGTGGAGGCTTTTAAAGATCAGGACAGGAAGTGATGTCAAAGGGGCCGGAACTGGAAGGGTCTTCATCCATAGGCTCGAGCCCAGACATGACATCAAGGGGGCCGGAACTGGAAAGGTCTTCATCTATAGGTTCATACCCGGAAGTGACGTCAAGAGGGCCAGGTGGAATTTCCCGTGACTGGTCTGCAGGAAAGCGAGAAAAAAAGTCAGTGCACTCTGTCACGTCCAATCGCCCTCATTCAAGCCTTTTAGCTGCCTCCCATGTGCACATGTGTGACAAGATATACATATATATATATATTTGGAACTAGAAATCCACAAAGAGAGAAGATGAGCCACGTATCTTAAAATAGTTGTTTATTCCTAAGTTTTCGACAACCAACCAGGTGTCATCATCAGAGGAAAATGACTAGACATACGGGAATCAAAGGCAATATATAGCAAAAGAGAAATGGGGTTGTGGTGCAAAGGGGGGTGGATCAATAAGGTGGGGTTCGGAGGGTGTTGGTCATAAAGTCTTTATTATTATTTAGATCAAGGGTTCTTAACCTGAGGTTAAGTGTTTTTTTTAGATTGTTTACTTTAAAGTTTAATAATACTTTGTTTATGTCATATATGTATGAGACAATCAAATCTCGATAAATAAACTACATTATATTCATTGCATGCAAAGTTGTGTTTATGTGAATATTTCTGAGGAAGGGGGTCCGTAACTTTCATCAGATTCTTCAAGGGGTCCATGACTCAAAAAAGGTTAAGAATCACTAAGTTGGATGTTCTTCTTTTTAAGCCTGCATAAGATGGGTTCATGTCCAAATGTCTATTAATGGCATTTTCGTTTGGTGGCAATGATTCTGCCAGCTCTCTGGTACTTTTAGTATTAGCCCTGAATTTTACTTGCACCGTGTCCCAGTTAGACGTGTGTCTATTTGAACTTGTATGTGCGTATATCAGAGCGTGAGGGTCCTTCCTTCTGACAGCAGTGTGATGGTCTTGAAATCTGCAGCAGAGATACAGAACGCAGTATACAGTATACCATGGGATAAATATCTAAAACACATGCAACACACATACAAGAACATCGCAATGTAACTGGGACACGGTACGAGTGAAATTCATGGCCAACACTAAGAGTGCCAGAGAGCTGGCTGAATCGTGCCCCTGCAATGAAAACGCCATTAACAGACACTTGGACTTGAACCCAGCATACGTATGCAGGCTTAAAAAGAACAAAATCTAAATAATAAAAACGATTTTATGACCAACACCCTCTGAGCCCCAGCTTGTTGAGCCCCCACCCCCTCATTGGCTATATATTGCCTTTGATTCTTGTATGTCTAATTTATTTTCCTCTCTTGATGACACCTGATAGGTTGTCAAAGCTTAGGAATAAAAATTTATTTTAAGATACATGATTCATTTTCTCCCCTTGTGGATTACTAATTCCAAATATGCAAGCCATATCACAGACCTTATATATACATATTGTGGAAGAAGAACCCTGGGACACAGGCAGACAGACTCCAAATGTTCAAAAACAGACACATTTATTTCCATCAGCACCTTCCCAACCAATATAGCGGATAAATCACTATCCAGCTCACAGTCCTTTTCCTTCTCTCTATTTCTTCTGCCACCTTCACTCCTCCTCACACAAGCTCCGTCTTACACCTCCTGACTCCGGCTCATCTCATGGAGTGAGGCGGCCCTCTTTATAGTGCCTCAGATGTGCTCCAGGTGCTTTCTGATTGTCTTCTGATGGCACTTCCTGGTGTTGCTTTGACAGAGCATCAACTGGATGATAACATACTGTACATACAAGACCGCAAGACTGTTACAGTCTGCTTTATATACAGTATAAGATAAATATATATTTATATACTAGGGGGCTCTGCCCCCTGCTCGCTTGCTCGTCAACCCCCGGGCAGGTGCTACGTGCTAGCCACTTCATGGCTCTGCCACTCGCATATGGGGAAGCAGATGTACAATTTAAACAGATCATTATTTTCACGAGAATTGTTACATATGCATAATAAAAGTAACTATTTTACATTACAGAAAGTAATTAACCATAGTAAAAAAAAGTAAAATGTAATAAATTGAAAGAAAATTATGTTTCATGTTGCATTAAAGGTATTCGTTGCGTTATATGTTTTTGTTCTGTTTGGCTTTGAAATTAACATGCAAATACTTTTTAACTCTTTGAGGGCTGAATATTTTTTCCAAAAAAACTCAAAGCAATGGTGTCACACATACAGTATATCGACATAAAATGTCTGTTGTTATGTGCTGTGGCTGCTGTTGACGCATGTTCAGCATCTCTGGCAGCAGTGGCTGCACGGGGGTGTCTCGATAGTCAGCACGAATGCACTGTGAGCCAGCTGCCTGCCTGTCTTTGCACAGCAGGAGGGTGGCGGTAGTGGTCTCAGTGTGACACAATATGCTTTGTACCTCTTGTCATCATAAGTGGTGGTCCTCCCAGGTGAACACTGCTGTAGGCGCATCAGCTACATGAAAGTGTTCAGCACCACGATCAGCTGGCGACCAATCAGATGATGCCGGTACCTCACTTTCGTTTTCAATATCCATCTCCAGATCACTTGCATCAAACTCGGAGTCCGACAAGTAAGAGTCCTATTCAATGAAATTACGTAAAATGTCCATGGAGTATTTTGCTTTGTACATTCACTTTGGTCTCTCCCCAGATGTTAATGACATTTTAGAGGTTGTTTGCTCTTTGACTACTCATGCACACATTGGGAATCACGGTTAAATCAACAAAACTATGTAACTTTCCTTCTAGCAAAGAGAGTCAAACTAAAATGTAAGGGCGAGTTTTGTCGCAGTTTACAGCTGATTACCATCCTCAACTCCTGAATTTTGACAAAAGTTGACATCAGCCCTGAAAGAGTTAAACTTACACTTTTACTGTTAAACTTCAGTAAAAACTATTTTTTGAATTAACTTTTCTTCAATATCGCATTGAATTTTGATTCCGTGTTTGGTCTTACATCGTGACAACACAACGTATAACTGCCCATGAGTGAATATCGTTTCTTTCTCTCTAATAAATACATACATACTTACTGTACACACATAAAATATATATATATATATATATATATGTGTGTGTGTGTGCATGTGTGTGCTATTATAAGTACTTTCTTGATGAGTTAGTCTGCTGGATTTTTTCCACTGATGTCTGCCAAAGCTCCCACATTCCATTCCTTCATAACCCTAAAAATGACTGACAGTTTTAATTATCAAAGATGTAAGCCTTCATTCTGTGTAGGAGCCTATTAGGATTCAGTGGGAGATTTCAGATGCTTCAGGTATGTGTCTCCACCGCACTTCACTGTTCACCATTTCAGTTGAACTAAGAATCCCATGGTATGTGCAATAAATCTGCAAATGATCCGATAAGCTTTTCTTTTAATAGCACCTTCCTACACTAAACATCATCCCAAGGCATTTTACAAGTCTTTATCCACAGAATAACTGTTTGTGTATTTTTTGTCTTACAATTACAACATACATATATGTTAAGTGACTTTCTCAGCATCACACGGTGAGTCATTAATGGAGACTGGTTGGGAGTTCAGTCCATTCAGTTTACCTAATGACTACAGACCAGTGGCACTTACACCTCACATCATGAAAACCTTTGAGTGACTGGTCCTGGACTACATGAGTCCTCTTGTGGTAGACCACCTAGACCCACTGCAGTTTGCCTATCAGACAAAGATTGAAGTGGTGGATGCAATTATCATCTATCTGCTCCACAAGGCTTTTTCTCACTGGGATAAAGCTGGCAGCACTGTGAGGATTATGTTATTCATTTCTCCAGTGCTTTCGCTACCATCCAGCCATCTCTGTTAAGAGGTAAACTCAGAGATATGCAGGTGGATGAGCCTTTGGTGTGCTGGATGATGTCCTGTCATGCAGACTGCGGTTTGTGAGACTCAAGGACTGTGTGTCTGATATGGATGTGAGCAAAACTGTGGCACCACAAGGAACAAGCCTGCCTGCTTTTGTCTTCACTCAGTACACTGTAAATATAACACCAGGTCATGCAACCTGCAGAAATTCTCAGATGACTCTGTACTTATGAGGTGTATTAATAAAGAGGACGAGACAGATGAAGAATTTTGTTTCTTGGTGCAAAGAGAAATGTCTGCAGCATAACATCAGCAAAACCAAAGAACTGCTTATTCTGCTACAACTACTTGGGGGTCCACAGAGGAACTATATAAGAAATGGAAGAGCAGACTTGTTTTGTTTAGGAGACTACATTTCTTTAATTTGGGAAGTGACATCCTTCACATCTTTCACAATTCTGTGATGGCCTGTGTGATTTTCTACACTGTGGTGTAATGGGCTGGTAAGATGACTTCAAGAGAAGCCCACCGAATTAACAAGCTAATGAAAAGGACAGGGTCAGTTATGGAACACAATCTGGACCCCCGGGATGTCGTAGCAAAGGAGAAAATTAAAAGAAAGTTGAGTGCCATTATGAACAATGCTGCACATCCTCTTCATGTGACACACCAACACTGAGGACTTTCAGCCACATGAATTATTCAGCAGAAGTGGGTCAAGAAACATTAAAGGGTCTCCTTTATAACAGCAGCAATATGCCTGTATAATGCCTCACTGGGGCAGGCACTGCCAAGTGAGAAGTTTGTTGGAAATCATTTTATGTATTTATTTATTTAAAGAGCTTATGTAAAAAGCCACACTCCCCACTGGGGACAAATAAAATTCTATCTATCTATCTATCTATCTATCTATCTATCTATCTATCTATCTATCTATCTATCTATCTATCTATCTATTATATAGTGCCTTTCATATCTATCTATCTATCTATCTATCTATTATATACTGACTTTCATATTTATCTATCTATTATATAGTGTCTTTCACATCTATCTATCTATCTATTGTGACAGATAGGGGTCGCTGTTGCCCCTTGAACCCTCAGACAACACACTCAGACTCCAGGTAAAAGTCCCAATAATATAATTTAATATTTTCAATTGTGCACAAAGCACCTCCACCTCCACTGTAATCAATAACAAATCAATAATCACAGTAATAAACAATAATCAATCCTCCACTCCACCCAGCAGCTTCGTCACACTCCCAACTCAGCTCAGCCTGCTGGGATCTCCCACAGTCCTTTAATAGTCCTTGACTCAGAAGCGCTTCTGTCCCACAGTCCACGTGATTTCATAACACTCCAGGTCAGGTGAAAACTCCTTCTTTTCTTCAGCCCGGAACTACTTCATTTCTTCCGTTCACCATGATTAGGGAGTACTTCCGGGCTATCTGAAAAATACAACTCCCTATCTATCTATCTATCTATCTATCTATCTATCTATCTATCTATCTATCTATCTATCTATCAATCTATCTATCTATCTATCCATTTACTAGCCACTACACCTTATTACTTTTAAGACAATATCTGACATTAATGAGCACTGTCCAGTTCTACACATACACCAGACATTCAATTAAATCAAAATATGAGCTGTATTTGTGTAATAGTAAAATATTAATAATATTTTTTATAATAATTGTAGCTACCACAAAAGGTTTTAAATTGTAGCTTGTTTCAAATGGGTGATGTATTACAAAATTTCAATTCCTGTAGATCCATATTAGAGGGAGCTGCCAAATTGGCAAGCTGTTTAAGATTGTCTTTTTGATAAGCTTTTGAGTGATGCCTTCATAAATAATAATTCGTGTGTGATTTTCAAGGCACATTGTTGAGCTACATAAGTAAAAAATGATTTTGGAAGCCAAGGATCCTAAACAGATCTGTAGATGATTCCAGTGTAATGTTTCAGACAGGGTTCTTCCCCTGGCTGAGGATTGATGTTTTATTCCATGTGTATTTTATCAATTTATCTATGTTCAAGTTGCTTTTGTTGATTATGTGTATTATTCTTTATTTTCGATCTCATCTATAAGCCGCCTGGGTTACTGTATGTTCTAAGGATTTAGTGGATGGTCTGCCCAACAGGCAGGGGATACAGCCAGGATCTGCCCTCTGCCATATAAATCTGGATGGTCCTCCACAGTTCCTGCTGGTTCACTTCAAACATGCCTGGAAGTGATGAGTTTACTGTACTTATGCATTATTGGATTTATGGATTATTTGATTTTCTGCGTTGTTCCTTTGGATTACATCTTTGGATTCTGTATTGAAAATTTGTTTGCTTGATTTACATTGTTTCAGGCAATTCCATTGTTGCCTTTGTACTTCATAGAGATTTGGTAATTGAAATACTTTTTGTGAAGGGGTTTGCTGGAGATAGCCCCCTCTTGTGGGTGTTTTTGGAAGTACTTTTGGAACTTACTCAGATTTATGTGCTTTGGGTCTCCTTAATCACAAAATTTAGCACCTATCTATTCATCGTTAAACTGGCTTATCAGATCACAGTCAAATATTAAATAGCATCATTCCTGATTAATGCCATTCTGACCTGATTGCCATACCCATCTATCTGACCTTCCTATCTATTTCAGGGTTGGGGAAACCAGCAATTAAACTAGGGGCCAATCCAGTACAAAGCCCACTCACACATAAACAGAAGGGTTCAGACCCTTTAAAGGTGGCAAGTGATGCTGAACTACATTAAACACGTCTAAGAATGGTATGTTATGTTATATTAATTGTTATTTGCTTTTTTGTTTCTTAAAGGGCAAAAAAGGTCGGCCAGGTGATGATGGCTCCCCAGGACAAAAAGGGCAGAAGGTATTATTTTATTGCTTTTAGCAAATATTTCAACACTGTTCTTGTGATATGTGTACAACAGTAAAATTAGTTGGGTTTAATTTTAAGAATTAAAGGATTATCAGTTTGTAGCAACACTTCAATAGTCTATTATCTAGAAGTTAGAATAGGGTTACAGGAGCAATAAGTGGCGTTGTGATTAGAACTGAATCATTTTCAAACATCTATACATCCAGGTTAAAGTGGTAAAGCTATGAATGAGTAGATAGATAGATAGATAGATAGATAGATAGATATGAAAGGCTCTATATAATGGATAGATAGATAGATAGATAGATAGATAGATAGATAGATAGATAGATAGATAGATAGATAGATAGATAGATAGATAGATATGAAATGCACTATATAATAGATAGATTGATAGAGAGATAGATAGATAGATATGAAAGGCACTATATAATAGATAGATAGATAGATAGATAGATAGATAGATAGATAGATAGATAGATAGATAGATAGATAGATAGATAGATAGAGGGATGTTCAAAAAGTTTCCGCACATTTATATTTTCATTGGTGGGAGGAGTAGTAATTGGGTATTAAAAAGCTTGCATGACGCTGGGAAAAATTGCATAGCAAATGAAGGTGACTATGTAGAAAAGTGATGTAATTTGTTTTTGAAATTCTTAATAAATAGAGTTTTAAAAAATGCAGAAACTTTCTGAACATCTCACGTAGTTAATGTATTATTTTCCTCAATCATATTACTGCATATTTCATCCCTTAGGGAATAAGAAAAAAAATGTAATTTCATTTAGGAGTAGTTAATCTTTCTCTCCAGTAGGCCCTAGCAGTGGAATTGTTAATTTGTCTTTGACTTTGCTCGGACTTAGACTCTTGAGTAAAATCTTGCTCCTTGGTTGCATGTTTGTTTGATCTCCGAGTTCTGCTCCTTGACTTTCTCAGACCCGTCTCAGTATTCCTTTATCATTTCCTAGTATTTCTAGACTCCCAATAATTCCAGAGCACTTTAGGCAAAAGCAAGGAATCCCTCTAGGGAGCGGTAGGGCCCTGCTAGAAAACTGTGACTTGACTCTCATGCTGCCTATGGACACACAGATAACTTTGACAGGTGTCATTCTGGCTTCATGGCACAACAAATGATAATGATCATTACAATTTGATAATAAATAATATCAGACAAAAGGGAGAGAAAATATCCAACGTGAAAAGTAAACTACTTACTCGAAAACCAAAACTTGCTTTCAAAGCCAGTGATGAATCTATGATGAAACTAATGAAGCTAATTCCAGAGGGGCCAAGTCCATATTGCTTAAAAAGTTTATGTTTCTACTGCAGGGATTCCTAACCAGTGACAACACCTGATAACGCTAATCTCATTTAATTAGCTGCTATTTTTTTCTCTTATTCTACATTCAGAAAAGCACAGCAGCATGATTTTTACATTTATAAGACATTTACAAATATTTCTGCTTTTGCTATAGATTTAAATGCTTAACTCTCTTTTGTTGATTTCATTCTATTTTGCCTTTTCTCTGTTTTCCCTTCGTTGTATCTTATTAATGACAATTAAAAATGAGCAGAGCAGATACGCAGGCAAGCAACACTGAATCATGAAAGGCCGCAACTACTTTAGCGTCAGACCCTCTAATTAGTAAATAATGGATTAATTAAACAATTAGAACACCTGTAAAAGTAGAATGATAATCAAGATGAAAATATTGTTAAAAAGAAAAAACATACATTACGACAACAACAAAAGCAACATTTATTTCTATAGCACATTTTCATACAAACAATGTAGCTCAAGGTGCTTTACATTATTCCCATATAACTGCTTGGTACATTTTATTATTATTTTTATTTTTTTACCAAACTTACTTTTCAAATTTCTATATTGTTCCCAAAACACAGAGCTTGGGAAATAACACATCACTTAATTAGCCCAGGAGTCAATTAAAAATAGAAGCTGGTTGGAACAAAAACCTGCAGCCACAGAGGGTCCCCAGGACCGAATTCGGGAAACACGGGTCTACTGTATGAGAAGGTTTTTTTTAAAAAAAGAATAATATTAATAATATATAGGGTGGCCCAGATCTAATTATGTAATTTTTATTACACTATAACTTATTAAGTTTATTACATAGAAAATCACCCGCAAAATCCCGGACCATCAAGAAGTGTGTGAGCTGACAACATGAAGAATCGTCTTCACGCTAAATCAAAGTCATCCAGATGATTTGGATCTGCATAATTAGATCTGGGCCACCCTGTACTATAGTGTAATTCACTACAGCAATTTTGATCAAAATCTGAGATGTAGTTGTTAAATTTTCAAAATATTTATCATGGAGCAACACCATTGAAGAAGATTACAGTGGTTACCCAAACCTTGTTGCTGGATGCAAAGGGGCTTAAGCATCAGGGCACCTCCGGGTGAACCGAATCACTGAACAGCCTGATTGCCAGAAGATCATAATATCTTAAAAGTCTCCTGATAAATGTTCTGCATTTTTGGTTGTAGGGTGAATCAGGACTGAGTGGTCTTCCAGGAAGAGAAGGATCCGAGGTAAGTAGCATTGCACGTTAGCATCACTCCTTAAAAAATAAAACAAAAAAATTGTTTTTATTGTGTTGGATGGGGCGGAGTAACCAGTATCTCATGTTTGTGCATTACAGACAAATTTTCATAATTTAATATTGTTTATATAATTAAAACAGCCTGTTTAGCACTATTTAGTGTTATGTAATGCAATGAAAAATGTTCTGTTTTAAAATGGAATTGTATATAAGTATTGTAATATGATTGTGAAGTGTATTTAGATGACCTACACTACAAACAATATCAGTTTCTTGAACTTTTCTGTTTGAAGGTACTTTAGAAAGAAATCGATATTTGTCCATTCTCTGCCATGCATTTACTACAAGGTTGTGATCATCCTCAGTTGTTATAGACAGAGGATTAACTGAAGCAATGGAAGGAGGGAAAGTGGAAAGCCATGACCTCCACAGATGCTCAGAATTGTCGACAGACTCCTATAAAAAGGCACAAAGAAAAAAAAGAAGGGCTGGGGCAACAGCAGGTGATTTCCCTGTAACGTGTAGTGCAATGATAGAAAATAGCAACGTAATGATACATCAGGCGCAACGTTTTCCTTGGTTAAGGGTTGCTCTCCAGAAACATCTGTCCACTCTGAGGGTGTGGCCAAGACTGGCATGGATTCCCTGAGTCAGGTGATTTATATGTGGAAGAGGTGGGGCGACTGTTATCCCAGGCAGTAGTGACATCATTGGCCCTCCGGATAGTTCTCGTCCATTCTAAAGTAAACAGCAGTTGTGTTAGTGTTGGTGTTACAGCCACATCTTTCCCTGTAATTTGAATCAAATTCATACCCATGACACATGTCCTAAGATTGCATGTCGGATCCCCTTTACTAGTAAAATGTTGAGTGAGACATCCACCCCATGTTTCATGAATTTGTCCACAACTGTAAACAGCAAAACCAGCTTTGGAGATGAAATGAAGAATGGATCGCCACCACCCCGTTTTGTGAATGTGATGGGGGGGTTATGCTCACCTTCTTGCTCCACATCCATCTATAACACTTCTGCGAGCAAAAGTATTGCATTATACGCTGGTTTTAAAGTGCCGGCTGGAGTATGTGATTAACATGAATTATGACAAAGGCCTGAGGCCGAGTCCATCATGCATGATGTGAGGGCCCATTAAAAAGACCAGGAGAAATAACTTACACTAACTGATAGAGACCAACACCTAATTAAACTCTCTGAGAACAATAAAACAAGTAATAAAATATCAGGAATAATATGATTTCAGACACTCTTATGTCTGTACTTGTGAAAACTTTTTTCAAACATCTGTATTTTTAGCCGTGCAACGGGTGACACCTCAGCACCACACTGAACAGTGTGAGGTTTTTTATGGTGGCTGGAGTGCCAATCTTGCCACCAACTCCTGAGATTTTCCTGCAAGTTGGAGGACCTGTGAAGTATAAAAAAATGTTTAATACAGTATATACATTAATTTACTGCAACATCCTAAAAAATGCATAAAGAGAAATGGGCATAATGTTTATCTTAACAACAAAGACAGCAAGAAATGTAAGCTAAAAGGATGCAACTGTATAAAAGAATATAATCAATAATTAGTTCCTTTCACCAGATCTAAAAAAAGCAATTTATAGTTTAGGTCAAAATAAATCAAAAGCGCTTTTAATTTATGACTTTCCAAAGCAACCTGAGACAATTAGAGGGTCCTAAAGAGGTAACATAGTCATTGTCCAGATTGCAGATGCATCAGTCAGACAAAACACAAATAGGATTTCTTGTTTTAAGGCCAACATTCTCAAAAACATTAAGAGCACATGACAAATATGACCAATGTGCATCAGCAAAAGAGAAAGAGCGGCTGCGTGTAGTCAAGGCTTATCAACTTCTCAGTAAAGTTACTAAATGCCAGAGTACCTTATAGCCCACAGAGCGTGACCACAGAACTGAATTGAATTAGGACATTTGTGACAAAGAGTGAGAGAGGTTGGGATGCAAGCACTAATGACAAACCACCTCTGGAGCCAAGTAGCCATGTAATGGGTGACACCTCAGCACCACACTGTCTTGAATAGGATGGAACAGTCTGAAGTTTTTTATGGTGGCTGGAGTGCCAATCCTGCCACCAACCCCCAAGTTCTCCCTGCAAGTTGGGGGACTTGCTTGCATGGCTGGGTGCAGATTAATGGCATACTCTGTATGGAGCAATTGCAGGTTAAGGGCCTTGCTCAAGGGTCCCAAAAGATGGAATAACTTTTGGCATTTACGGGATTCAAACCAGCAACCTTCCGATCGCCAGCACAGATCCCTAGTCTCAGAGCCACCACGCCGCCCAATTTGCAACACAGTCCCAGCAAAAACTGTATTTCATGAGCTTCACAAAGTTGGATTTTAGGACCAGCCTCGTATTAAACTTCAGCAAAAAAAAGATGCATAACTTGGAGCCCCATAAGAAACTGAAAAATGAATAAAGTCCAAATAGTCGTTCATGTTAGTTCCTGCATCTAGACAGTCTTAGGTTTAACAGAAAAAACAAAGAAAGTACATCTTCAATCCATCTGTGGTGAATGGGCATTTTTTATTTTATTGAGCTTTCTTGTTGAAGGATGAGTAAAAACGATGAATTAAGTAAATCGTTGATTTACTTATAGACATTTGTGGGAGTTTATCGTGTTGCTATCATTGCAAATTTCATTCTAATAAAAAGATGCAAATATGCTATGTAAAGATTGCTCTTTTTCATTAAAATTTAAAAAGTGATAATTGATTGTTATTTTTACTTAATTATAGGGAAAGCCAGGTTACAAAGGAGAAAAGGTGAGTTGTATGTTTCTGCTATACACCTCTATTAACAGCCTCATTCTTTCATCATTCTTCATTAGAATGTGAGACGTCTCCTTGATTTGCACTCAGTGGAGTGGAGACGTTACGTAACCCAACATTTTTAATTGCATCTAACACAAGAAAATACACAGCATATGCAATATGAATTGGTACACAACCTGTTGTATATTTCTGTTCTTCAAGTTGTTATCATTTGTAATTGATAATTAGAAGATGTACCGTATATTAGAAAGTTCATCATTAGCTCGTAAATTAAACAAAGAGCAACAGCACACAATGTGGTCTACCCTGTGTATTAAACATAACATAGTTTTTATACAAACTGCGTCCCCCTCATTATGTTTTACTCTTTCTAGGGTGAAAGGGGAGAATGTGGCACTCCTGGAATTAAAGGCGACAGGGTACGTATTATTTTATCATTTTTGTTTCAGCTGTTTTTGACAGGAATCATTTCTTTTGCTTTATAATGTATGAGAGAAACAAAAAAAAACAAAGAAAAGGTTATGGGTATCCACCATGTATACAACAAATGGCCACAAACTAGTAATAACTAAACAAAACTAAAAGGCTTGTTCTGAGATCGTAGCTGAACACATGGCTAATTATGCATGTGAATTAGCTATGCCTGCACACAGGGATCAGTGTTATGTATCCAGTTGCAGTACTCATGATATTTTCACTGTAGTCAACTAATTTACCTCTCAAGTAAAAATTCCTGCAATTTTCCTGCAAGTTTTTTTTTTTTTTTTAAACGCATACTGGGTGGAAGGCTGGAGTACTAATCGGGAATCCATCATCACACACCTGAAGCAGCTCCACAAGAATCCTACAATACATATGCATGAAAGTTCTGCATATGGCTGCTGCAACTCTGTAATATTACATTGACCTCACAAAGCATCATGAGGCTCTGGGAAAAAAATTGTTTGCCTAAGCAAGCCATAGGGCAAATTTCCAGAAAAATATTCGTCAAACAAGATCGCTGGAGAATGCAGCATATTCTCCTCAAAAAGCATTTTGGTGAATTTCACCAATCAACACTAATGACAGGTATCCATCCATCTCCATCTGGCTTACAAGCAGAAACATTTTGAGTACTGCCTCTTCTTTCTTCAACCAGAGAGTAGACCAGCTATTGTAACCATATTTTTTAATACATGCCGTACATGTGTGGACATTCAGAGACCTCCATAAGCCAATTAAGGATCCCAGTAAGCCTGTCTTGACAGCACTGGGCACAATGCAGAAAACGGCCTGGCAAAGGATGTATAAAGAAGTCTAAACAGGCAACTCATGTGCTTCCCTCATCAAATATTGTGTTATTTATACTATAAAGATGGTTTATTTTATTCATTGGCCTCATGTTTGATTTTATGTCTACTGCTTCTTTTAGGGTCCTGAAGGGCCATCTGGTGGAAGAGGAGTAAGAGGTCTGCAGGTAACCAAAACAATTATTCCTTTCTAAGTATTTGCTGTTTACTTGATGCGGCTTAATAATGTGAGGGTCCAATTGCAAACTCATCCAAAATAATACACATTAGTAGATGCTTTAATGGACTGGCTCCCCGACTGGGATAAGAGATGAGACCAGTCCCTGCTGGGAGGTCATAATGGACAGACATTATAGATCGGGGGATAACCCAGCTGGTTGGTTCTCGATTACGATCCCAGTTGAGGTAAAATATTAATTGATGGATTGAGGGAGACTGTTTGTCCAGAGCAGTTCCTTCCCCAGTACAATCGATGGCAGTGCTCCTCTGGCAAGGTCCCAGTATTGACACCCACACAGATATATATGGGATTCGCAGTCCAGAAGGACAGTCCTGTGTGTATCCTTGGGTACTGCCAGCGGGTGCCACCGGTAGAAGACTTCCCTGTTTTCTGAGGATTCCCCATGACCCAGTAGTGCTTCCGCAATCCAATGTTATTGCACTAGAAGTGCTCCCAGATAAAATTTAAAAGAAGCCACCGCACCTTCAAGGGGGAACAGAGTCAGGAGGAGGGGGACAAGGGTTGCCTAGGAGGTGTGGAAGGAGATTGTAATTGTGAGGAATTTTGGGTATCTATTGAAAAGACGACACCTGAGAAGGTACTGTCTGTAAAAACAAAATCATTTGATTTGAATCTGTCAGGGGTTTGAGATTCAGTG
>JANRMT010062814.1:21919666-21985507 GCA_026402145.1 Polypterus bichir lapradei | reverse complement strand
ATCTATCTATCTATCTATCTATCTATCTATCTATCTATCTATCTATCATATAGTTCCTTTCATCTATCTATCTATCTATCTATCTATCTAATGTATTGTAAAAAAAAAAAGCAAAATAGTCATCCAAAGAGCTGGGGTACCAGCAGGGTAACCCCTTTAAATAGATGGCAAAAGGTTCAAAACAAATAGCAATTGAGGGTGTAAAAAAATGGATTAAGCCAATAAAAAAAAAAAACCCAAATGGTCTTCTGTCCTCTCAGAACTGTGCTCTCTGGAGGTTAGATTAGATAAACTTTATTAATCACATGGGGAAAATTAAGATGCATACAGCAGTAGAAACATAAAAAAAACACCGTGGTAGAATAAGCCTGTAGAGAGAGAGAGCACCTCCTGGAGGGAATTGTTCATGAAGGCATCTAATGTTGCCCTCATCTTCTTTTCCATAATAGCTTCTAGTGTCTCTAGTGTCCGCCCTGTGATGGAGTAGGCTTTCCTGATCAGTTTGTTCAGGCATTGTGCTTCTTTTGAGCTCAAGTTACTTCCTCAGGAGACCACCGCGTAGAACACCACACAGGCCACTATGGACTGGTAGAACGTTTCCAACATCTTACTGCACACATCAAAAGACCTGAGTCTCCTTAGGCAGTATAGTCTGCTCTGGTCCTTCTTGTCCGGTGCCACTGTGTTGTCAGACCAGTCCAGTTTGTTGTTCATGTGAACCCCCAGGTAACTCTGCACCCCTTCCACATCCTCTCCCTTATTGGTGAAAGGTCTCAGAGGCTCCTAAACACTCTCAAAGTCCACAACTGTGTTGGTATTGTACTGGAAGTCTGTTGTGTGGAGGGTAAACAGGAAGGGAGACAGAACAGTTTCCTGAGGCACTTCAGTATGGCACACCACCATATCTGAGCCTTTGAGCTTTTTTCCCAGTTGATGGTACAGAATGGTGTTAAAGACACTGGAAATATCAAAGCACATTATTCTGACAGTGGTTCCTCCTTTTGTCCAAGTGGAAGTAGGCTCTGTGGAGCACGTAGATCAGAGCATCCTCCACATCTGTATGTGTCTGATAGACAAACTGCAGAGGATACAGATGTTCTGAAACCAGGGGTCATAGCTGTTTTGGTTCCAGCCTCTCAAATGCGAGTCCCGAAAAGAACATCCACTTCCAGTGATCTCTTGGTCTTTATAGTAGCCTTTCAGAAGGGGTGGAGCCCCGTTGGAGGATGCAGAGGTCAAGTGAATCATCCCTCTGAACTCAGGGTGATAAAGAAAATGCTGCTAACAACAGTGCCACCTTTTGACTCAGGGATTGCATCAGAGCCCTGAAGGTGTCCTTCTAAGCGTTTGTGCTTGACAGTATGTAGTGCCTTTCATATCTATCCTTAACCAATTTCTGCAAATGTCTGTCATAGTGGGCCACTCCCATCTGGTCATTGTGTGTGTGTGTGTGTGTGTGTTTATATGTGTGTGGGATCAGACCCTGGACGGTTTGTTCTTGTGATTGGTAATGATCTTTACCACACCATTAATAATAAACCAGTCTGACCTTAAAGCTTTATCTGAATCCATTTTCGGTGCCTATACACCACTGAGAGTAGTTTTATCACCAGGTTGCTTCTTAATCCTTAGGCCAGTGGCTGAGCTTTGTCTTCTACGGAGTTAAGGTCCCTTATATTATTCGCTGTGGTCATGTAGTATGATTAAGGACCAGGTCCAAAGAAATGTTGGGTCACCAGCCAGGTCGCCTCATTTAATTCAAACGGAAAAGAAAAACAAAACAAGCACATGATGGTGTGCAGAAAAAAATTGAATAGCTGATTTAGATCCTTCCTGGTGGTCACTGATTAGCTCGGATGAGCGAGTTTGGTTTAGAAGGAACTCCATCTTCCGGATGACTCAAAACCAAATGAGACGCTTCTTTACAGGAATGTCCAGGCTTTATAGGGGCTCACACCAGAAGGGGCGGGGTTAGTTGCCTGCACTGGGCATCTTTTAGGCATTGTGGAGGAAGAAGGAGATGATACTGTTAGTGACAGTGCCCCATTATGTCCCGAAGTGATATTACATACCTCTGATTAGCTTGGAAGGCAATCCTTCTATGCACATGCATGACACCACCAATAGAGGTTCATCTAATCTGAGGTCCAAAAATCCATCCTTGGAATGTTATCAGGATACTGCTGCCCTGTTCACAGTTGGTTCCTGCCATCTGGTTAATGCTGCTGGGACAGGCTCTGACTCCCTGTGACCCTGATTTGGATTAGGGGATCATATGGAAGGACAGATAAATGTTGATAATGTTTTGTAGTTTCATTAAATTCAATAGTGATGGTCTTTCTTATTTTATGACTGGGTTCATAAAAGCAATCTCTCTGTCACATATCTGTGAATGTTCCCATCACTGGGGTTACAGCCTGGGAAGCTGGCAGTGCCCGCATTCTGCTGCCTCCAATTTTGGATGCTCCCCTGTGACCTGAAAGTCATTTTCTACAAATAAAGTGGATGACTTGGAATAAACGTTTTACTTTCTTATGGACGCGGACTTGAAACAATGCCAAGGGCACTCAAAGCATGGTGGGAACATTTTCAAAATGTGTGGGTTCTGTCATAATTGTATAAGAACATAGTTTAAAGTAAATTTTTCAGAATATCTCAAAGGCCATTGGCATTTTATTTCCTGAAATCACAGCCTATTTTAACATTACTTAATATAATATTATTAGACTGGCTTAATTCAATTCAGGGTCTCAGCAAGTCAGACCTGAGATCTTGTTCATAAAACTTGGATTTGAGCATGGAAGTGTGCATATAGCAAAAAACAAGAACATGCGTGCACCAAAAAAAATCTGATTTATACAACCTGGCATAACACTTTTCTATACAATTTACTTTTATAAAGCACAATCATCTTATAAATGTGCATACATGAACGTGCCTCAAACCCTGAAACAACCATATATGGACTATGCTAATCGACCTCATACATATGTAACCACAATGCTGCAGCCCTACATTGAGTGGTAGAGGAGTCTCCCACCTCATCTCATGCCTCCAGACCCCATCACCTGCATTTTGAGGAGTCCCACAACTAAGCGTGCAAGAGCATGTGCAGCATTATAGAGCAATCCTCTACGTTCTGGGGGTCATGGAAATGTGTAAGACATCAGCTTATGGGCGGGTAGCTGCCATTACCAATGACATGCAAAGATGTCATTGCTGTTACAGTGAATATTACAGGCCATATAAAAGACAGAGGGGTCGGTGAGACACCTTACCAACAAGCCAGCCACCACACACCGCTCCATTACATCTGTCACGACTAATAAACAAAGCCAAAGCCAACCCAGTAGTTTGGAATACCATTTGGAGGAAAATGAACTAAATAAAAAGGCAATTGTGAAATGAATAATCACTTGCAAAAGTACAGCAATCAGTCAACAAATTGTGAAAAAATGTGTAATTAAAGTTATTTAGCACTTTGAGTACTGACTCAAGCAATTCATGACAATGAGATTGTCTTGACAAAGGGAGAAGGTACTTCAGTAAAAACTCTGCGGGTACCGACTTGAAGGGGCAGACACAGCTTCCTGTGGGCACCAACTGGCAATGGCAATGGCATAGCTGGAAGCACGGCCGATTTCAGGGGTGAATGGCGTAAGCATTACTGATCTGCGGTATAGCAGTGAAGACGAGTGAGAATCGCCTGTGAAACTGGAGATTCTGTAAATGGATGGAGTAGACGGGGTGAACAAGTCATTGCTTGTGTTTTCATCTAGAAAGGTGGAGATATAATCAGTGAGGTTACCTCTGACTCAACGATTGTGAGAATGCTTTATTGGGGGCCTGGAGGAATGAAAAGACAATGAAATAGAAAGAGATGCAGTTTGGGATTTTTAACAGTTCTAACTACATATTGTGACAATACACATACACATAAACACACACAGACATAATTCCAAAAATGATATTTTCGGACTCAGGGAGGTCTAAAACGTGAAGATTCATCAAAATCTTGAAATAGAATTTTTGGAGGATTCTAATACTTTCCCTATACTTTGTATACGAGAAAGTCAGGGAGGTCTAAAACGTTGAAATTCATCAAAATCTCGACATCGAATCTTTGAACGATTACAATATTTTACCTGTATTTCGTATAAGAGAAAGTAATAACGTTTAAAATTTGAAATTGAGAACTCATCAAGTATAATAATAACAAGTCTTCACATTTATAAAGCACTCTACTCAAAAAGCTTTGTGAATTCTCACGGGAAGGACCTGGGCTGTGAACCCAGCATCTCCGCAAGGCAGTGGCCACCTGCATAGGTGTATCATGCTGCATAATATTGTGCTTGATAATTTAAAATGACCAACCTAGAATTTCTGTAGTCGAAAAATATTAACCACAGGATAATAACAAACTCTACATTCTACAAAAAAGTTATGTAGTCCCACAAAGCAACGAGTGCTTAATTTGATTGAGTTTTAAAGAAAATGACAAAACTTTTTGCATGTTTGCATCGAATGCAGTCCTTCTAATTCGTTCTTTGCTTTGAGTGTCAATGGCTGATCATCATCCTTGTAACAGCCACGAATAAAAGGTAAAGTACCACTTCCGGTTAACGGACATAGCTCAAAAGTTGATAGAAATCTGCATTTTGTACCTAATAATTTGGTTGACCTAAGTGAAAGCGTACTCAAGTTATCATGTTTACACACACACACTCACACATAGACAGACACACAGACATAATTCCAAAAATGGTATTTTCGAACTCAGGGAGGTCTAAAACGTCGAGATTCATCAAAATCTCGACATCGAATCTTTGGACGATTACAATATTTTACCTGTATTTCGTATACGAGAAAGTAATAATGTTTAAAATTTGAAATTGAGAATTCGTCAAGTATAATAATAACAATTTGTCACATTTATAAAGCACTTTACTCACAAAGCTTTATGAATTCCCTTGGGAAGAACCTGGGATATGAACCCAACATTTCCTGAGTGCAAGGCAGTGGCGATATCATTGCACCTCCTGCATAGGTGTAGCATGCTGCATAATATTGTACTTGAGATTTTAAAATTACAAACCTAGAACATCTGTAATCGAAGAGTATTAACCACAGGATAATAACGAGCTCTACATTCTATAAAAAAGTTATGTAGTCCCTTAAAAACAATGAGTGCTTAATTTGATTGAGTTTTAAAGCAAATTCCAAAACTTTTTGCATGTTTGCATTGAATGCAGTCTTTCTAATTCGTTCTTTGCTTTGAGTGTCAATGGCTGATTGTCATTCTCGTAACAGCCACAAATATGCAGGATCGAAAAGTGTGAGTGAAGGGCCAACTAGTCATAGGAAGAGAAGTGCGGAGACCATGCTTGTCAGTAACGAGACTCTCATTGGAGTAATAATTAATCTGCGAAAACCCACATTCGCACGCACTTGATGAAACTGGAATATAACTAAGACTCAGCACACAGTTAATTATAGAATCATTTAATATGTAGTTGATGCCACAACTAACTGTCGTGACCGAGGTACCGTCACAAAGCGATGTATCAAAGACATACTACCACCTCTTCCATACACACAGCAGTGCAGTGCATTGTGGGTTGAATGTTGCTAGGCTAAGCAAAGTGTTACATTCATAGTCTGAACTACCGTAGGAATTTATGTAGGAATTTCTGAAGGATCACGAAATGTGTTTTTTTTTTGCTTTCTCTCTGCATTTCTGACGGGACCATGGGCTGGGCCAGTGGGCCACTCAGAGGTTGCTTCTGGGCCGCGTGTGAACAGGCTGGCACTAGTTGGTCAAGTGATACCCCAACGCAGTGACCCTGGACATACTGGTTTAAAGTAGCAGTGCGATAGACTTCCATTTCATCCAGCTCAATGACCACTGACTACCGATGAGAGATTTCTCAAGTTAGGCTTTTAAATTTCTAGTCACGTTATTGCTTTGGTGATCTCTTCACATGCTGTATACACTGTGTGCAAAATTATTAGGCAAGTGATTATTTTGACCATATTATCATTTTTATGCATACACTCCAAGCTGTATTAAGTTGAATGCTTATTGGATTTAAGCATATTAGGTGATGTGTATTTGTGTAGTTAGGGAGGGTGTGGCCTAAGGAGATCAACACCCTATATCAAGGTGTGCATGATTATTAGGCAGCTTGTTTTCCTCGGGCAAAATGGACCAAAATGAGATTTAACTGACTCTGAAAAGTCAAAAATTGTAAAAAGTCTTTCAGAGGGAAGCAGCATTCTTGAAATTGCTAAGATATTATGGCGTGATCAGAGAACCATCAAACGTTTTGTTACAAATACAGTAGTCAACAGAGTCACAAGAAACGTGTTGAGAAAAAAAAAGACGCAAATTAACTGCCAAAAATTTTAGAAGGATCAAACGTGAAACTACCAGGATCCCATTATCCTCCAGTGCTGTCATATTCCAGAACTGCAACTTAGAGTGCCCAGAAGTACAAGGTGTCCAGTACTCAGAGACATGGCCAAGGTAAGGAGGGCTGAAACCCGACCACCCCTGAACAAGACATATAAGTTGAAATGTCAAGACTGGGCCATGAAATATCTGAAGACAGATTTTTCAAAGGTTTTATGGACTGATGAGATGAGAGTGACTCTTGACAGACCAGATGGATGGGCTTGTGGCTGGTTCAGTAATGGGCACAGAGCTCCACTTCGACTCAGATGCCAGCAAGGTGGAGGTGAGGTACTGGTATGGGCTGGTATTATAAATGATGAACTAGTTGGTACTTTTTTGGGTTGAAGATAGACTCAAAATCAACTCCCAAACCTACTGCCATTTTTTAGAAGACACTTTCTTCAAGCAGTGGTACAGGGAAAAGTCTGCATCTTTCAAGAAGACCATGATTTTTATGCAGGACAATGCTCCATCACATGCATCAAAGTACTCCACTGCGTGGCTACCCAGTAAAGGCCTTAAAGTTCAAAGAATAATGACATGGCTCCCTTCCTCACCTGACCTAAACTCTATTGAGAACTTGTGGGCCCTTCTTAAATGGGAGATTTAAGGTGAAAGGTAAATAGTACACTTCTCTGAACAGTGTCTGGGAGGCTGTGATTGCTGCGGCCCAAAAAGTTGATCAAGAAACTGACAGACTCTATGAATGGAAGGCTTGTGATTGTTATTGAAAAGAAGGGTCACTGGTTTTTTGTTTTTTTTTGGAAATGTCAGAAATGTTTCTGTAAATTTTGAGTTGCTTATTATTCTCACTTTAACAGATGAAAATAAATAATTGAGATGGGAACATTTTCATTTTTCCACAAGTTGCGTAATAATTCTGCACACTAATACTTGCCTAATAATTGTGCACACATATGCATTCCCCTGAGAATGTTCACACTCACATTTCCTTTGTAAAACATTCAGGTTTCAGGTTTATTAACATTTTGCATTGACTGATAGCACTGTATTTGTTCTATATTAAAATTAATCCTCAGAAATACAACTTGCCTAATAATTGTGCACACAGTGTATATTAGCCTTCTCCTCAGTTCTTATTACTACTCTGCTTTATTTTTATTATTATTGTATATGCAGCTGATGCCTTTGTCAGTGTTAGTTATGGGATCAGCATAGAATTGTCTACATGCATTTTCACATGTCATACTGACTCAGGGGGGTCACACGCTGGGTCATTGGTGGGAACTGAACTGACAGGCTTGTTTAATACGCAACCTACTGTAATTAAAATATCCATGGGACCCCTGCTATGTTTCCTCAGGCCTGAAGTCAGCTTGGCTCTGGCACACTGTATTCTGCTATCCCGTTAGCACTCCATGACCAAACTCTGATTTACGCTTGTAAAGCAGATCATCACAGGTGGCAGATCGAAATTCCTCTCCATAAATCAGTGTGATCTCACAAGCCCACAGGAACAGTGACGCTCCTCTTTGTATTGCAGGGAGACCGTGGATTCGAAGGACCCAGAGGCCCCCGAGGACCACCAGGAGTTGGAATCAAAGGTGAAAAGGTATGTTGTAAATACATCACTGGCTGAAAAGAAGCAGAGTTCGGAACAATAATAGTTTTTTGTCTTCACCACAAATTAAAAAATGGGACAGGAATGGGCAAACAATCAACGTACTTACAGGCTGAATGACTACTTAGAAACACTTGTCTACAAGCCGGCCATTCTGCTGGCAAGCATCTGTCATGGCAGCTGGGATTCTGACGCAGTGTGGGAAAATGCAGACCTGCAGAAAGAGAGACAGAGAGAGAGCGACTAATAGAGGGTATAAATTAAGAAAACGTTGGGAATTTGTGCAGGCGCCATCCCACGCTCCCTCTGCAGTAGTTTCACCATTGCGATGTTGTGCCAGACAAAGTTTTTTATATTTCATTAGGCACATTCTCCATTTAATGTTCTGTCTCAGAAAGAGACAGTGAAAAGCTTCTATTAAAAGGATCAGGAGATGAAACGTGGACAGAAAAACAAGTAGTAGTCAGTACCACAAAAATCAAACCGATCTGCCGTCCAGCTAAGGACGTCATACACAAATCAAAAAGCAAAATGGCAAAAAAATATTTGTTAACCAGGTTTATCTCAAAGGATTGCATGCCAGACGCTATTATTAAACCAACTTCAGATGAGTCGGGAAGGCACATGCCAGCCTTTGTTCCGTGGTTATGGGATTGATTGCCGTGGCAACGGCTAACACCACCTCTACAAAAATAGCTGCGCCTGTAAACAAACAAAATGGCATCACAATGAAGAATTAAATGTATACAAGTCCCTCAGGACAATAGGTTGTCGTGTCTCAGCCAGGGATTCTCCCCTGGTTGGGGTTCCAATTCACGTTTTATGTCTCGTTTTTTAATTTTTGTTAATTATGTTAATGTTGCTTTTGTTCATTATGTGCATTATTCTTTCGTTCTGCTTTTTTATGTATGTAAGCTGCCTGTGTTATTCTAAATGTGTTTTGTGGGTGGTTCCCCAAAGAGGCGGGGCTAACTGCCAATCACTGCCAGGAACTGCCCTCTGCCCTATAAATTCAGAGGGTCTCCCACAGTTCCTGGCAGTTCATTTCAAATGTACCTGGGAGTTGTGAGTTTACATCTGTTTATTGTGAATTCTGTTCATTATTGGATCGCCGACATTACTGACCTTGCTTTTGTCATCTGTATCAGGATTTGTTTGATTTGGATTGAAGCCCTGTTACAGGCAATTCTATTTCACCTTCATTGTCATTAATATCCTTTTTGTGAAGAATAAATCTTTTATTTTATAAACATTCAGAACTTGCCCTTATTACTAGCTGGGGTTTGATGGTGGGGCGGCACAGTGGCGCAGTGGTAGCGCTGCTGCCTCGCAGTTAGGAGACCTGGGTTCACTTCCTGGGTCCTCCCTGCATGGAGTTTGTATGTTCTCCCCGTGTCTGCGTGGGTTTCCTCCCACAGTCCAAAGACATGCAGGTTAGGTGGATTGGCGATTCTAAATTGTCCCTAGTGTGTGCTTGGTGTGTGTGTGTGCCCTGCAGTGGGCTGATGGCCTGCCCAGGGTTTGTTTCCTGCCTTGCGCCCTGTGTTGGCTGGGATTGGCTCCCGTGACCCTGTAGTTAGGATATAGCAGGTTGGATAATGGATGGATGGATGGATATATTGTATTGAATGACAATTTACAAACAATTATGAAAATATGGAATACTAATCCACATTGCACTCATAATGGGCCAATTTAGAGCTGTCAGTTAACCTAATCTGCACATCTATGAGAGGCTGGAGAAAATTGTCCAAGGAAAATCCACACAGACACGGGGATAAGACACAAGCCCCACAGACAAGCAGAGATTCAAACCCAGGACTCTAAAGCTGTATGGCGGTCATGCTAACCACTGTGCCACACATCACCTCTCTGTAAATGAGCCTTTTTGGTAGGGCTTGGTATGGTTGTCCTTAGTTGATGTACAGTGTCAAACATCTCAATATGATTCTTCTTTTCCATCATGTTGAACATTCTAGGGTGAGTTTGGACCTCCAGGTTTACCAGGACCTCTTGGCCTGCCAGGCATTGGGATTCAAGGTGAAAAGGTAACTTTGTCCTTCTTAACCTTATAAACAGAACAGCTTAATATCCACCGGGGGCTTTGTTTTTTCTTTTTTATAAATGACTTTTTAAACTTCACTTGCAGGGTATAGAAGGACCAAGGGGCCCACCTGGCCCAAGAGGAACACAAGGAGAAGGATTCCCTGGACCAAAGGTAATTACCATAGTTGGTTAACTTCCTCGAACAAAGTAAACATGTGACTATACATTTAATGAAGTTCGGAAAACTGTTCACCTCAAGCCAGGAATTTAAATATTGACAGTGGAAACAGAGCAAATGTAATTATGTAGACAGCGTTTCCTGATAAATGTACCACCATCTTCAAATCAACATGAATGTCAAACCCTACAAATGCTGGCATCATCAGCAATTCATTTTACCTGCTCATCTTCGAACACTAAGAATGTGTAATCTTTATTTTAATATATTAGCCATGGTATCTGGATTTTTGAATTCCTCACATGCAGACCCCAGGTGGTTCCAATGGGTGGCCACCCTTCATCATCCCTCAATCTCAACATGGGGGTTCCACAGGGCTGTGTTCCGAGTCCTCTACTATACACCCTCTACACATGTGACTGCATGGCTGGACATGACTCTTAACATCATTGGTGACACAATTGTGATAGTTTTGATATCTACCAACATGGATGAAGTGCAGAGTCTGTCACACTGGTGCCAGGACAACAGTCTACTCAGCATGACAAAGGAGTTGGTTGTGGACTTTGGGAGTAAATGACAGGGAGCTCACGACCACCTCAGTATTAGCAGCACTCTGGTGGAGAGGGTGGACAGTTTCAGATACCTTGGTGTCCGTATCACAGAGGACCTGACCTGGTCTAAGTACACCAACACCTCGGTGAAGAAGGCACTGCAATGTCTTTACCACAGCAGATGCCTTAGGGATTTCAGTCAACCCTCCCATATACTAAAGATCTTCTACATATCCACCATCGAAAGTTATCTGATGAGGGGCATTACTGCCTGGTTTGGCAAGAGCAGCAAGAAGCACCACAAGGTTCTGCAGAGAGTGGCGCGGCCAGCCAAACACATCACAGGGTGTGCACTCCCTAACCTCATGGACATCTACACCAAGAGATGTTGGACCAGAGTGAAGGAAATTATCAATGATATCAGTCATCCCAACAACAGCCTCTTCTCTGTGCTGTGGTCTGGAAACCACTATGACTGCATGAAGTCCAGTTCAGAGAGACTGAGGAGGAACATCTGTCCACATCCATGCATATGATTAATAAGAAAAATGTCTAGAACTCTAGAACTCCATTATGCCCTACTGTTAAACTCTCTTTAAGTTGTTATTTATTTAGTTATTATTTAATACTAAGTTCTTGTAGCATGGGAAAGGCACTGCATAAATAAAATGTATTATTATTATTGTGGGTGAAGTTGTGGCTCAGAGGAAAGGCCCTTAACCTGCAAATGCTCCGTTCTGGGTATGACATTAATCTGCATCCAGCCAAGCAAGCAGGTCCTCCAGCTTAGAGGGAAAACCTGGGGGTGGTGGCAGGACTGGCACATTAGCCCCCATAACAAAAAAAAAAACCTCACACTCTTCCAGTGTGGTACTGAGGTATCACTCACTGCACTCGGGTCCCAATCCAGGTGGTTCGTTTTTGTAGTGGGGGCTGCAACACACTATCAGCGCATGCACCCAACCTCATTATTATTATTATTATGACATATTTAAAATTGGTATTTAAAATAATTGATGTTTTTCTTGATGGTTTATGACAGTTCCGATCAAAGTCCTAGGATACGGCGCCCCTCTGTGTCCATAGTGGGTAGTCAGTATTAGACTTTGAGAACTGCCAGGTGGGGTCCAGAGTGTGTGCCCCTAATGGATTGACCGCCTCAGGCTGTAATCACCATTCCAAATTGGGCAGCTGTCCACGTCACCAACACCTAAATCTGTCTAAATTATAAGCATGGCAACAGTGAAAGGTGCTATATAATTTTTAGGGTGCATAATATGTCAAGTCATATACGGTAAATAAATTTAAATATTTTGTCTTTTCATTTTCAGGGAGACCAGGGTTTGCCGGGAGAACACGGAGCTCCAGGAGACAGGGGTGTAGGCGAACCAGGAACAAAGGTATAAATACACCTTGTAGAAATTGCAGACATTCTGAATGGCGTGGACAACATTTACTAAATAGGTTTAGTGCGTTGAGTAAAATGAGAAATGTTTGGGAATGAAGACTAAAATTGTTAAGTTGAACTTTGGTAGGGCAGATTTTGAGCAGATGTGACAAAGTCTAAAGAGGATAGACTGGGATAAGCTTTTAAGTGTGGAGACAGTCGAGGAGCAGTGGAACAGGTTTAAAAATGTTTTACATGTAATGCAGGACAGATACATACCTAAATTTAGAATTAATAGGAAATTTAAAAAAACTCCACAGTGGATTAATAAAGATTTAAAAAAGAAGTTGCAAAGGAAAAAACAAATGACTAAGGCATATAAGACTAATAACTACAAAGTGAATCGTAGAGTGTATGAGAACATGAGGGCAACCATTAAGAAGGATATCAGGGAGGCTAAAAGACAGTTGGAGAGGAATATAGCAGATAAGGCGAAAGAAGACCCCAAGAGATTCTTTCAGTATTTTAGTAGTAAAAGAACAGTCAAGGAGGAGGTCAAGTCCACAGGAATTAAAAGATACAGACGGTGAAATACCAGATGCCCTAAACTTACATTTTTCTGAGGTGTTTACAAGTGGATAACCTCACAGAAGTAACAGGGACTACTAAGGAGGTACTGAGGGATTTGGAAATTGTAGAGGGAGAAGTTCTGCTCAGATTAAATAAGATGAAATTAAACAAATCACCAGGACCAAATAATATTTACCCTTGAGTTCTTAAGGAGGCTAGTGAGTACAGATATAAACCCTTGACACATATTTTTAGGACGTTACTGCGCACTGGAGAGATTCTGAAGGACTGGAAAATGGCAAATATCATCCTAGTATATAAAAAGGGTGACAGGGCACATCCAAGCAACTATAGGCCAATAAGCTTAACATGCATCACAGGAAAATTAATGGAAGGAATTATTAAGGATAAGATTGAGCAACACATGACAAGGACAGGAGTTTTACTGAGCAGTCAGCATGGGGTCAGAAGAGGGAGGTCGTGTTTTACTAACCTGCTGGAATTCTATGAGGAGGCAACAAAAGGATACGATCAGAGTGGAGCAGATGATATTATTTATAATGACATTCAGAAAACATTTGGTAAGGTGCCACATGAAAGGTTGGGAATCTAACGTAACGAAGTGGGAGTTCAGGTTGATTTTGTGTAGATGGATGCAGAATTGGCTCAGGCACAGGAAGCAGAGGGTGATGCTGCGAGGAACCTCATCGGAACTGGCCGATGTTAAGAGTGGTGACCAGCAGGGGTCAGTGCTAGGGCCGCTGCTATTTTAAAAATATATAAGTGATTTAGATAGGGACATAAGTAACAAGCTGGTTAAGTTTGCAGATGATACCAAGATAGGTGGATTAGCAGAAAATTTGGAATCCGTTATATCATTACAGAAGGACTTGGATAGCATACAGGCTTGGGGAGATTTGTGGCAGATGAAATTGAATGTCAGTAAATGTAAAGAATTACACATAGGAAGTAAAATTGTTAGGTTTGAATACACAACGGGAGGTCTGAAAATCGAGAGTACACCTTATGAGAAGGATTTAGGAGTCATAGAAGACTCTAAGCTATCGACTTCCCAACAGTATTCAGAAGCCATTAAGAAGGCTAACAGAATGTCAGGTTATATAGCGCCTTGATGTGTGGAGTACAAGTCACAGGAGGTTATGCTCAGCCTTTATAATGCACTGGTGAGGCTTCATCTGGAGTACTGTGTGCAGTTTTGGTCTGCAGGCTACAAAAAGGACATAACAGCACTAGAAAAAGGTCCAGCGAAGAGTGACTCGGCTGATTCCAGGGCTACAGGGGTTGAATTATGAGGAAAGATTAAAAGAGCTGAGCCTTTACAGTTTAAACAAAAGAAGATTAAGAGGTGACATGACTGAAGTGTTTAAAATAATGAAGGGAATTAGTCCAGTGGATCGAGACTGTGACTTTTTCATCAAGAACACGGGGACACAGTTGGAAACTTGTTAAGGGTAAACTTCACACAAACATTAGGAAGTTTTTCTTTACACAAAGAACGATGGACACTTGGAATAAGAGACCAAGTAGTGTTGTAGACAGTAAGACTTTAGGGACTTTCAAAACTCGACTAGATGTTATTTTAGAAGAATTAAGTGGATAGGACTGGCGAGCTTTGTTGGGCTGAATGGCCTGTTCTCGTCTAGAGTGTTCTAATGTTCTGATATAAGCAAAAGCATCGCGCATGGCAGGAAGGACCTGTGGCTGTTTGCAACACATTTTACAAAAGAATTCATTACTCTAGTTTGTTTTATTGTATCTTATTCTAACATAACCATATTGTGTCATTAGTGCTGTAGTTCGTAAGAGTACAAGGCCTCAAGTATCTAGCATTATGGAGGTCGCTGTCTGTGTGATGTTTGCATGTTCTCTCCATGTCTGTGCAGGTTTTTCACCGGTTAGGCTCCTACATCTCAAAGGTTGGCAAGTGTGCATGAGGGGGCGTTGTCATCCCATCCAGGGAGGTTCCAGCCCTGTGTCTAGGATGGGTTCTGTCACTGATGACTCTGAATTTGGTTAAGTGGATTTCTAAATGTTATGTATTGTTTCAGGGGGAACCCGGATCACCAGGGCTAGCTGGATTACCAGGTCTACCAGGAGAAGATGGAGCTCCAGGACAAAAGGTACACCAAAAGCACCAGCAAAGAGCAAAGAAGTGATTTATTGTCAGACTAAATCTGTTTTTCTTAATGCACAAAGTTAATCGCATGAAAGTCATCCAGACAGAAAAGCATCCATTGTAATGATTTCAAAATGAAAGCCATAAACAATTTTTGTGGGTGGACCAGGCCTTTAGTGACCTCTTGGGCACAGCCATCAGCAGTGTGTCTGTCTGCAGAGAGAGTGTCGACCTCATCGAGAGGTTTACTTACCTCGGCAGTGACATTCATGTCTCTAGTGACTCTTCCTATGAAGTCAATAGTTGGATTAGTAGAGCATAGGTGGTCACTAGAAAGGGGTGTATGGCGCTCCCGATATCTCTGCAAAAGGACGAGGGTCCAAGTCTTTAGAGTCCTGGTGCTTCCTGTCTTGCTATGTGGGTGCGAGACATCAACGCTATCCAGTAACCTGAGATGAAGACTGGACTCCTTCAGCACTGTGTCTCTTTGGACAATCCTTGGGTACCACTGGTTTGAATTTGTGTCAGATGAGCGGTTGCTCACGGAGTCCCAAATGAGGCACATGACCTGTGAGGGAGTGTCAGTTATGGCACTATGGCCATGTGGCGCATTTCCCTGAGGGTGATCCAGCTCAGAGGATCCTCATTGTTGAGGACCCATGTGGCTGGACCGGCCAGGTCAAGGGGACACCCATGTAACACCTGGCTGCGGTAGATAGAAGGTCATTTCCGGAGGGTGGGACTGAACCACGTGTCTGCCCTGGGGGGTTGCCAACCATTGTGTGGTGAGTGAGGCAACACACTGTAGTAGTGCATGATTCCCAATCTGACCTGACCAGGAAAAAAATGAGCCAAGAATATTATAGCACAGGTCAAAACCAGAAATCAAAGAGAGAACCAAGAAAACCTGAGCCCCAAACTCAAAGTCAAAGTACAGAGTGTGATGCATGTGTGTCAAAGGGTCACCTTCTGAGATCGTCAGAGGTGAGAACTACCATCTCAGGATACCAGGGGGCGCGATCGTTGACTCTTCTCTCTCTTTAACCACCCACAGCTCAGGGAAGACACCCATTGAGGGCAAATAACCTCACCCCCTCCATTCCATAAGTTATAAAAGCAGGGCATTCACAGAAAGTGGCATCTCATTCAAGAGATGAGCCATCCATGCCATGGAACTGAGACCCTTCAGAGCCTTTAAACTACAGCCTATGTCTACTGTGCAATTTGCTTTTGTTTACTTACCGCAACAAAAACTTCATCTTAATTCCTGTCTTACCCTCAACCGACAACAACAGCAAAGATCTTGTCCTAAAAAATACACAAAAGAATATGTGTAGTTTGTAAAGAAATTCAATTTTGGATAAACTTGAGCTGAGAGAGGCGGCCTTCTTATAGTCAAGCCAATGATGACATAATCATACTGTCCCTCTGCATTGTGGGATGCATTGACATGGCAACAAGTGAAGCAAAACCTTCAAAATGGTGCCACCTGTTGGAAAACTAACATGACAACAAATACAGATTTTTAAATGAAAAACACATAATAGAAAATGAAATGAAATAGAATAGAAAATTTCAATGAAAAACAAATAAATTCTCTGGGTCAGAAAAGCCCTGAACACCTCAAGAAAAAGTACATGGAAATGTGAATTACAACATCCACTGCAGTCAGAAAGTCATTCGTAGTGTGGAATGTGGCCGAGACACAGACAGACGGACAACAGTTTGACACCCAGCATACACATTTTATTTACAATATTTACAGCTTAGCTCGTGCATAAACCCAGTGCCTCCTGCACCGATCCCCCAAAGTCCTGGCCTCTCTACGCAGTGCCTTCCTTCCGGCCGCCTCCACTCCTCTCTCTCCCGTCTCTCGACTCCAAATGAAGGGAGAAGGCCCATTTTATAGCAGCCCGGATGGGCTCCAACTGCTACCCGACACTCCTCTGCGGACTCTCCCCTGTGTGGCGGAAGTGCTGGCTGCGCACCCGGAAGTGCTGCGGTCCAGGGTTCTTCAGGCACCGGGGCGCCCCCTGGTGGTGGCCACGGGCCTCAACAGGGTTGAGTTTCAAAGCTCTGTACCCGTGGTCTCCAGTGCAACCAGGGCCGTCGCCCCCTCGTGGTCTGGAGGAGGCACAAGCCCTCCTCCGGTTCTCCTTGGCGTCCCGGCTGGGGGTGGTACCCACAGTAGTCAAATATTTTATTTTTGGACCCAACCCCCATATCTCACATTTATTAAAACATCAAGAGATAAAGTAAGTAGAGTTCAGAAGGTGTTTTGGACCAAGTTTTACATAATATAAGACGTCAATTTCCCATTGAGTTTAGCATTCTCCCAGTGGAATAAGAAATGTTATAATTTGGGTTCATTTTCAATTTTTTTTCTTACTGTTTCTTTTAAGATTTTTAGTTTACAGTGTAGTTTCTTCAAACTTCATTTCCGGTTTTCATCTTTTAGCTTGAAGTTGTTTTAAACAAATTTCATTTTATCTTTTCATGGCCATTGGCTTGTTGTATACTGTTCTTAGGTTAGTTGCCTCCAAAGAGGTTAACCTGAGGATACGACCTGAGATGTAATCAACTCAACAGTGCAAAGATCAGCATCAAACACTCCCTCTTTATCCAAGATTGTGGATTCCACTACTGACTTTCGTGTAGGTGTCATTGATTACGAATTCCTGGTTTAGTTCCTTTTGCTTTGTTTTTGCTACTAAGTTTTCACTTTGTTATTTGGTTAAATTGACTTCCTGGTGTCACATTTTGATTTATTTTTGACTGCGTTTTGTTTTGTGGTAGAAGATCAAATCCAAAATGCCTTCTGATCTCCCTAAGAAGGAGAAGAAGTCAACATACGAGTAACATACTGTGGGACATCACAGCAGTTATTTTTTTGTTGCTGTTGTAAAATGTCATCCCATCTGGTGAGTGTTACACCAAGCAGTGCAGTTAATGGAGTATTAGGAGTGACTGTAAATCCAAACGTGTCTGACAAATAAGCAAATATTTTCATCAAAATTGGCTGAGTGAGGGATATTCCAAAAAAACACAAGACCTAGAGAGGCGGGTGCTTAAAGAATTTGTGCTTATGGATGGCTGAACTCCATTCCTGATCTGAGATTCTTTTGGCAAAAGTTGTTTGATTTAAATCACCCATATGTGTACATGAAGTAAACTGAGTTACACAAGAAGACATAAAATAACGAAATTACTACACTGCTTCTCTGAATCAAGGCATCTCATGATAAAACTTTCACTTGTTCACACTCTGTCACCTTTGGATTATGGACAGACTCTGTCTCTATTGTTATGAATTGGGACACATTGTTAGAATTTTTCTTTGTCTATCAGATACATTTTTTCCATTTCCCATTACAGATTACTTCAGAGTTCTAACCCCAAGGAATGTTTATATTTATGTGTTTTGTATTAATAATTTACAATAAATTCTTAATTTGGATAGATAGATAGATAGATAGATAGATAGATAGATAGATAGATAGATAGATAGATAGATAGATAGATAGATAGATAGATAGATAGATAGTTATTCACTCTCACATTAAAGAGTCTATTTCTGTTGATCAGTGCCACTAAAGACAAATTAGATTCAATTAAACCAACCAGAGTTTCCCAATCTGTGGGGTACCTCAACTCCCCTCTTACAGGTCTGAATCACTGTGGCAGTCGGTGGATTATGGTTGTCCAGGATGATTTCCCTATTTCTCATTCATGATAGAATCGCCAAGGAGTAAAAGGCATTGCCGATCACGCTTGATTCATGTAACACTCTGACAGTCACACAGGATCTCCCTGCTCTGCTTTGACTGCGCTAACTTCACTGATGGGACCCCCCTCCCTTGGCTCAAGACCACAATGGCATGTCAAAAACTTGGCCATGAGAGCATAAATGCTAGGAAGCACTGTAGTAGACGTTATTATTCTCAAGGAGAAATTTAGATGCATACAGCAGCAGAAAAAACAAACACAGGCTGATGGGAATAAATAATCCAATCAATTCATAATAAATGAACAATGTATATTGGGGAGAAATTGCAAAATGAACTTAAAGAGTATCACCATTTAGTTTGGGACATCGGGAGGAAGTACTGAATTTCCTAATAGCAGTGAGCATTAAAGACCCCTAGAGGCACATTTCACTACCCCATAGAGGGAATGGAGAGGATTTTTCATGATGAATTTTTGCCCCCATTCTCTTTTCTACAACAGCTTCCAGTGTGTCTGGAGTTTGCCCTCTGATAGCACAGGCTTGCCTGATAAGTTTGTTCAGGCATTGTGTGTCTTTTGAACTCAAATTGCTTCCCCAGGAGACCACAGCATAGAACACCACAATGGCCACTATGAACTGGTAGAACATTTCCAGCAGCTTGCTGCACACATCAAAAGACCTGAGTCTCCTTAGCAAGTCCAGTCTGCTCTGGCCCTTCTTGAACGGCACTACTGTGTTGTCAGACCAGTCCAGTTTGCTGTTCATGTGAACTCCCAGGTACTTGTAACTCTGCACCACTTCCACTGTTGTATAAAAATAAACTGTGAAAACTTGCAACATGGTGATTATTCTTTATAAGCATTTTACATACTCGCTATATTCTATCTGATGCTTGGCAATGGACTTGGTAATGTGAGGCTTGCATGCAGATTCTCAGCCATGGAAACCCATTCCAAAGCCATTTTTGTGCTTACATTAATGCCAGTGGAAGACTGGAACTCAGCTATGGAATCACCTTAGTGGTCGTTGACCCCACTCTGTGATTTTACGTGGTCTTCTGCTTTGTGGCTAAGATGCTGTTGTTCCTAAATGCTTCCACTTTCCAATAATACCACTTACAGTTCACTGTGGAATATCCAGCAGAGATGAAATTTCATGAACCGTCTTATTGCAGAGGTGGCATCCTATCATAGTAGTCAGAGTTGAAGTCACTGAGCACTTCAGAATGACTCATTTTGTTTCACACCTGAATTCAGTAATTAATAGGTGTGTCCCAATACTTTAACCCATATAGTGTATCTGTTGTGTTCTGCTTTCACCTGCATTGTTAAAAATAAAATATTTTCTTTGACATGGTGAATGACTAAAGTTTGAAATTCACATTTGTTTCCATCTCGTAGCATAAGAGTTTTGCTTCTGTTGAGTGTAAATGCAGCTGGCAGGGTCTGGTTCACATTTAAGTCATTTGTGTAATGGGCACTTAAGCTCTTTATTTTATTATTTCTTTTACTGATTTTTCACATAAACAAGGTAATTTTTGTTTCTCGTATTTCTCCGCCAGCACTTACAGTATTGAATCTTGATATCTTCTCTGTTAAACAATAGAAAGGCCAATGGGCACCATTGTGTTGTGCTTAGGGCATCAGTTGGCCTTAATCAGGCCCTGCTAACATTCATATGAATTCCGTCATGCAGGGTGAACCCGGAGTTGTGGGCATCAGAGGACCCGAGGGGACTCCTGGAGTTGGTCTTCAAGGAGAAAAGGTAACCATCTTAAAATAGGATCCTTGCATTGTAAAATGAGAGGCTTTTTTGGGAGAATTAACCTCATGTTGGACCTTTCAATGAAGGGCGATCAAGGACCTAGGGGAATTCGTGGGCTGCCTGGACCCCCAGGAGTTGCCGGGCCAGTGGGAGCAAAGGTGAGAATTTTATTTTATTTATTTACCTGATTTTTTCATAAGCAACTAAAAGATCAACATTGCATTTGACAGTCATTTTAAAATTTTTGGTTTCAGTGGCAAAAAGTTTTGGTCAAGATGTGCTACAAAGTCCAACTAACAGAGTGATAGCAGCGATATTCAGAAGCCGAATTATGTTTGTAAATTATTATTTTGTTATTTAGCTTAAACCTTTACCCAGGGTGACTTCCAACATTTGAGATACAATTGGTCCTAATTCTTTTGTTTTCCCAATTGGAGCACAAGCAGTTGAAGTGACTTGCTCATGTTCATGCAATGTCAGTAGTGAAATCTGAAAGCACAACCTCAGAGTTTGAAGTCCAAAAGCCTTAACTAACATGCTTAAATGAATTCCTCTTTCAGCGAATTCTGTGGTTTTCTTTCTCACAAAACTCCACTATAAATGAATGATATCCTGCTCCTGAGTCTTCCCCCACAGACTTGTATAGCCAAAGGGAGAGCTCAGAAGTCATGACATCAGGGTGGCCCCACCTTCTGGAGCTCCACCCACAAGGAACAAAGAACAGAAGCACATTTAAAGAGACAGTACAGAATAAATCACCAATAAGCAAAATAACATAAGAAAAATAGTAATACAATCAAAACACAAATAAAAAAAATACAGAAACACAGACGAATAGTAATACAATCAAAACACAAATAAAAAAAAATCAGAAACACACACTAATCCACGACAAGGAGTACATTCAAGTTTCAGTCCAGCCATTCTGTATTAGGATATAACTTCTACTTTCTGTGTGTAATGCCTAACATTTAAGGCCCCCATGTACCTAACATGCACGTCTTTGTGCTGTGGAAAGAATCCTGGAGCGCCTGGGGGCAAACATGCGGACTTCACACAGACTGAGATTCAGACCCCGGAGCAGTGACGCAGCAGTGCTAACCACAACATTGTTGCGCCCCCTTGGCTCTTGATTCCCAGGGAGAAGTCTTGATGTTTTTTTGTAGCCTTCTCAGCATTATGTTTACCCCCAGGAAACTGAGGCAAAAACATATAATTTTTTTCAACAAGTAAAAATGTTATTATATGTAACATATTTATAAATACCAAAACATCAACATAAATACATTAGGAAAGGTATGTCCAACCACTGCTGCACTGATGCAGATTTAGTACATGTCCTTCATGTGTGGCAATTAGAACAGCAGACTATAAATGAATGATCTCCTGCTCCTGAGTCTGCCTGGCAGAATTATATAACTAAAGGGAGGGCTCATGAGTCATGTCATCAGGGTGACCCCGCCTACAAAAGCTTGCGTGTGAGAGGGTAGAACATCAGTGCCTGATTCTTATGAGCGAGGCCATCCCTTGTGTTATTGCAGGCTACCATAGCACAACACTTAGTGACTTCCACATGTCCCCTGACATGAACATTGAGTTGCTGCATTCTGAATAGTGCTTAGGGGGATAAGATATTTCTTCTTCTTCCACTTGATCGCAATCATTTTGTCTTTTTGCCACACTGAACTTTCACACGACCGACATTCACATTACTGCAGTTTGGTCGGTATAGTGCCATATTCATCAGTTTCACTCTCTGTGTCGACGTGTGATGGCCAAGTCACATTGTCATCACTATCACTTGACTCAACTAATTCAGTTTCAATTTCAGTTTGTTCTAAAACTGGCTTTACAGCCTCTCATTTACATGTCCGTGTGTGTTTAGGTTGAAGGCTCCACTCCACTCATGAATATGGGTGGCAAAACACATAGAAATAATTTTGGTTTTTTTTTTGCAGCATGAAGTCATTTTATCCACTATCTGGCAGCAGAATACTGTCTTGAGAGTTATTCAGGCTTATCGCTGTACTTTCGGTCATAACAGCTTAACCCAAGAGACACTCTGGGTTAACTGTTTTTACATAGCATTAGGAGCCTGAAAGATGCCAGGTTAATATATCGTCTCTTGTCCCTTTTAACTTTGTGAACATTTACCCTGACTACAGACAGACACCAGGACTCGTGAAAGTCCAAACACACACTTTTATTTTATCAAACACAGTGCACAACCCACCAGCACTATTGCTCACAATCCTTTCCTCTCTTCTCCTTATTCTTCTTCCGCCTCCACTCCCCTCCTCACAAGCTCCGTCCTCTGCCTCCCGACTCCGGCTCCCAGAATGGAGTGGGGCGGCCCCTTTTATAGTTCACCTGGATGTGCTCTAGGTGCACCCTGACGATCTTCTGCAGCACTTCCTGGTGTGGTGGAAGTGCTGCAGTCCAGGGCTCCGGAATTGTCCAGGCGCCCCTGGTAGTGGCCACGGCTCCCAATAGGGTTGAGCTTTCAAGCTACAATTCTGTGACCCCGATGTAATCCTGGGGTGCTGCCCTCTTACGTCCTGGGGAAGATATTGCCTTTCTCTCGGTCCTTCCATTCTCCAGGCGTCGGGTCCCAGCCATCTGCCACAACTTATAAATTATCTTATCCAGGTTGTTCATGTCTCATTTTTCAATGAAGTGTTATAATTTTTAAACTATTGAAATATTAAATCTTCTTCCAGGGAGAACCAGGAGTACCAGGACGTCTTGGCTTGCCAGGTCCAGCGGGTCGTGCCATAACAGGACCAAAGGTAAGTCCTGAACACAAAATTCAGAGCTGCCATGGGGTAATAGTGTCCATAACAAATCATCTGGACTTATAATAAGTGGAGCGCCATAAGGCATAGAGTCGCCATTTTCTGTGTCAAAGTACTTGGAGAAAACCCCACAATGTGCCAACTCCACACAGACAGGGCTGGGCCGGAGTTAGCCCTGAACATTCAATACAAATTCTAAACCAAGTTTCTGTGAAGTACCTGCTGTACTGTACTATACCATACACCCTCTGGCCAAAAATAGTTGCACCCTGAAGGACCCTTTGTTAAACAAGGATTATAAAACCATATCAAAGCAATTTATTGACCCAGAAATGAGCCAAATGAGAACATCATTACTATCACATTAAAGCCACTTAGATGTTGATATAATTGTTGTGACTTGGATCATACAGGGGACAGATGGTGTTCGGTAGTGAATCCAAACAAGCTTAACACCCAAAAGGAGTCAGAGGTCTGTTGTGGAGAAATTTCAGCAAAAACAAGCAGAGTCTTCAGAAAGGCAGTCAGAATTTAAGACTTTATTGCACAGCATAGAAAACAATTGTGGAGCAGATAAAGCCTGTCTCAATTCATGAAGTTAGCCCCAAGTGTCCAGAGCGCCCCGAATATATTACAGTTCTTATCTCAAAATGCGCCCCCCCCCCAACATCTACTGTATAGAGCGGGCGTCTCCAACCTTTTTTCCCCTGAGAGCTACTTTTACAAAATGAAAATGGCCGAGAGCTACTCATGTTTTCTAAGTTTATTCTCATCGCTTATTTCAACCCAAACAACATGAATAAGCCTGTTTTGCCTGAACATTTACAAAATGTTGGTGTCCACAACCCACATTTTGCTTAAAACATCACAAAACATATTTAGTTCACCTGCAAGTGTATTTTGTATGTCTGTATGCATTTTCTAGTGTATCTCACACTACTGAATTAAAACATGAATGCTGTCAAAACAAAATAATGCAATTCCAAACACACAGATATTCCTTATTCATTTGTCATTTTGTCACATGTCACTCTGTCACTTTATTCACATGTCCAGTTTCATGTGTGACGTGTTTTTTAGTTCATCAGATGACTGGCACTGCATGGAGCCAACAAGAGAGGCAGGTGTCTGGTGGAGTGGAGCCACTGAGGTTCACTCTTATGGAGTCATTTAAATGTTCGTCTCTCAGTCGTGTTCTGAACTTTGACTTCATGACATTCATGTCAGACTCACAGAGGTATGGAGACACAAACAAAGCAGACATTTTCAGAGCTGCTTGGTGAAGATTCTTATAGTTATCTGGCTCTACTAAGCTCCAAATGCTGTTGAGACTTTAACTGCACATTATTTTGAAGGTTTACTAATATATAATACAGAAAATCCAATGTCTCTCTGTCTGTATGTCTGTCCGCTTTTCACGAGAAAACTACTCAACGGATTTAGATCAGGTGTTTTTCTATAATTTGCTTGAACATTCTGGTTGATTTTGCAGCTGTCATTTCATTATGTATCATAGTTTGCTTGTTGTACCGATTTATTTGGGCGAATCCAAGATCCACACAATGGGCCAGAGGGAGGGAGGGGGGTGATGTGCTCTCCTCACTCACTCGCCAGTTTCGGATCGTGATATGATTTTTTGGAAAGATTGCCCATCCCTAATTTGACTAATCAAGTTTTCAAATTTATGTAGGATTCATTAACCCTTTGGCGAGCTACTTGGAAAGTGGTTGAGAGCTACCGGTAGCTCATGAGCAACGTGTTGGAGACCCTTGGTATAGAGGTTCCCATGATGTTTTCCCCACTCCGCACCTTTACCCATAACAATCAACGGTGTTCCAGTCCAGACCCTCTCAAAACAATATTTTTGCCCCTGAAGACATCCCCGTAACAGTCTTCTTTCCATAACAATATTTTTGCTGGCAGGACATATTTGTCATCCGCCAATAAGCATCACATGATTACCCCTTCCTTTATTCTTAAGGCCTAATCCTGGGCTGTTAAGGTCAAAGGCCTTTCAGTTGTTAATCAATTCCCAACTTAACAATTAAGTTGAGGAACAATTAAATTGAGATGAGGGGGGCCCATAGGTAAAAACTAACTGGACTGGACTGCCTAATTAATAATTCAATAAATGATTACTTCAATAAATGATTACTTGTTGCACTAGCGTCCAGTAAGGCTAAGGGTAACATAATAAGCGGCTGTGCCAGTGAGAGGTAGCGCACAACTGCACTGATAAGAGCTAAGCTGCAAAACAACCTTTTCATGATACAGTGCTTCACGCTTGAGAGAAAAGAAAAAAGACAAGCTTTAAAAATTGCTTCTATAAGCTCACTCATATGTGCTACTATATCTTATTATTACAGTATTATATATTATCATTAAGCTATATAAAGAAATATTGCAAATGCTACTGTAAAATATATATGTGCGTACTAATATAAAAAGCCCATGAACGCAGACAGCAGCACTATTAAGTCATGGCACACAGCTGCCCAGTGGTCTGACAGAGGCCGACCTGCTGCTTACGTCATGGCACATATTCAGGAACAAGTCCTCTAGCTTTCAATAATCAACTCTTAATTCCCTAAAGTGTTCAAAACTAACTAATATCATAATACAGTGTGTTTAATTTTATTGCCTAAGCTATTAATGAACTCTAATGCTTCTCTTCTAAATGCAGTTTAATTGCTTATACAGTATATTTTATATGCTAGCTTAAGAGCTTACCCTCTACTCACACAGGCAAAGGCCTTACATGCAGTATGTTTAGTCCTAAAATAACGCTCTGTTCATGCAATTTTCAAAGCAATGTTTGCCTGCTTGCTTCCTTAAGAGAGCATGATGACCTCGTCTCACAGCTTGCCATTGCAGAAACTCAAAAACAAAGCAAGTAAGAAGGACAGGCAGGCAAGAGGCCTCTCTGACAAAACTAATGGTGTCCTTTTAAAGTTCTTTCAGGCCTACGTAAACCTTTTATAGCTAAGAGACCAAAACTATTAATGAAGCTCATTGATCCCTAATCAAAATTCTCAACAGGTCCATAGTGCGTATTGTGGTAGAAATTAATATATTAATTGAAAAAGGAGACTTATCCGGGGCGGCACGGTAACGCAGTGGGTAGCGCTGCTGCCTTGCAGTTAGAGGACCTGGGTTCACTTCCCGGGTCCTCCCTGCGTGGAGTTTGCATGTTCTCCCCGTGTCTGTGTGGGTTTCCTCCGGGTACTCCGGTTTCCTCCCACAGTCCAAAGACATGCAAGTTAAGTGCATTGACGATTCTAAATAGTCCCTAGCGTGTGCTTGGTGTGTGTGTGTGTGCGCGCCCTGCGCTGGGCTGGCACCCTGCCCGGGGTTTGTTTCCTGCCTTGTTGGCTGGGATTGGCTCCAGCAGACCCCCGTGACCCTGTGGTTAGGATATAGTGTGTTGGATAATGGATGGATGGACTTATCCTCTAATTGGACAAGTTTGATAACACCTCTTTGAGTCAGAAACCAGTCAACTATTGCGTATTTAATTATCTCTTCAGCAAATGCTTGAAGAGGGAGCACTCATCATAGCAGTCTGTTACGAAATGATCAGAATGGTTAGGACAGACGTCCATTTTATTAACAATTTACGGAAAAGTGCTGATCAATGCATACACATCACCTGACATTTACTCAGATGGGTTTGTTGGTTTACATACCGAAATGACTTTCTGAAGTAAAAATCTATTGTACCATACTGGTGTTCTTCTTATACCTTTAGGCTTAGCCATCACCCTTGAAATCTCTGTGTTTGTGACAGCTGTCCAGTCTTGTTGTTTACAGGACATCTGCTGATTCCTTAGTCATCTCTTAATACATTTGGCATATTACATCAACCATCTCATTGTCCATCCTTGCCTTTGTTGTTCACTTGCCCTTTATCTGGTTTCCTGGTATGCCTGAACAGGTTTCTGACATTTATTAACCCTTTTATACTTTTAAGATAGATGCCGTATTTTAATATGGAAAGCGTGCCAAAGTATTTAACTATTGTTACCCCTAAATTATTCTGTCACAGTATGGAGGATGGGGCAGTTAGAAGCTGGCTGCCCAAAATATTTCCATACAGTATGTTCTGTTGGAGACTTGAAAGGGTGATGATGTCACTTAGGCATTCCAAGTAGAATCTTCTCCCTGTGTCTTTGTGAAGCCTAACAAGCAGTGAAGGAGATGAGTAGTGATGAGTAAAGCACCCGAGTTTTGTTTCGCAAGATTCTTCTTAAATTACTTTTGCACTTGATTTTGCAATTTCAAAATTCAACTCTCCCTAAAATGAGCTTTGTGGGTTTTTTTTTAGTGGTATGCATATATGAATATTGTTCCCTAAGGGTTATTCTGCTGCCAAAACCGCTGTTGAGCTTGCGATACTTTGGAATTATGAAACTGTATCGTAGCTGCGTTTACCCAAAATGACCAAAGTTCTGCTATTTTAGTATGCTCCAAGGGATTCTGGCAATAGCTTGATGCATTGAAGTAATTCTACAGACAAAATATCTTCGTTTTTAAAAGCTTTAGTAAAAATTCAAGGTAAAACAGTTCACACAAAATAGAGAAAAATTTGATATAGCAAAGAGAAGAAAATTTCTTGTTTAATAAATGTTCTGTTCTGTTATATATCTTGTTTGATTCTTTAAGTTTTCTCATATAGTTGAACCATTTCTAAACGATCAGAGAACTGTATGCCTATCCCATTTACAAACTGCAAATGGGTCTTTCAGTCCATGCTGGCAATAGGACTAATTCCAAAACAACTGACTTGATTATCACACTGTATAACAGATATAGCTAAGAAGGTTCTATTTCATGTTAATTTACAGGGGGTAAAAGGCTCTACCATAATGTATAGCTATGAAAGAAAATGATATTCTATTCAAGTTAAGTAAACACTTTTATGAGTTTAACTTAAAGCATTTAATTTCTAAGATTGGCTCTTACATGTATAACATGTTTTCTGTTGTTTGTGCATAAGAGGGTAGACCGTCAGTGCCTGATTCTTATGAGTGAGGTTGTCCCTCGTGTTACTGTAGGTTACCACAGCGCAAGGCTTAGTGGCTTCCACATTTCCCCTGACATGAACAGTGACAGTTGCTGTATTGTGAAGAGTGCTTAGGGGGCTAACATCTTCCTTGTTCTTCCACTTGATCACAATCATTTTGCATTTTTGCCATACTGAAACATCACGTGACCAACTATGCCAGGCATGTCATAGCAATTTGATTATACAGTGCCATATGCTTCAGTTTCACTATCTGCGTAAATATCTGAGGACTAATTCACTTTGCCGTCAGTATTGCTTGTTTCAATTAATAGTTCCGCTTCAGTTTGTTCTAAAATGGGCTTTACAGCTTAAGGTTTACACGTGTGACCACAAGGGGGCGCCAGTGAGCCCCAAACTCAAGAAACAGTAGACTCCAACACATTTTTAGAATACATTAAAAGAATATTTATTAATCAAAAGCACCTCTTCACAATCTTCACTCCAGTTATTAGCCACAATTATAAACAATTACAAAATACACCATAATTATTCCTCCTTACGTCCTCCACTGAGTGTTGCCTGTTTCCTCCCAACTCTGACTTAATGATGTAAGGCAGTGGGCTCCCTTGTAAGCTGGACCCGGGAATGCTTCCGGTGCTATGCCATGTCTCCCTGGAAGCACTTCCAAGCCATAGAAAATGTAGGGAGGTCCTCCCTCAACAGCGCCCTCTATTGGTCACCAGCGACCCCGACAGGTCAGGACCCAAGCACCCCTGCAGTTATCCCAACTGGCTTACCATTTGAGGACCACTGCCACCTAGCATATAGAGGATGGAACAACACCTGATCATCTGCTCTTATCAGTCTGTCCATTAAACCATTCCAGCCAAGTACAAATGTATTTCCTCGTCCCACTGGCCAATTCACTTCTGTCCAGGTAATAAAACATCTTCCGTCTTCTTCTCTGTCCTCTTACACATGTCATTAAGTTGAAGGTTCTCCACTCATGAATATTGATGAGTTACCATAGAGTGGCAAAACACACAGAAATAATTATGATTTTTTTTTTTGGCACCTAGGCATTCCTGGTAGTCTTTATGAAGTCTAATGTGCAGTGAAGGAGATGAGTAGTGATGACTAAAGCACCTAAGTTTCATTTTGTAAGATTGCCCTCAAATTCGTTTTGCATCTGATTTCACAATTTCAAACTCCAACTTTCACTAAAATGAGTTTTTTTAGAAGAAGGCAAGAAATATCGCTCCTTAAGGATTATCTGGATACTAAAACTGCTGCCAAGCTTACGATACTTTGGAAATGTGAAACTGTGCTAGAAACTCGTTATGGATTTACTATGCTCTTCGAACTGTATCGAACTGTATGATCTGACGTCCTTTATTTGATGAGATCAGCAGCTGCAGCCATCACGTTTGACAGCCCCTACAAGTCATGTAATGTTAAGTAGCACCTTTGAAGGTAGGAGTCCAATTGACCCTTAGGCCTGATGGATTTGTTCCATGGTTCAATTGACTGAAAGAGCTTTTCTGCAATCCAAAGGCCCTGTGTGTGAGTACCACCACTCCCATCTCAGTGAGGATGAACAGCTGGTGGGTGGTCTTCAGTGAATTATTAAGCAGAGTTGTAAGGCAGTATGCCAGTCCCCCATTTATAATGCAGACTTCCTTTATCAGCATCCCAGATCAAACAAAAAAATAATGACGTCTGACTAATGGTGTATTTTTTTTTCTATTAATCCCAGGGAGATCCAGGTCCTGTAGGACCAGCAGGACCAGTAGGGGAGACGGGACAAGGACTTCCTGGGCCAAAGGTAAGAACCATAAAAATCAAAAAATAAAGTCACTTATCTTCAAAAATAATTGGGAGTTGGAATTTAATAAATGTTTGAAATTAAACCAAATATATTGTTCAACATGAGGTTCTTGAGCAGGACTCTCTGCTAAGAACAGAAATACAAACAACGTAAGTGGTTCTTTTTAAATATACAGGTAGTCCCCAGGTTTTGGACATCCAACCTACGACTTACGAACGAGGCCACAGCTGCTACGCATGCGCCTCAGTAACTGCCGCTCCGTCATCTTCGGCCGGGGATGCTGCAAGCGGTGGCAGGAGGGGGGTGATTTCGCTGCTCGCACAGTGTATTGTCCCTCGGGCGGCTCCCGGTGACAAGCAGTGACCCGTGACCCATAGTCAACGGGGCCACAGCTATCGCTCGTATGAAGGACGATGGTTCGCTGCCCACCCACTACGCCGCTGCAGCTACTGCTGCTGACTGGATGCAGGCTGGATGGAGCGGAGGGGGGCGTTTCACGGCCCGCCCAGCACACACAGCTGGTAATGCTGCAAGCGCTGACCCGGTTGTGGCTGAACGGAGGCCATTGAGGGTGAACGGGGCGGCAGGGGGTAGCATTGTAGTGTGCATCGGATGGCTGCCTATTGAATAGGGGTGATTCACTACCCGCCTTTGGCCACACCGTGTTCGTTCTCGGTGGGCGGACGCTGCAGGCAGCATACTGTAGTGGAGGTGACTGTGTGGTGGGCAAGTGATGAACCCCCCTCTCGCCGCCCCAAGTCATTCTCAATAGCAAGCCTGCTTGTACTGTTACGCACATAGCAGGAAGTTGTCTCTAGTCAGTACATCAGATGTGTTGACGACGGGTGCCTTCCTGCTGTGATAGCGTGTACAGTGATGTGCAGAAGAGCTCATCTTAACCTTTTGTCTTCACCCTTCAACAATGTCTCTGAAACACAAATCTGATGCAAGTGCTGGTGATACAGTAAAGAAGAGAAAAACCATCACCATTTAAAATAAATTAGAAATAATAAAAAGGTCAGAGAGAGGTGAAACTCCATCATTCATTGGCAGAGCACTTGGTTACAGTCGGTCAACAATAGCATTTATTAAAATAATGTACCTGTTCCAACTTAACATACAAATTCAACTTAACTACAAACCTACAGTCCCTATCTCGTACGTAACCCGGGGACTGCCTGTATAAGTCAGACTTAAGAGCACTTCTAACTTTATATTAAGGATCCAATGGCTTCTGATGAACTAATAATACTTTCTCTATAATACTGACATATTTCATTTCTATTTATACTTAAAACTTGTTCGGCAGATCAGACTGAAAATGCCAGGGAACAAAAGTATAATACTCACTGTTGAGAGTGGCAGAGATGGTAGTGGTCTTCCACTTAGGAGTCATCTCTGGAGAATTGTTGGGGATGTTAGCACAGTCTGTCTTATTTCTTTCTTCATGTTATTAGGACTGAATCAGATTCAAATCTGAAAAGTTTAGCTCTTGGAATTCTGAGCAGATACTCATTTGAAGATCTAAGGTTACAATTTGGAGTGTAAGGTGAAAGACATTCTGAGATGTAGGATGGAGCGAGATGATTTAAGACTTTGTAAACCATAAGCAGTATTTTAAAGTCAATTCTAAATGACACAGGTAACCAATGTAGTGACATCAAAACTGGTGTGATGTGCTCGGATTTTCTTTTCCTAGTTAAGGTTCTGGCAGCTGCATAGTCTCATCTGCATGTTGCACACAGCAGATTGTTAAACTAGAGGTCACAGGAAACCTTTTTAAAAAATGGCTACAGTCACACTTTATAGTGTCATAAATCAGGGCTAAATTCCCTCCCCTAATCAAGTGCATTTATGTCATATTGCTGATTACATAAATAAAACATTGACATTGAAATGAAAAATCTCCAAACTGTCTCCATCCCCATATCTGTCAATGAATCAGCATTGGAGTCGCTAGTGCTGATTATTTTAAATGGCTGGAATAGCATATCTTGTTCACGTTAAGACCCCAAATGCTGACATCTCCTCTCAGGGTATGTTTGCAGCACAGACCAGTAGTGCTATTAGAACACAATGGCAGGCCGAGAGGGAGTAGATTGCTGTCATGAAGCAGGGGTTCCCAAGCACAATGAGTCCAAATAACAACTCATTACCCACTAGAGGTGGGGAAAAGCCAACAAACCCTGGCTAGTCACAAAAAGGGCAAACATAGAAACTTTATACATAAAAAGATTTGTTTTTACAAAAAATTCTACATGGTACAAAATAAACTCCTAGGTGCACAAAGGCACAAAAAACAATGCCTTCAAAATAGGAAATCCCAAAACAAACACAATCCCAGTGTGAATTCCAGGAGCACAGTCTCAAAATAGAGCGTGGAAGTCAAAAAACCTGTAATTTCACAAATGCGTAGAATAATCACAAGCGACACTCACCAACATAAGCGCATTCAATGAACCGCAAGGGACTGTGGGTTTTCCTCAGCCTTTATAGGGTTAAGGGTGCAGTCCCTTGATAGTAATGCACAGGTGGCCCCAACTCTTGGGAGACCACCCTCAGAACACATGCTACTGTATACAGTAATCCCTCCTCCATCGCGGGGGTTGCGTTCCAGACCCCCCCGCGATAGGTGAAAATCCGCGAAGTAGAAACCATATGTTTGTATGGTTATTTTTATATATTTTAAGCCCTTATAAACTCTCCCGCACTGTTTATAAATATTCCCCGCAGCGTTATACAGCATAATCCCTTTGTATTCTCTTAGATATTAGGTAAGATTCATTGAAATTATGTATATAAACACACACTGTTTATATACAGTAAAACCTAAATATTATTTTAAAGATATTGAGTGTCTCCGATATCACATATGTTACAGCCATTACGATAGACAGGTCACCAGCAATAAATACGTACATTGCAAGAAAAATAGTATACAGTAAATGTATTAATTATTTATGGTTACTCACCAACAATGACACGATGACTTGTCCGATAACAATGAGTTTAATTTTACTGCACAACAAAGGAGAGCGTTACAGCCCTTGTAAAGGAGCCACTTCAGGCGATTGTGTAGCACTGCCGTTGTTCTTCTTCTGGCAGTCTTCAATCCAAATCCCTAAAGCAGATTCCATCCAGACTACTGCCTTATTACATCCACTTACAACTCGTTTTGCACCCTGGTTAAAAGGACGCTGCAGCCGTAGATCTTATATTCCTTTCCTACTTTTTAAATAAAAAGAATCGTAGCCTTCAACAAATCCAAAACGTTTACCTTTTCGGCAATCGTTAACATCTTCTTCTTGCGCTTGGGCACGGCACCTGAAGCAGTAGCAGATTGTTTTGGAGCCATAATGAAGGGCTTGACTATGCACAAAGATAAACGCTAAAGAGCACAACTCTTTACACAGCGAAGCACGTTGATGCTGAATGAGCGAGATGAGACTTCCTGGTTAACACTGCATAGCTCCTGCGTGCTCTGATTGGTTAGCTTCTCAGTCAGGAGAACTTAACTGCGTGCTCTGATTGGTTAGCTTCTCAGCCATCCGCCAATAGCGTCCCTTGTATGAAATCAACTGGGCAAACCAACTGAGGAAGCATATACAGGAAGTAAAAAGACACATTGTCCGCAGAACCCGCGAAGCAGCGAAAAATCCGCGTTATATATTTAGTTATGCTTTCATATAAAATCCGCGATAGAGTGAAGCCGCGAAAGTCGAAGCGCGATACAGTGAGGGATTACTGTATAGATACATAAATATAAAGAAACTTAAGGATCAACAATTATTAATATAACAAAAAAACACAACAGTCATAAAACAGACATTTGAACCCCAGCCAGCAGGGGAACCCTAGCTGAAACATAACCATCATGATTTGGTTTTTCTGCCAATTTTGTGTGACGTTGTACTTGAATTGGAGGTTTTCAAGGCTGATGATTCTGTTTCTGTCATCTATTGTTCAGATTTCTTTATGGTTTAGGTACTGTATTTTGTACAGTTTTAGACACCATTTTTGGTCATTGTTGCCACCATTTTGACTTCCTGTCGTTAGGTCCACTTCCCTGCATTTCTAGGGGTGTGATCTCAAAAGCTGTGACTAGTTGTAATTGACGGGACGGGATAAAAGGACAGCTAGAGACTCGTTTCCTTATCCGATCTGTGGATTCCAAAACTCTTTCAGAGACCTTTAATTCCTTTCACATTTGTTTTCTCGACTTTGATTCTTGTCTCTCGTTAGGATTTCCTTGATAGTTTTATTTGTATTTTTTCCGGTTTCATTTTTTTTACCCATATCTTCTGGTTCTGCTCAAAAAGCATGCCTGCCAGTTCGATGTCAGGACAATAATACCTATAACAGCTTTATTAAAATAAGAATGAAAATCAAGATCATACTGCCCAGGATTGTTATTCTAATTATCATCTCCATTTCCAAATTACCAGAGGACATTACCTTTTTACGTGAGATATTTACAAAAAAATAACTGGCAAAGGATTAAAAAGGGTCAGTGTTGGCGGTGTATGTGAAAGTGACTGAACTGCGCTCTTGGGTTTATTGCTTTTCTTAATGAAACCCTTCAGATTTACAAGCCCACCTCTTACTCGCCCTTCTTTGTTTAATTAATAGGGGGAACGTGGTAACCCCGGACCACCTGGACCCTTTGGCCCCAAAGGTGATGGATACCCAGGCCCACCAGTAAGTGCAAGATTTATATGTGGCTGACTTTTCACCAATGTCCTTGTTTTTACTTGGATGCTAAATTTATTATCTTATTTTTATTTTCACAGGGTCCACCTGGGCTTACAGGACTACCAGGAGATACAGGACCTGAAGGTATTGGGCTTCCAGGACCCAAGGTTAGGACACACTGATTCTCAAAGCGTTTACCTGTGTATTGAACTTAAATATGGACAAAATAATATCTTGTTGATATCACCTTGTCAAGTCACTGGCAGTTTTATAGAACAACTGCAACATTCAAACAGTTCTATCATAATCAGAAAAACAAAAATTGGTTGAAAATCATTGTTTGAGTGAGGTTTAACAAGTCCATGGTCTTAAACGTAACAGATTCAGCCATGTACTCAAAAATTATTGAGCAGCTGCACATATGTGGTACCAGAAGATGGCCGCCTTTTCACCACAGGTGGTGAATTTAATTCGGATAAAATGGTACAGGGCAGCAAATAAGAGCAGGGGCAATGATGAGACCACCCCTATACTGTCTGTTGAGGCCTGAAGAACTTGGAGGCAGGGGTTCAAAGCTAGGACAGAGACAGGACAGGCTTTTCTTTGTGCCAAATGGTTTAAAAAATTGATGAATACACTCACTGGCCACTTTATTAGGTACACCTTGCTAGTACCGGGTAGGACCCCCTTTTGTCTTCACAACTGCCATAATTCTTTGTGGCAGTTCGATTCAACAAGGTGCTGGTAAACATTCCTCAGAGATTTTGGTCCATATTGACATGATAGCATCAAGCACTTGCTGCAGATTTGTCTGCTGCACATCCATGATGTGAATCTCCCATTCCACCACTTTCCAAAGGTGTTCTATTGGATTGAGATCTGGTGACTGTGGAGGCCATTTGAGTTCACTGAACTCATTGTCATGTTCAAAAAAACAGTTTGAGATGATTTGAGCTTTGTGATATCAGAATATGGGCGCACTGCAGTCATAAAGGGATGGACATGGTCAGTCAGCAACGATACTCAGTTAGGCTGTGGCATTTAACGATGCTCAGTTGGTACTAAGGGGTCCAGAGTGTGCCAAGAAAATATCCCCCACACCATTACACCACCACCACAAGCTGAACCATTGATACAAGGCAGGATGGATCCATGCTTTCATGTTGTTGACACCACATTCTGACCCTACCACCCGAATGTTGCAGCAGAAATCGAGACTCATCAGACTAGGCAAGTTTTTTCAACCTTCTACTGTCCAATTTTGGTGGCCCTGTGCGAATTTAAGTCTCAGTTGCCTTTTCTTAGCTGACAAGAGTGGCACCCAGTGTGGTCTCCTACTGTTGTAGACCATCTACTTCAAGGTTTGACGTGTTGTGCATTCAGAGATGCTCTTCTGCATACCTCAGTTGTAATGTATGTTTATTTGTGGTACTGTTGCCATTACTGTCAGCTCAAGCCAGTCTGGCCATTCACCTCTGACCTCTGGTATCAACAATGCATTTCTGCCAAGAGAACTGCCGCTCACTGGATATTTTCCCTTTTTCAGACCATTCTCTTTAAACCCTAGAGATGGTTGTGCGTGAAAATCCCAGCAACCAGCAGTTTCTAAAACACACAGAGCAGCCCATCAGGCACCAACAACCATGCCACATTCAAAGTCACTTGAATCCCCTTTCTTCCCCATTCTGATGCTTGGTTTGAACTTCAGCACGTCGTCTTGCCAATGTCTACATCCATTGAGTTACTGCCATGTGATTGGCTGATGCGTTAACAAGCAGTTGAACAGGTGTACCTAATAAAGTGGCTGGTGAGTGTATAGATCCCTTGCTGTATCCAGTTCCCTATAGATATTCCCATCTAACATTTGAGTTATAGACTGTTTAATTATTGTAATTGAAGTCTATAATGGATGCTTATCCAGGGCAGGGTCAATAGGTTAGCTACACCCTATCCCAGTAATCATCAGCTGTAAGTCGGGAACAATCTTTGGACTGTGAGCTGGTCCGTACACACACGCACACATACACACACACACTCACACACACTAGGGCCAATTCAGCAACACCAAGTCATCTAAGCTGAATGTCATTGGACTGTGGGAGGAAACTGGAGAACCCAGATGAAACCAATGGGACAGGGAGACAACATGCAAACTCCACAAAGGAAGCACCAGGTGAGCCCTGGTCTCCTTACTGTAAGGCAGCAGAGCCACCATGCCACTCTATAACATGGAGTTATAACTTAGGTAATATAAAAAAGCAAGCAAACAACATTCACTGAATTAAAACAGGGTCTCACAGCATTGGTCTTCATGTGATTTCTAGGACTGAAGAGTTTGTTTACAGGTCGTCACAGTCCATCTGAGCATAAACTTGGACGTGAGGCACTTTTAAGTGCGCCAGTGTTTACTGGGAAAGTCTTTTTCTCTTTCCAGGGTGATATTGGTGTCAGAGGATTACCAGGCCTTCCAGGCCCACCAGGTGAAGGCCTTCCAGGACCAAAGGTAAGTCAGCAAAATTGTCAGTTCATTGCAAAATATATCTATTACTTTGTGAAGATACGTCTGTATTGTTTCTATTTAGGTAGAGTGAGTTTTAAGATAGCAGGATATTGGTTGCTGTTAAAGATGGAAACATACTCACAAGGGAAGAGAGTGTGTTGAGAAGATGGAAGAAGTACTTCAAGAGGCTGATGAATGAAGAGAATGAGAGAGAAGAGGTTGGATGAGGTGGAGATAGTGAATCAGGAAGTTTAATGGATTAGCAAGGAGGAAGTAAGGACAGCTATGAGAAGGATGAAGAATGGAAAGGCCGTTGATCCAGATGGCATACCTGTGGAAACATGGAGGTGTTTAGGAGAGATGGCAGTGGCGTTTTTAACCAGATTGTTTAATGGAATCTTGGAAAATGAGAGGATGCCTGAAGAATGGAGAAGAAGTGTACTGGTGCCGATATTTAAGGATAAGGGGGATGTGCAGGACTGCAGTAACTACAGGGGAATAAAACTGATTAGCCACAGCATGAAGTTATGAAAAAGAGTAGTGGAAGCTAGGTTGATTAGGCAGCTGATGATTAGTGAGCAGCAGTATGGTTTCTTGCCAAGAAAGAGCACAACGGATGCAATGTTTGCTCTGAGGATGTTGATGGAGAAGTTTAGAGAAGGCCACAAGGAGTTGCATTGCATCTTTGTGGACCTGGAGAAAGTATATGACAGGGTGCCTCGAGAGGAGCTGCGGTATTGTATGAGGAAGTCGGGAGTGGCAGAGAAGTACGTAAGAGTTGTACAGGATCTGTATGAGGGAAGTGTGACAGTGGTGAGGTCGACGGTAAGAGTGACGGATACATTCAAGGTGGAGGTGGGATTACATCAGGGATCAGCTCTGAGCCCTTTCTTATTTGAAATGGTGATGGACAGGTTGACAGACAAGATTAGACAGGAGTCCCAGTGGACTATGATGTTTGCTGATGACATTGTGATCTGTAGCGAGAGTAGGGAGCAGGTTGAGGAGACCCTGGAGAGGTGGATGTTTGCTCTAGAGAGTAGAGGAATGAAGTTCAGTAAGAACAATACAGAGTACATGTGTGTGAATGAGAGGGAGGTCAGAGGAATGGTGAGGAAGCAGGGAGTAGAGTTGGCGAAGGTGGATGAGTTTAAATACTTTGAATCAACAGTACAGAGTAATGGGGATTGTGGAAGAGAGGTGAAGAAGAGAGTGCAGGCAGGGTGGAATGAGTGGAGAAGAGTATCGGGAGTGATTTGTGACAGACGGGTATCAGCAAGAGTGAGAGGGAAGGTCTATAGGACGGTAGTGAGACCAGCTATGTTATATGGGCTGGAGACGGTGGCACAGACCAGAAAGGAGGAAACAGAGCTGCAGGTGGCAGAGTTAAAGATGTTAAGATTTGCATTGGGTGTGACGAGGATGGATAGGATTAGAAATGAGGACATTAAAGGGTCAGCTCAGGTTGGACGGTTGGGAGACAAAGTCAGAGAGGCGAGATTGTGTTGGTTTGGACATGTGCAGAGGAGAGATGCTGGGTATATTGGAAGAAAGATGCTAAGGATAGAGCTGCCAGGTAAGAGGAAAAGAGGAAGGCCTAAGAGAAGGTTTATGGATGTGGTGAGAGAGGACATGCAGGTGGTGGGTGTGACAGAGCAGGATACAGAGGACAGAAAGATATGGAAAAAGATGATCCGCTGTGGCATAGCCAAAAAAAGAAGAAGGATGTTAGATGCTGTCCCACCACATAAATATTTTATTATTTTAATAGTGTTTCAATGCCAGGCACATAACACTGTACATATCAACAGGAGATATCTATGCGTGAATCTGGCTTAAATGTGGGTGGGAAGCATTAGACAGATGCAATATTTCTAAACCAATCTAATGCCTCATGAAGACGGTGCTCAAAGCAGAGGCATTGATTCTTAGATGGTAAAGAGTAATGGTGCTCTTGTTATTCTGGTCTGACAGAGAGCACATCCATGGTCATGATAGATAAACCTTCTATGGGTGAAAAGTCTTCTAAAATGATCCCTGTTCAACATATACATGTGTGTAGGGGAAAACCAGATTCTACTTTGGCATATGAAGGCATCACTGGGCTAGTGGTGAAAGTGAATGATGCATTGCTGATGGCCATATGTGGTCTCTGTTTCTCACCATGACAATACGATCAGAGTCAATGTGAGGTTAAAAGCTTTGGTAGCTTATATTCTCAAAAAAGATAAACAGTAAAATGAACATTCAAACTAAATGGTGTGCCACCACAGCCAGTTTACTGAACTTCCGTTAAGCATGCTGATGAATGAAAAGACATAGGAGATACAGATTTCAGTACACAATACACCGGAAAAAAGAAATGTGCCTAATGACACTGACACCACACCAGTAGAACCATGAAACTGCACAGAATTGACCTTCTGATTGCACATCTAAACTAAAACAAGTTAGCATTACTGTCTAATTGGAATTACCCATCATGCCATACCAGTATATAGTCACATCATTTTTAGACATAGTGTACATTGTAAATGCCAATATGGATGGACTGGCAACCAAGAAGGAGAGGGGCAGGTTCCTTACCCGGTCAGGAAGTCCCAGGTGGCTGGATAGGCGTCCTGGCTGGATTTGTCTGCAGGACCTTTCCTAGCAGGAAGAAATTGAGGAACAGGGAAGGACTGTCTCCGGGGGCTATTTAATCCCCCACTACACTAGGTGGTGGCTTCCCTTTGGTGGAGCTCTCATTTATACTCCTTGGGCAATGTAGTCTTGTCCTGTTCGGAACTATTATTATGACTATTCATGACTCGGCACAATCCAAGTTCCGACATCACACAACCCAAATTGGGTCTCAACCCATAGCTTAAGAAACACTGATCTAAGCAATATGCAGAAGCTATTAAAAAAAAGCAAATACGACATTAGGTTATATTGTAAAAACTGTTGATAATAAATCAAGGAATGCTATGCTCAGACTATATAACACACTAGTGAGTCTGCATGTGGAGTACGGTGTACAGTTCTGAGCACCACATTACAAAAAAGACACAGCAGCACATGAAGCTTTGAGGAGGAGAGCAACCGAGTGCCTCCCAGGACTTAAGGACACGTCGTATTGTGACAGACTCAGAGAATTAAACCTGTTTAGTCTTGAGCGGAGGAGACTGCATGACAACCTGATCCAGGCCTTGAGAACCCTCAAAGACATTGATAAAGCAGACCTAATGATGAATCGCACACTCAAGGACACCTGTAGAAATTAAGGGAAAGTGCATTTAGGACTGAAGCCAGGAAGCACTTCGATATGCAAAGAATTGTGGGACTCTGGACCAAACTACCAAGACATGGAGTTGATAAAGAAACCTTGACAACCTTTAAGAAGAATCTGGATGAGATATTAGGGACTAGTGATGTGTCGTTCGCGAACGAGCCGGCTCTAAGAGCCGATGCTTTGAAGCGAACGAGAGGAGTCGATGCCCGTCGAGTAGAGCCGAAGCTTCAGCCGCTCCTGCTCAGCTCTGCTGAAAATCCATTCGGCAGGGGCGGGACTTTATTTAAATGTGCACACAGAACATTGGCTCATAATGCCGGCTCGTTCACGAACGACACGTCAGACTAGGATCGTACCACTATGTGAAAGAAGGAAGGGGGGCAGATGCTCCGAAGTAGTGATGGGAACTCTGGCTCTTTTCAAAGCTTCGGCTCTTTTGGATCGGCTCCCTTTAAAGAGCCGGCTCTTAAGGCTCCCGAATGGCTCTTCGTTTAGTATCACTTGGATGCTTATATTTTAGCCTAATTAAGCAATTATGAATGGTTTGTGTATAAGCAATTTCTTATTCATTGTTTTCAGACATTACGTATTTTTATGCATGTTTTCATTACGAAAAATACAGTTACTATTGTTTAACATTTTAATAAAAGCTTTAAATGAACAACTTAACACAAAACCACAGCAAACAAATTAAAGGCCAAACTCAACAACAACACAACACTGACTCTTTGAATAAAAGTTTTTAGGCCAGGTTGGCATTCAGAAATGCCAGATGTCTCAGCTTAGATGGGCTGATGCGATTTCTCCTCTTCGTGATTATTTGTCCTGTTTTTGAGAAGACTCTTTCTGAGGGGACCGATGTAGCGACAATGCAAAGTCTTCCTACCATTGTAGCACACTCTTGTTTGGGCCTTAGCTCTGGCATCCCCATCTAGCGTTGCATAGACTTCAGCTTCTCTGTGGCAATTGTGCTTTTATGGAAAAACTCTACAATAGCCTTTACCTTGTCCACAGTTGGTTTCACCACCTTCAGCACATCTTTAACTATCAGGTTTATTGTGTGTGCAAGGCATGGGTTGTGAATCCACTGCAAATTTTTATGGCTTTTGTGATGTTTGCTGCATTATCAGTAACACTGCACACCACTTTGTCATTTACTTGCCATTCTTTTGCCACTCTTCGTAGCTCCTCTGCTAGGTTTTCTGCGGTATGTCTCTCAGTAAACTCAAAGCAGTCAAGAAGGCAGCATGTAATTTTAAAGTTTTCAATAAAGTGACAAGTGACAGACATGTATGAGCATGCTGTTCTGGATGTCCAGCAGTCAGTTGTAAGGCAAACTGCTGAAGCTTTTTTGACTCTGTGTTGCCATAATGCACGCTCCTTGTTATATAGTTGTGGAATAATTGTTTGGGACAAAGTTTTTCTGCTAGGGAGAACATACATGGGGTTTAAGGCCTGTACAAAAGTTGTAAATCCTCTGTCCTCCACAACGGAAAATGGTTGAAAGTCGCTAGCTATCATTTTAGCCAGCTCCTCATCGACACTTATTTGTTTGTCTGGCGTCATTTGTTTTGGAATAAATGTGCTTATTTTGGTTTGAACTGAAGACGGTGTTATACCTGCAGTTTTCGGTAAGACAGTGGATGCTGCAGCAGAAGTACATGTCTCTTTTCCAGGGTCAGTGGATGGCAGGAGAGAGGGCACGCTCTCCTCCAGTTGCACGGATGGGTGGGTGGTTCTTATACTGTATGTCTGTGCAGGTTTATTGTTGACCCTGCTCTAACGGATATTTTCATATTACAAATTCTGCACTTAGCTTTGCAATCTCCAATATCACTGAAATGCAGCCAGATGCTGCTTCTTTTTCGGCTTTCACTCATTTCTTCACTCTTCTTTTTTTCTTCACGATGAGCTTGCATTTAAATCTGGCTCCTCGTCTTTAGCAGCGACAGCTCTGTGTACCTGGCCTGTACCAACACTCGCTGTCTTCGGAGCGTCTGCCCCCCTTGCTTCCTTCACATAATGGTACGATCCTAGTCCGATGTGTCGTTCGTGAACGAGCCGGCATTATGAGCCAATGTTCTGTGTGCCAATATAAATAAAGTCCCGCCCCTGCCGAATGGATTTTCTACAGAGCTGAGCAGGAGTGGCTGAAGCTTCGGCTCTGCTCGATGGGCATCGGCTCCTCTCGTTCGCTTCAAAGCATCGGCTCTTAGAGCCGGCTCGTTCGCGAACGACACATCACTATTCCGAAGACAGCGAGTGTTGGTACAGGCCAGGTACACAGAGCTGTCGCTGCGACAGACGAGGAGCCAGATTTAAATGCAAGCGCATCGTGAAGAAAAAAAGAAGAGTAAAGAAATGAGTGAAAGCCGAAAAAGAAGCAGCATCTGGCTGCATTTCAGTGATATTGGAGACTGCAAAGCTAAGTGCAGAATTTGTAATAAGAAAATATCCGTTAGAGCAGGGTCAACAACAAACCTGCACAGACATATAAGATCCACCGTGCAACTGGAGGAGAGCGTGCCCTCTCTCCTGCCATCCACTGACCCTGAAAAGAGCCAAGTACTTCTGCTGCAGCATCCACTGTCTTACCGAAAAGTGCCGGTATAACACGGTCTTCAGTTCAAACCAAATGACGTCACACAAACAAATAAGTGTCGATGAGGAGCTGGCTAAAATGATAGCTAGCGACTTTCAACCATTTTCCATTGTGGAGGACATTGGATTTACAACATTTGTACAGGCCTTAAACCCCATGTATGTTCCTGGCCTAAAAACTTTTATTCAAAGAGTCATAGTGTTGTGTTGTTGTTGAGTTTGGCCTTTATTTGTTTGCTGTGGTTTTGTGTTAAGTTGTTCATTTAAAGCTTTTATTAAAATGTTAAAGAATAGTAACTCTGTATTTTTTGTAATGGAAAAAATGCATAAAAATACGTAATGTCTGAAAACAATGAATAAGAAATTGCTTATACACAAACCATTCATAATTGCTTAATTAGGCTAAAATATAAGCATCCAAGCGATACTAAACGAAGAGCCATTCGGGAGCCGTAAGAGCCGGCTCTTTAAAGGGAGCCGAAGCTTTAAAAAGAGCCGGAGTTCCCATCACTATTAGGGACAGCTTACCTGTTATCTAAATAAGCAAGCTTGATGGGCTGAATGGTCTCCTCTCGTTTGTCAAATTTCTTATGTTCTTATGTGCAAACAAAGCAAATCCACACCTTCAGTGAGCCTCTTACATGGACCCATGCTAGGCTGGTTACTTTTGATTTTCAGGCTCTTAGGGGGTTTAAAGGGTTATGAGACCCCCCCCTCACCACCGTATTTTTCCGCTTGCTGACAGCCCTCCGTTCAAATATCTCCTAATGGCGTCTTCATCCTTCGTTAGCCTGAGCAGCAGCTCCACACCAGGCCCTCAGCAGTCAGATCATGGCAGTCCAGAAGATCATAGATAAAGATCAGAAGGCACTGCCACATTATTAACTTGGCAGCCATCATTCAAACACAGGACACGCTAACGTTATTTGCATATTTTTCCTACAGTTGGAGCTCAGGCAGGCTCAGTGGGTCACACTTTTCAGCAGAAAGTAACAACTGAATGGGAGCCCTGGGGCTTAAAGGCCATCGTCCAAGGCACATGGCTATACCATCTTCCTTTATTCGAAGGCACATAAGTGCCTGCATTAAACCCACCACATTGAACATGGGTTAGAAAAAGAATTCCAATAAAGGAAAAGATCTGGAATGGCACTAATTGTGACCCTGTGAACCTACAATATGGCTTCAGGGTCTTACAAGTTTTGCCATTCTTATCTGGCAGTGCAGTATGTCTTCATTTTTTTTTTATTTTACTCGACTTCATGGTGCCTCTTCCCAGACCTCTCCGTAGTTAAACCACTTATATTTTGTCTGAAGGACTTTTAATTCCCCTTATCATAGGCCTGTCAGTTACAAGTGCACTTAAGAAAAAAAATACAGCCTTCATTCGAAAAACGCAGGGATAATTTAAGAGATGAGTTGGCCTGTCTGCATTCTTTACAGTAATCCAGAACAGAGAGCGCACTTTCCTTTTAATTCTTACAAGATGAAGGTTCTTAAGTTTACAATAATAATCTCATGTGGCATTTTCATATCTTCTTTTTATTGCACAGGGGAATGTGGGACGAACAGGATCCCTGGGCCCACCAGGTCTACCAGGAGAAGGCATTCAAGGTCCAAAGGTATTTTTCTCACTGTTCTCATCTTCTGACAAGTTAAGAAAATGCATGTATGGTGTAACATCGAGGTGCGTTTGAGGGCCGTGCGGACACAGGCAAAGGACTGGCTTCAGTAGGTGGGTTCTACAACCTTCAGGCTATATATCAGGGTTTTGGGGTCCAGAGGTTGTCTCCTTAGAATTGTGCCAAAGGCTGAAAACAGGTCTGGACAGTCAATCTCAAGGACCACTCTCACACACACCATATTCACGCACAGTGACAATTTTCAGTTGATAATTAACATAGCCTAAATCAATCAAAAACCCATCCATCCATTATCCAAACTGCTATATCCTAAGTACAGGGTCATGGGGGTCTGCTGGAGCCAATCCCAGCCAACATAGGGCGCAAGGCAGAAAACAAACCCCGGGCGGGGTGCCAGCCCACCACAGGGCACACACACACGGGACAATTTAGGATCGCCAATGCACCTAACCTGCATGTTTTTGGACTGTGGGAGGAAACCAGAGCACCAGGAGGAAACCCACGCAGAGAACATGCAAACTCCATGCAGGGTGGACCCAGGAAGCGAACCCGGGTTTTCTAACTGTGAGGCAGCAGCGCTACCACCGTGCCGTCCCTAAATAGAAAACCTTTGTAATGAATTCATATTTGCTTCAGTATGTCCGTCCTTAGTAATTTTCATGAAATGAGACTTGCAGAGCTATTCAGCTATGACAAGTGTTAGGGAAACCAGAAATGAAAGGCATTGCTTAAGCATGGGAAAGGTGCTATTTAGATTCAATTTATTATTATTTATTTGTAGTATTAGGGTGTTGTACCGTGTTAGCCATTATGAATGTAGTGAGAAGTCAAGCAAAATGACCAGGGCCGATCCTGGGTAGACGGCCGCCTTTGTGCGAATGTGGTTTCGCCGCCCTACGTACCTATTTTCTATTATGATATGACGGATATTACTATTACATGTACTACTTCAAACAGGATTAAGACGGTGTTAGGGTTAGAGTCGGGATGTATAAATAAAATTTAATTTCAAACGATTAGTTTTTATAAAAACTAAATAAAGAATCACAAAAATAAAAAATCACATACATACATTAATTTATTAGTTAAACATCAAAGAATGATTCTCCTAGCTTTAACAGTAGCAAATTCATCTATTATGTTTGAATGATCCAGTTTTTCACAAATTTCAGATTCTATAGACAGAAGCGCAACATCACTCAATCGTTGTTGCCCGATAGTGGAACGGAGATAATTTTTAATTATCTTGAGTTTTGAAAAGCTCCTTTCAGATGCTGCCACTGATACAAGCAACGTGAGAAAAATGCGTAATGCAATGCAGAGATTCGGAAAACAAGACGTCATCTGGACTTCAACTATTTTTTTCATAATAGTTATTGGATTTTGGATGATTCATAACGTACGTTTGTGTAGAACCACGAGTCCTGAGCCTTTGTGTAGTCCAAACAAATAGAATCAAACCAAACCAAACCAGCCTAGATTAGAAAGCCGGCTTATTTAATCGTTCTAAGCGACAGGCAGCTCTGCACACAGTGACAAACAGTCAATTCAGAGATCGCCGCAGCCCCGCTGTCTTTTGCCGCTTCTCTTGACTCGCAATCCCGTTGAGGAACGTACGCGTCTCACATGAAATCTATCGCCTTCGCGACGCAACTATGAAACATGCAAGTTGAACGTTGACTAAGGGACTACACACATTCAGAGTTTTGGTCGCCGTAAACACATGGTAAGCAATGGAACCGTTCAGACAGAGCGTGCGATGAGCCGGCGACCATCAAAGGCTTTTGCGCCCGCTCGCGCGAGCAAATCGCTATGTATGTGGAGTCCCTAATAGGCATCAACGCATCGACTACAATACACGCTACACGCAACTTTGTCAAACTTTGCTCACTGCAAACGCCGCCGCTGCTATAGTCGTCGGCCACCCTCAGACTTTAAAATTCAAAGGCGGACAGTCGCCGGCTGCTGCACGTCTCCTCAACGGCCGCCTTTGAGTTTGGCCGCCCACGTGCGGGGCACGTTTTTGCCCGTCGCCAGGATCGGCCCTGAAAATGACCCCTTTTAGTGGCTAACTAACAAGATTCCAATATGTAAGCTTTCGAGGCAGGCGTATGTGGCACTCTGATGCTAAATTATAGTCCCCAGATTTTCAAAACACCACTTGTGTAGCATGTTTGCCCCCACATACAGTAAAGCCCATGTGCAGTTGTTTAATGGCTGCTGTATCTCATTATTAACACTGAGAGTTCAGGGCATGGGCACCAACAAAAAAGAACATGTACTGTATGATTCCACAAATAAATGGCAGTACTGTCTGTTTTGTCTGCTCCTTGGTCATCCTGGTAATTCTGTTCAAATTCAATGCAAGTTCTTAATTAAGCTTGCCCCGTCGGAGTTTTGCCTGTGCTATTATTACGTATATATGATATTGAACTGGCATCTGGGGTAGCTAGGATGTCCCTCATGCTGTTCTAAATATATTTTGAGGATGTTTGTTTTGGCAGAGCGATGTTTTAATAAATGAATGGCCTGTTAAGACTTGAGCATTATGACATTCTTCAGTTATTTATCATGACACATTGCCTGAAGATCAGGACTGTCCCTGTCACCTGGACATATGGCGGCGACCCTAGTAAATTCTATTGACAATGAAATCAGGGCCGTCTTAACGTATGAGCACAATGAGCGGGGGCCCCCAGGAGCATAGGGGCCCACGATGTTTCTGATGCCTACATGATTCTGTTTTGCTATCAAAACAGGGGCCCCAGCGCACTACTTTGCCTGCAATGCTGATAAGATGGCCCCGAGTGAAATAGGGAGTCATTATGATGTGCAGATAATGGAGCTGTGAGCTTTAAGGTAAATAGTACAAACTAAATGTTTATTTGCTCTGTGCATAGCAGCTTACACGTCACAAGGTACTTCATTCACCTTATCGTACTTTTAAGTACAGTGTGGGTAAAAACTGGTCCACTACAAAGATATCCGTCAGGAAGCCTTCAGCAACGACATTCAGCATCATACAGCACACATTGAATTTAATGTAGTGAGAAATCAAGAAAAATGACTAATTTTATTGGCTAACTAAAAAGATTACAATATGAAAGCTTTTGAGGCAACTCGGGCCCCATCTTCAGGCAAGACATAATCAATATGGAATACAGCGATGCATTGGCCTCCTTCATGGATGGGAAATGGCAAAGAGAGGTGTCACGTCCCCGCCGCTTGGATCGAATAGCAGGCTTCACATTGGCCTCCAGCAAGTCATAGTAACTTACACTAGTGACTGTAGTGCCCTTCGCCCAGCATCTAGTGTTCAACATTAAGTCGCAAGGACGAGACCAAACCTTTATTTTGCTGGAATCCAGGCACTTCCAGGCAGGTGGCGCAAGTGCATTGAGAACAGTGGAGACAACACTGAGAAATGACATGATCAGTTTTGTTAAAGTTCATTCCGTTTTGTAATAAATCCCATTTTCTAACTTTAGCGTGATTCCCCCTCGTATAAAAGTTGGCATTACCGCACTCAAGGTAATCTTGAAACAGTGAACTAATGTGTAGTTGAAGTTGCACAGAGCGTTTCTCTTGTAAGTGCCAGACAGGAAGGACAGGCATCCTGGCCTGGATAAAGGAAGGATTCATGCCTGGCCAGAAGGTCATAATGGAAGGAGCAGGTGAACAGGCTCACCGCAAGCAGATCATTCCTTCACACGACAGGTGGCAGTGTCCCTCCAACCTAAACCCGATCAGGACACCCGCAGAGTGGCATGGGAGTTGGAGTCTGGAAATACAACCCTGTCGGCATCTTTGGGAACCACCAGAGGGAGCTGCCAGGGGAGGACTGCCCTGGTTTCTGCACAACCCAGAAATGCTCTGGACGACCTGGACAGGAGACCGGAAGCAGTTCCTGGATCTTGTTTAAATGGAACTTGCTGCCTTACTTGAATTGAGTCAGAGTCAGGAGGTGGCGGGCAACACTCAACGGAGGTCGAAAGGAGGAAGAATTTGTCTGTTTCCATTGGGCTTGTGCAACTGTTTGAAGAGGTGATTTGGAAAGGTGCTTGTGAGGGGAATGAAAATTCTTTATTTTATCCTATAAACTTGTGTTGTGTTACTGTGCCCGTGGTTTGGGGGCTCTTTGGTGCCTCCTTGTGGTTGCACTCCATTTTAAGAAAGACAAGTTCGCAAATTTGCCAATGCTTTTCAATGGGAGACTTTCAAATTTTAGAACTGTGCACGTTGCAGAATTATTGCAAAAATACAAAGAAGCCAAATAGTGTTGTTTCACTCCTGTTTTGTTTGTAAATGTTTTAGGGTGAACAGGGAGCTCAAGGCGTCACTGGGCCAAGAGGACCCCCAGGGGAAGGCTTGTCTGGGGCAAAGGTATGTCATTTGGAGATATAGCAGCTCTTAATCCTAAGAGGATAATGTGACATATACACGTTCATCTCACACACTCTGTCTGAAATCTTTATACTGTATATATAATGTGAAGTTGACTGACTGAAAGACTGACTCACTCACTCACTCATCAACAGAAAAACTATTACCCGTTTAGTTAAAAAGCTGAAATTTACCAGAATTGTACATCTAGGGCAGGAGGCATCTGCTAAGAAAGGGCATTTTGAAATGTCAATCAAACCCCTCCACAACAGAAAAAAAGAAATACGTCAGAATCTCAAAAATGCTTTGATGGAACTGATTGAAATTCAGTGATGTTATAGAAAAAAGAAAATTGGCCAACATATGTTTTTTATTTGCCGATAAATGTTTTGTTTGTTGATATTTATTAATATGCTAACTTGCTGTGTTGAGAGCATGCTCTGTGTAAATGAAGAACGCAGCAGAAGTGATTGACGGGCCGAACAGCAGCACTCACCAATAGGGTGGACAAACGAATGAACAAGAGGTGGTGTCTTGGATAGGAAAACAACAGACATGATCACGTGTGTGCTCACCAACAGTCAGGTCTGAAATGAAGGCAAATGCCTGGCAAAGCTCAAGGAAGATGCAAAACTCTCTATCTATCTATCTATCTATCTATCTATCTATCTATCTATCTATCTTTATCTTTATTAAAAAAAACAAAGGACACAGAGATAAAACAAAAATTCATAATACAATATTGGACAGAAACTATATAACCTGTCTGAGCCTCTCTTCATAGGTTCCTCTTATATAGTGCCTTTCATATCTGTTACTGATAAATCTATTTTACTGTTTAACATACTGTCTCATCTATCTGTCTATCTATCTATCTTATATAGTTCCTTTCACATCTATCTATCTATCTATCTATCTATCTATCTATCTATCTATCTATTATATAGTGCCTTTCACATCTATCTATCTATCTATCTATCTATCTATTATATAGTGCCTTTCACATCAATCTATCTATCTATTTATCTATCTATCTATTATATAGTGCCTTTCACATCTATCTATCTATCTATCTATCTATCTATCTATCTATCTATCTATCTATTATATAGTGCCTTTCACATCTATCTATCTATCTATCTATCTATCTATCTATCTATCTATCTATCTATCTATTATATAGTGCCTTTCACATCTATCTATCTATCTATCTATCTATCTATCTATCTATCTACAGAATACACAGAGTATATTTATTTAGTTAGTAATAAGATGATTTGGAAAAATATATTAATTTACATAACATAATAACATTATATTTCAATGATAATGATACTACTCAGTGATGTATGAAACGTAGCAGATCTTATTCTTAGTGTCAATATTGTTAAGAGTTTAATGGCTCTCTAAAGATAAACACAAATGTTGTATTACACTTGAAAAGTTATTTTGCTATGTTATTATTGTTAGAGAATGTTATTAAAGATGTTACTGACAAGTTTGACGCCCGTGCAGAAAATGATCTCCACTGGCAGTGTGCCGTAACATGCTCATGAAAACAGACCTCAAGCCCACCTTTGTGATTACTGGCACATCAGCTTATCACCAACTTTTCCCATACAGTCCCCAGTCTTGGAGGCTCTCTCTAGGGTACGGATAGAAGGGTTTCTTCGGCTTTACTCGTTGCTCAGAGAGCCACTTTTATCACCAGCAGCTGAATTGTGTGTTCACACAATGGGATGTTGTTTGCTGTGTTCACAAACATACTCCTCCGCAATTGACATACACTGTTCCAATGAATGTCTTCTCTCATGCAAGCACAAGGAAAACATAACTAACAAAATTAAATTTTACTGGTAATTCCTGCTAGAGTCACGTGAGTAATTTTGCAGCTGCTTTAACCAGGACGGCGCTCCCTGCTGTACCAGTGGGCCACTTTTTCATATGCCACTCTCCATTACAGTCTCCATGTTCAGTAACCCAACCAACTACAGGGCATTCAAAGGAGGTCCTTTTGTTCTTCTTTATTAAATTACCTGACAGTCCAGTCAGACTACTACATTAATCAGCACACACACACATATCACACATCACACACATCGGCACAGCAGCCCAACACCACCTCAGGTCACACACCGAGCATTGTAAAATAGCAGTTGTAACACTTTACAAATTTAAACAAGCTTTTTAACACTTTTCTTTTTCCTTTGTTCAATGTCACAACTACAGGGTGACCGTGGCTCTCAAGGAGAGAAAGGAAAAAAAGGCGAGAAAGGAGAACTTGGTGATTCTGGAGTCCCCGGAGAGTCGGTATGTACAGACTGATGCACTGTACTTAAAGATCCAGTCATTACTTAACTCTGGGTCAGGAATTTCCATTTCTTTTGTCTCACCCAGATTGTTAGTACAGTTCAGAAAACACAAGTGCCAGTAAGACCAAGCAGGGCTAAATATAAAGGGCATGACTACTTACCATATAGTGGCTCTTCATAGTGCTACTGAACAGCCAGGAGCACCCCAGTGTAGTGCGGAGAAATCAATAATGGACAGCAGACCACATGGCTCTCTTTACAGAGCTTCAAGCCATCAGATGCCAGTGAACCGAGCAGCGTGTGACCTTTGACAGTCTACAGCATTATACTGTACTGTTACAACCCAGCGAGCCCTGAAACCATTGTCCTGGCAAGCACACTTAGGAAATGGAGGACATGGAATCTATCATCTACCATTCTTTCAGCCTACCTTTTCCAATATAAAAGCCCCTCAAATTTGTCTTAAAAAAGATTTTATCTCCTTCCGCATACTTGTAAGTTTTGTCAAAATGAGTGGACATAACCACGGAAATAAATGCCAAGTGTGGTAACAAGGCACACAGATATCTGTGGTGATCACCAAGAAGGGCTAAGTATTGTGTGTGAGAGGAGCGGGCACTGATGGATCTGCGCTGAACGCTCACATGACAGTACGACTACACTAAACTACACTAAATACATGAGGGATGTTTTCATTAAAAACAATCAAGTATGGGGTGTGTGTGCTGTCCTGAAGCTGACTCTTGCCCAGGTAGGGTGGGTTTCTGCCTTGAAGTTGGCACTGCCAGTTTTTAGATATCATTACTTTCTCATATATGAATTATACAGAAAGTATTGTAATCGTCCAAAAATTCAACCTCAAGATTATGATGAATCTTGGCATTTTAGACCTCGCTGAGTCTGATTTACTTTCTCAAAGTATTGTAGTCATCCAAAAATTCAACCTTGAAATTTCGAAGGATTTTAAAATATTAGACTTCCCCGAGTCTGATTTACTTTCTTGTAAGTTAAGTATGGTAATCGTGCAAAAAATCAACCTCGAGATTTTGATGAATCTCAACATTTTAGACCTCCCTCAGTCCAATTTATTTTCTCATAGGGGAAGTATTGTAATCATCCAAAAATTTGGTTTCAATATTTTGATGAATCTCGACATATTAGACCTCCCTGAGTCTGATTTAGTTTCTCAAAGTATTGTAGTCATCCAAAAATTCAACCTCGGAATTTTGATGAATTTTGACGTATTAGACCTCCCTGAGTCCGATTTACTTTCTTGTAAGTTAAGTATTGTAATCGTCCAAAAACTCAACCTTGAGATTTTGATGAATCTCGATGTTTTAGACCTCCCTCAGTCCAATTTATTTTCTCATAGGGGAAGTATTGTAATCATCCAAAAATTCGATTTCAACATTTTGATGAATCTCGACATTTTAGACCTCCCTGAGTCTGATTTACTTTCTCAAAGTATTGTAGTCATCCAAAAATAAACCTTGGAATTTTGATGAATTTTGACGTTTTAGACCTCCCTGAGTTCGATTTACTTTCTCGTAGGGAAAGTATTGTAATCGTCCAAAATTTCGATTTCTAGATCTTCATTAATCTCAACGTTTTAGACCTCCCTGAGTCCGAAAATACAATTTTTGGATTTATATCTGTGTGTGTAAACACGATAACTTGAGTACGCTTTCACTTTGTTAAACCAAATTTTGTAGGCAAGTATTAGGTACAAAAAATAGATTTTGAGAAGAACTGTGAACAATTAGGGAAACTAATCACATAACCCATGTGATCCAATTCAGTCCTGCTAGTGATGGCACAATAGGCTTTCAGTAAATTGCATGTGTTACTCGGTCTAAGACAGCTTCTATTTAGGCCTTTCCAGAATGGTACTGCAAGTCCTCACAAGCCCAACAGACCTGACCTGACACCTTGGCGTCATAGTGAAGGGAAAGAGTGTAATGATTACCCAGGGCCCACCTGGGGTGGTGGGGGGGACTCTAAGTATTGAATGAAAAGTTTGTTTTCGAGAGGAAGGGGCACGCAGAGACTGCTTATGTACAGGGCCCAGAGTTCTGAGCTACACCCCCTGACTGACAGAATAAAAGCACCTGTGGCTCCTGACACAGCTCTGATCTAAAGAATCCACCTTATACTGCAGATGTTGGAAGGAATATGAACCATTATCCTCCAGGACATTTCCAATTAAATTACCAGTATACTTGGCAGTTTTCTTTCATGTATATAAAATGTTTAGAAAGAGTTGATATGAAGTATCTTAATGACGCACCTACACCAGCCTCGTCTAACTTATCAACTTTTTTATGTTGTGAAAGAAATGTCAATTTTAATAGACATGCATACAAACCAGCAGCATGAGAAGAAATGGAAAGGATCTTTCATGAACCTGATGCAGATTTATATTTTATCTTTTCAGGGCAGACCCGGACCCAAAGGTGAACCTGGACTCACTGTAAGTTCTCTCCTACTTTCATTATTTTTTTTTTACCAAATGAGACTTTATTAGTGAAACAGTTTAGACTAGTGGCAGGGATTAAATACTTCACCCCTTAATGGTGGAAACTTGTGTCCAATCTTAAAGTATTGGGTACTGACCCTTTAAAAATGACCAGGACTCAACAGCGCAGTAAAGCCTTGGCCTGCCTTAAGGAGCTCTGAAGGATCACCAGCAGCCATGCCACATACACTCCAGAAGAGCTCATCCACCTGAAGCTACGCCTGGCCAGTACTTGGATTGGAGACCATCTAGGAAAAGCTTGGGTTGCCACTGGAAGAGGTGTTGGTGAGGCCAGCAGAGGGCACATACCATGTGGTGTGAATACCCCCAGTGCAGTGATGGGGACACTCATCTGTAAAAATGGCACTGTCCTTCAGATGAGATGTAAAACTGAGGTCCTGACTCTCTGTGGACCTTAAAGATCTCTGGGCATCCTTTGTCTATCCCGATGTCTTGGCTAAATTGCCCACCATGGCCTAGTCATTCTGGCCCCCTAGTAATCCCCTGTCTCTAATTGGCTAAGTATCTCTCTCACCACTCCACTGCCAAATAGCTCATATATTGAGTGTACAGGAGCAAAAATGGCTGCCGTCCAGGGGGATGCTGCACATTAGTGGTGGTTGAAGTGGCTTTGAGTACTGAGAAAAGTGCTATATAAATGTAAAGAATTGCTATTTTTATTTTATTATTATCACAGGACTTTGGGGGGACACTCCTGACCCTAGAGGTGATGCTGGGGTCTGCCCAGATGTAGCTCCAGAACATACAGAGTATAAAACCCTGTGATCAGAGGAACTTTAAGCTTGGAGCTGGGAGGATTGAGAGTAGGGAGGCCATGTTGCCATGTTATCTTACTTGAGATTAAAGGGACTAATGAGGAGAGCTGGGAGAGTCTGGGCCGATCGTAAACTGGGACAGCTTATTTATTTGATGTAGTTTACGTCGTCCCCTAGTTAAACCCTTCCTGTGCCATCATTTGTTTTCTTTTGGGTGAGGGTGGCACGAAGAGATGCCCACCATTATAATGCTTATGTGTTCATGTTGAGGACTAAGGCACAGAGTGAAAGGTTATAATTTTGAAAGTTAATATCACTGGCTAACAAAATGTAAGTATTTTTTTATCATATGAATAAATATAGGTGAAGCTTATACACTGCAAAAAATGAAATCTAAGCAAGTGGAAAAATATTTATTTCATGACATTAAATCTTGTCTTCTTTATTGTAAGAATTATTGACTTATCAAAAAAGTTGTATTTACGATTATTTAGCTTACTTTAAGAAAACTTGCTTACCCAATTGGCAGATTTGTTTTTCATTCAAAGTTTTTTTGTAGAGTTTTTGCATATGTATTTTTTGCACTGTATTTGCATTGTATTGTTGTATTTTCTGTGCTAACGTCAAATAAATCAGCAGACTTTTTCTGTCATGCAAGGATTTCAAGTGACACCCGATCAGAATGTATCATAAACATTCATTTACGTCACGTTCACATTGCAAGCCTCGTTGCTCAATTCCGATTTTTTTGCTCAGGTCTGACATGCCACATTGTATTGTTGGAAATGTAGATTGTTGAAAGAATAAACCTGTAAAAAGTATTTTGTAAAATCCATCCATCCATCCTCCTCTGCTTATCCGAGATCAGGTCGCGGGGGCAGCAGCTTGAGCAGAGATGCCCAGACTTTCTTCTCCCCGGCCACTTCTTCTAGCTCTCTTGGGGGAATCCCGAGCAGTTCACAGGCCAGCCGAGAGACATAGTCCCTCCAGCGTGTCCTGGGTCTTCATCGGGGCCTCCTCCCGGTTGGACGTGCCCGGAACACCTCACCAGGGAGGCGTCCAGGAGGCATCCTGTTCAGATGCCCGAGCCACCTCATCTGACTCCTCTCGATGCGGAGGAGCAGCGGCTCTACTCTGAGCCCCTGCCGGATGACTGAGCTTCTCACCCTATCTTTAAGGGAAAGCCCAGACACCCTGCGGAGGAAACTCATTTCAGCCGCTTGTATTCGCAATCTCGTTCTTTCGGTCACTACCCATAGCTCATGACCATAGGTGAGGGTAGGAACGTAGATCGACTGGTAAATTGAGAGCTTTGCCTTATGGCTCAGCTCCTTTTCACCATGACAGACCGATGCAGAGCCCGGATATGGGGGGAGACTCCTGACCCTAGAGGTGTCAAGAATCTCCTCGATTTGTAAAATACATATCGTTTATTTGAATCGAACTGTGTTGGTGCAGTTGTGTACACAGACTAAAAATAAGACATAACTCAAGAACTGTAGGTGACAGAAAAATTCTGAACACATCTCTGTAATCAGCATTTTAAAAGTTTGTTTTAAACACTTGAGTTGTTCTGTGACCAAATTTTTCTTGACCTGATATTAAATATACTTATAACTTTCAAATGTAACGTATTACATGTCCTAATTGTCTTTTGTGCAATGCACTGAAATCTAAGAAACAACTTGTAATTAAGCTAAAAAAGAATTTTTGACAAATGTGGGTCTTGATTGTTTTGTTTCAGAGAGAAGACATTATTAAGCTTATTAAAGAGATATGCGGTAAGTGTACAAAATTTGAAGTGTGTAAAAATGCGAAATCCTTGTTTCTGTACTGCAAAATCTACCAACGCCATTTTATTCAAATTAAGTGGCTTCTGTCATTTATACAATGCTAAAAACAAGGCCGTTCAGATGAAACAGTCACACGTGTGTCAGTCTCCCCTTCAGACGTCGCCTTCACCCGCTCCTGTTGTCCTTTTTGTCATCACTTTTTTTTTTTTTTTGTTCTTTGGTCTGTTGGATAGGCCACATTTATGTTAAAACTCCACATAGGGCTTTGGGCCAAGTGATATTACACACATGTGTTTGGCTGGCTCTCCTTATGATGGATGACTTTACTCAAAGTTTTTGATCTTTTTACACATCTCCATTCCCAAATTATAAAATAATCAACATGACCTGAGAACATCATAGCTATTTCCTGATCTTCAGTTAAAAAAAAAAAAATCTGCTGCTTCGGTCCCACTTCAATTAGGTTGTAAACCGTCAAAACAGATGTTTTAAAGTGATAGATTACTGGTACAGTACTGAAAAAGAAGATGCTTTGATGTTGATCTTCTTCTTCTTCTTTCGGCTGCTCCCGTTAGGTGTTGCCACAGCGGATCATCTTCTTCCATATCTTTCTGTCCTCTTCATCTTGTTCTGTTACACCCATCACTTGCTTGTCCTCTCTCACCACATCCATAAACCTTCTCTTAGGCCTTCCTCTTTTCCTCTTGCCTGGCAGCTCTATCCTTAGCATCCTCCCAATATACCCAGCATCTCTCCTCTGCACATGTCCAAACCAACGCCATCTCGCCTCTCTGACTTTGTCTCCTAACCGTCCAACTTGAGCTGACCCTCTAATGTCCTCATTTCTGATCCTGTCCATCCTCATCATACCCAATGCAAATCTTAGCATCTTTAACTCTGCCACCTCCAGCTCTGTCTCCTGTTTTCTGGTCTCCAACCCATATGATATTAATAGTCCCTGTAAAATGTTCTGTTTGTTTGAGAAAAAAATATTTTAAAATATAAGCATCTATAATTTAAAATGATTTAGGCTGCTGTGTTCTTGTAAACCTTCAGTGCTTCGGCCATTTTTTTAGCCTTCCCCAGATGTGTGCCTCAACACAATCCTATCTGTAAGCTCTGGTGGCAATTCCTTTGACCTCACAGCTTGGCTTTTGCTCAGCTGTAGGACCTTCTATAGAGAGGTGTGTGTGCCGTCACAATCGGTCCAATCAACTGCATTGACTGAAAGTGGACTCCAAACAAGGTGTAGAAACATCTAATAGAACGGGAGGTATCTGAGCCAGATGTCAAGTGTGACAGTGTGAAAAGTCTTGTTTTCACTTTATTAAAATGGAGTATGTTGTGTTGCGTGATGAGGGAAAAATGAGTTTTAACGATGTTAGCATAAGGAGGAGGAGGTCGGAAGCAAGCACTGATACAGCACATCATTGCACCCACCACACGACGAACCACCTCAAGATCGTTTAGCACAAGGCTGCAGTATAAAATGTGAAAAAGTGAAGGGGTCTGAAATCCACTGTATGTAAGTCCCCAGAACCAGAGTTGTTTTTATCCATTCATCCACTTTCTAAACTTGTTTTTCAATTAGAGTTATGCCAAGCCAGAGGCCACCCTGGAAATATCAGGCACCAGACAGGACCTGTTCTTGGACAGATCTCACTCCATGTCAGGACACTCTCATGCCCACACCAACACTTACACTGTCACAGTTTTTTAAGAATGTCCATTTGCAATCAATAATGTCCATCCATCATCCATTATCCAACCCGCTACATCCTAACTACAGGGTCACGAGGGTCTGCTGGAGCCAATCCAAGCCAACCCCAGGCAGGGCGCACACACACACACACACCCTCACACCAAGCACACACTAGGGACAATTTAGAATCACCAATGCACTAACCCGCATGTCTTTGGACTGTAGGTGGAAACCCATGCAGACACAGGGAGAACATTCAAACTCCACACAGGGAGGACCCAGGAAGTGAACCCGGGTCTCCTTACTGCGAGGCAGCAGCACTAGGCTCTACGCCACCGCGCCACCCATCAATAATGTAAAAATGCCAAATTGTATGTCCATATTCTTGAACTGGAGAATGCTGTCAGATTTCCCAGACTGGCCCTTTCAGTTTATGCTTTCCAAATGAATGTTATAATCCATCCATCCAACTTTTAATGGAATCAGCTTGTTTACAAAAGGGATGGATTAGGTGTGTATTGGCATTTCTTCTCACCCATAAGCACCTGGAAGTTTTATTAAATTCTATCCTTCATTCATTCCAGCTCTGGATAAGATAACGTCCCATCATAGTACATGCACAAACACACACACTCATAGGTCTGGTTTTTAGTCAATAGTCAGCCTAACATGTTCATCTTGGGAATGTGGGAGGAAACCAGGGAATCCTGGGAAAACAGAAACTGATGATCATGGCGGAGAACATCCAAACTCAGCACAGAAAGTGTCCGAGCTTAGATGAAACAGGATTCAGGAACTCTGAGACAGCAGCACTACCTGCTACACCACCATATGTCCATATTAGTAAAGGGTTAGGAAGTGTTAATTCCAAGGCCCTGACAAAATGCATCATGTTAAGTAACACTTTGTTGTACAAATTATTGTCCACTGAACAACCAATTTTTCTTTTATTTGAGACAATTTGTAAACAGCAAAGTTCAGGACAGTCATTAATTAGGTCATACCAATAAATAATTTAGTTCTTAATCTTTTATTCTTTTATATTTTTATCTCACTTTGACACAGGCTGTGGCATCAAATGCAAAGAAAGGCCCATGGAACTTGTATTTGTTATTGACAGCTCTGAAAGTGTTGGACCAGAAAACTTTGAGATAATCAAGGACTTTGTGACGGCCCTGGTTGATCGAGTTACAGTTGGCCAAAATGCAACCAGAATAGGTCTCATACTCTACAGCCTGGATGTCCATTTGGAATTTAACCTTGCACGATACATGACCAAGCAAGATATCAAGCAAGCCATCCGAAAAATGCTGTACATGGGCGAAGGAACCTACACTGGAACTGCTATTCGCAAAGCCACCCAAGAAGGCTTTTACAGTGCCCGGCCTGGTGTGAGAAAAGTGGCGATCGTCATCACAGACGGACAGACTGACAAAAGAGAACCTGTGAAGCTGGACATAGCGGTTCGAGAGGCCCACGCTGCTAATATTGAAATGTACGCCCTTGGGATTGTGAACACCACCGACCCAACCCAGGCAGAGTTTTTGCGGGAGCTCAATTTGATTGCTTCAGACCCAGACAGCGAACACATGTACCTCATTGATGACTTCAATACTCTGCCAGGTATGTACTACTATGGGAACCTCCATAACTGAGTGGTCCACACTGAGAACAGCAAGGGAGAAAACTTGAAGATGTAACCCAGTTTTCATTTAGGAAATGTCTTAATAGTACTTTTACACTAATAGGTAGGAGACACTGCATTCGGACAAGTGACATAAAATAAATGCTCATCTTTTCATTGCTTGCCATTTTATGTTCTTTTATTGCCTGTCACAAGAGTTCCCAGCTCTCTGTGGCTGCTGCTGATTGTTTCGACTAAGCCATATGTCAGGATGTGGCTGGGGCTCCACCCCCTTGCCACACCTCTTGGCTGCTTATTGCTCTAGGCCCCTCCTATCAGTGTTTGTTGCCATGCAACGTTAATTACGCATCAGTCACATGACAGGAGGGGGCAGAGTAAATTCAAAGAGGGAGTTTGGCAGCGAGAGTTAGCACTAGCATTCTGCATCCCGCATTGTTATGATTGGAGTTTCTTTTAAAATTTTCTCAGGTTTCTCTGTAGTACTAGGGTGTTGTACCGTGTTTGCCATTATGAATATAGCTTGAAATCAAGCAAAATGACATCTTTTATTGGTTAACTAAAAAGATTACAATATGCAAGCTTTCGAGGCATTACATCTTGCCTGAAGAAGGGGCCTGAGTTGCCTTGAAAGCTTGCATATTGTAATCTTTTTAGTTAGCCAATAAAAGGTGTCATTTTGCTTGATTTCTCAGGTTTCCCTAAAGTTATTCTGCAATCAGAATTTTAATTAGAACTTCATTTTAGAAACCAATTCATTTTTACCATCTCTTCTAAAGCCCTTTTGTTTTGGTGATTGGCGCTGCCCTCTTGTGGCTTTTACGTCATTCATTTCCATGGGGATTCTCCCATGATGCACTGAGGCTGCACCACTTGTGACATCATCAGCGCACCGGTATAAAGTTCACTCCAAAATTGTCACTAGTATCTGAGATTTGACCAAAAAATAACTTGCTGTGAAACGATTCTTCATGTTTCACTGATAATGCAACCTGGATGAAGGAGCACCATCTCCAGCTCAGCCTGGCAAAGGCAGACCTTTCTGTTATCTCAGGTCGTCTGTCTATTCAGCACCCCATCTGTATTCAGCTCTGCTCTCCTCTGCTAGCACTCACCAAGTCTATATGCAACCTTGGAGTGGTGTTCGATGACCAGTTGTTGTGGCGGTCTCTAGGTCTTGCAGATTTACAATATAGTATACAATATCTACAAGATCAGACCCTATCTGACAGAACACACAGCACAACTCTTGGTCCAGGCTTTGGTCGTGTCATGTCTAGACAACTGCAGCTCTCTACTGGTGGGCATGTGTCACCAAGCCACTGCAGATGATTCAAAATGCAGCAGCACATCCGGTGTTCGACAAGCCAAGGTGGGCACATGACACTCATCTTTATAGATCACCACATTGGCTTCCTATTAAGGTGTAAATGAAGTTCAAATCCTTGATGCTTACCTGCAAAGTAGTCAATAGGTCAGTACCTAAAGTATATATAAATAGAGACACTTCTGAGGCCCTATGCTTCTTCTCACCCACTCAGGTGTGCTGATGAATGGCATCTGGTGATGTCACCTCTTCGTGGCATCAAATCTCAATCTCATCAGACTACTGGCCGGGCCAGAATATGCTTAGCTTCAGGTATATTACCTGTTCTGAGGTGCAGGAAGTGCAGCTGCTGGCCAAAAAAATATCATTCATTATACTCTTTCAAAAATTATATTTACTTTAACATTTTTTTCTTAATCACAGCACTGGAATCCAAACTTGTCAGCCAGTTCTGTGAGGATGAGAACGGAGCATTGGTCTACAATCGGCTGATGAATGGATTTGGGAGTAATGGAGGCGTTTCACATTCATCTTCCCATCACAATGAAATCCACAGTAGCTCAAGGACATCCAGTCAGAGCCACACCCATGTGTCAAGTGGAAGGGATGTTGAACGAGAGGTGACTGTTGTTAAGGTGGTCCCAGCACCTGTGAGCCCATCCGTGACTGTCAACATCGAGAAGCCGCCTGAACGTAACATACAGGTAATGCTCATTTAAGGACGTATTTAATAAATCTTAGAATCCTCCCAACCAGTAACAAACTATCTCAATACCAAAGGAGAAGGATATGGGCTCTAATATCAGAAACCATTTTTTTACACATTCTTGTTAGATAGATAAATATGAAAGGCACTAGATAATATATATATATATATATATATATGAAAGGCACTATATGATAGATAGATAAATTGATAGATATGAAAGGTGCTATATATTAAATATATAGATATGAAAGGCACTATATGTTAGATAGATAGATAGATAGATATGTATTATAACTTGCTTTGTAAGTCACCTTGGATAAAGGTGTCTGATAGATAGATAGATAGATAGATAGATAGATAGATAGATAGATAGATAGAAATGAAATCCATCCATCCATCCATTTTCCAACCTGTTGAATTCGAACACAGGGTCACGGGGGTCTGCTGGAGCCAATCCCAGCCAACACAGGGCGCAAGGCAGGAACCAATCCCGGTCAGGGCGCCAACCCACCACAGTAAAAATGAAATGCATCTATATATTAGACAGTTAGATAATGTAGCTTTTTAGAGAAGCTTGTATGACAAGGTGAGGATCTAAGTATGGAAGCACAGCTGTAAAACAGCTGATCAGAAAGCTCTGTGGTAGGGTGTGTAGAGAGCGCAGAGGATTATCGGCATACAGCATCTGCCCTGGTGAACATTTACAATGCATGCTGCCTCAGCTATGTGCACAGTCTATTTGAACTTCTCCCATTTGGTAAATGCTTCCAAGCCTTTCCTGTACAGACCTCGTGGTTCAGAAACAGTTTCATCCCAAGAGGTATAAATGCACTCAATCAGTTCATCAAGTGCTCCTGGTAGAACTGTTTTTGCATAGAATTACAATTACTTCACTGTAAACTTGCACTACAGTGGTAATATTGCACAACCTGACCCACTTTATGAACCATTTGTAATATCTGCACTATATGTACATGTATATTGTACTTTAATATTGTATATTTGTCATTGTTTTTTTATCTTATTATTATTATTATTATTATTATTATTATTATTTTATAGGAAAATAAGTTTACGGAGGATTTGCATATTGAATCTCATTGTACCATACAATAACAATAAAGGAATTCAATTCAATTCCATAGAAGAGAGTGCGTATTTACAGATGATGATGAATGGCTTCTAAATCGATTTAGATTTCCAAGAGCTATCTTCTTGGAGCTCTTCATATCATTTTTAAGATGAAATGCATTGAAGTATGAATATTACCTTATACAGATACAGTACATTTCTAACTTCATTTAAATAATGTACACTGTTAATAATTAAACGTGTGGACACAGTGGCGCAGTGGTGGTGATGAACTGACGCCTCGTTCAGGAATTGTTCCTGCCTTGCTCTGTATGCTTTCTGGGACTGGAGCAACCCTGGATGGATAGATGAATGGAATAATTAAACATGTACGACAAAGATATTTCAATGTTCCTTAAAAGTTTTGAAGAATCAGCATTCTAAGCTTACAGATGGCTTGACATTTGTTACAGAGCTGATTGTGTGGTGATTGGTTACACGAAGAAAGAAAAGGAAAGACAGGAATTGGGAGTTTGTACATTTGAAAGAGACAGTACTCCTGCAATAAATTATTTCATCAAGGGTTGTGCACGTCCTATCAAGCATCTTGTGGGAACCAGGAGCAATCTCTGGATGGGGAGCCAGCTCATCGCTTACCAATGCGCCACTGTGCCCCCTTGTTTAATACAAGTTTTAATTCCTATCATTATGAAAATGATAATCAAGTATAGAGTACATCTTAGTATTTAAATTGTTCGGATAGCTGTAATGTCTTGAATGTGATATATTCTGTGTCCTGTCAGCATAAGGGAAAGCCAGTTTAAGAAACACATAGTTATTCACACACATAGAGCACATAGAAGAACACATAGAATACAAATCATTTAATGTGCTACTTTAATTACCATGGGATCTGAGAAACTCTAGTAAATTTAACATTGACTTTAAGATTAAGTTTACAACCTTCTACTTTAATGACAAAATCAGCTACAAGATTAAAGTTGACATTTTGACCTTTTTTCTCCACTGTGTTCCTATTTTTTTTTTATTTTCTCTGTATCCTAATACGTTTCCGTATGACACTTAGACTGTCGGCTACAAGTCACCTTTTCACAACCATTTTGTTATCTGACCACTTCTTTTCTATTTCAGGCTCTGTGCAAATTTCTGAACTTGAACTTTCAAGTTTCTCCGCACTCTGTATCACTTGATCAGCTTCCTTTTGTTGTTTATACCACTGCTTAAGCCAACAGATAGTATGTTTTTCCTCACCTTCACTTTGCAATGGCTGAAATTATTTTTTTCACGTGCTTTTACCATTGTCTTTAAACCAAACACTTAACGGAAGGTGATATTTATACTGATTTGCATATTGAAATATGCAAAATTCTGGGAGGGGTTGGGGTGGGACGGAAGGCGCGTGCACGTATGTTACATTTCATATTGACCAGATTTATGGAGCAGAAGTGTGTTGAAGTTGGCTTACGCAAGGTTTTGTGCATCTGAATTTTTTTGTGCGTACGCACATTTCCATTTTTGTCCGTACACCATGTTTTAGTGTGAATTCTATGTTCAGTGTTATACATGAGACCCCTGATCTTCAGAACTCCCAAAGGTATTTATAAAGTAGACCCAGCAATTCTTTCAGCTTAAGGGTGAGTGACGTGCTGGAGGACTTGAGTGAAAATTAAGGGGACTGAACTAGGGCTGAAGCCAGGATGTACTTATTTACACAAAGAGTTTTGGGAATCAGGAACAAACTATTGAGACATGGAGTTGAAGCAGAAACTTGACCACAAACGAAGACATTTCTGGATGAGATTTTGGGACAACTTAGCTATGAGCTAAAAAATGATCTTGATGGACTGAGTGGTCTTGCTTGTCATATTTCTTTATTTCTTATGTACTATAACAAGCTGATCATTTATGATGTGTTTTCTCAGATAAAAGAAGAGGATGACTATGATGACTATGATGATGAAGCAGATCTGCTTTCCAGTGCTTCAGTGAACTCAAAAAGCAACACCATCACCATTATCAACAGGCCTCAGCCTGAAACTGCTGTACAGCCTGTGGTTTCATCCAGAGAGTCATCATCGTCTTCATCAACAGTTGTAAATTCAGGCTCTTCATCTTCTGTGAAGGTTGTGTCTGTAGTGAAACCCGCATTGCCAAGAGGTAGGTTGTGTGTACAAACCAAACATGAATACACACCACATGTTACTGATTTTTGTATTCCTTCCTCACAGATGTTATGTATATGATTACTGTGCATAAGGACAGTCAGCCTAGTCATGCTTGCCGGTTTTGTTTATTCTGATAGTCACATTGTTTCTGCTATTAAAAAAAAACTACAGCTGGAATCCATTTTCCAAAAAGATCAACCCTTCAACTGTAAGTTTAGCATCTTCTTCAAAAGATACAACATTAATGTTCTTACAAAGGGCCGGCTCAGGGGTATGTTGCGTCCCTATGCAGTGCAGGTAGCAAGCACCCAAAAAGAGATGTCCAAAAGAGAGCTCCCCTTAAAGATCTGTGCAGTCCAATCCATAACTCAAGTCAACAAAAAAAATGGGTGCCCTTGAATTCACATATGAAATCAGTGAACAAAGAACGGGTATTGGCACACATCTAGGAATGGGATTGGTACCCATACCCCCAGGTGGTGCCTTCTCAGTATATTCCTTGAGCCTGCATTGCTGCTACAGTATATCTTGGCAGTCAGGCTTCATTTAATCTTCTCCTTCTGTACATCATAGATAGATCTGTGGAAGCCGCTAAATAATAGATAGATCAGGAATAATTTTTTACACCTTCTTATTTGATGGATAGATAGATAGATAGATAGATAGATAGATAGATAGATAGATAGAT
>JANRMT010062814.1:21903101-21919431 GCA_026402145.1 Polypterus bichir lapradei | reverse complement strand
TAGATAGATAGATAGATAGATAGATAGATAGATAGATAGATAGATAGATAGATAGATAGATAGATAGATAGATAGATAGATAGAAACCTCTGGCTTGGATAACAGAGAATTGCTGTTGTCCACAACAGGCTTGTAGGTGGCAGTAAGATGAGGTCAGATATGTTTGAATTGTACCACAGGTTTATATTTAAAGTCATTACGAGTTTGTAGTGTTCACAAGCAGAACATGCCTAATAGACACTTAATTCCTTGTTTGAAGTCACCAGCATTCAGAATGACTCAATTCAATTCAATTTTATTTGTCATTCAGCAGAACATCCAATATGTGCTGCAGAACGAAAAGACGATGCACAAGACATTAATAAAAACACATGGTATTTAAAAGACGAACGGCGGTAGGAAAAAGACCGCATTTCAGGCTACGGTATCTTCTGCCTGAGGGCATGAGGGAAAAGAGTTCAGAGGCAGGATGAGTGTGGTCTCTGGAGATCCGCACAGCTCTGGCCAGACAGCGTTGTTTTGCCAAGTCTTGTACATTAGGCAGCAGGGCTTCAATGATCCTCTCAGCAGCTCTCACCACCTTCCTCAGTGCTTTTTAGTCCGTAACGCTGCAGCTCTCCTCCCACAGAGAGCTGCTGCTGGTTAGCACGCTCTCTATGGTCCCTCTGTAGAAAGTGGCAAGGAGTGACTTGCTGAGATGGCGCTCTCTTTAGCCTCCGTAAGAAGATCAGGCGCTGGTGAGCCTTCTTGGTGATGGAGGAGGTGTGCAGGGACCGGGTGAGGTTGTTTGTCACATTGACTCCTAGGAACTTGGTAGACTGCACAATTTCCACAGCAGTGTTGTTGATGTAGACCAGGGTGTGTGTCAGCTGTTTCTTCCTGAAGTCTATCACCAGTTCTTTCGTTTTTTTTGACATTCAGTATCAGATTATTTTTATCACACCATTCTACAAATGACTTCACCTCCTCTCTGTAATCCCCCTCCCCATCACCTCGAAAGAGACCCACCACCGTCGTGTCGTCCGCATACTTAATGATGTGGTTCGTGCTGAACTTGGCACAACAGTCGTGGGTCATGAGCGTGAAGAGGTGGGGACTCAGAACGTACCCCTGTGGAGAACCTGTGCTCAAGGAGATGGTGTCTGATTTATTCTTCCTTACCCGTACGTACTGATTAGCATCTGAAATAAGAGGTTTAAGTCAGTTTTCTGCAGTACCCAAAACATCACGGTACCTGAACTTACTGTAACTGACCACGAGATGTAACCGTTCACATAACTTAATTGAAAGCAACAGAGCATTTCTCATGATATGAAGTCAGGCCAGGTCTCAAGCCTTTTTACCGTACTTTTATCCTTGTTCTGGATCTTCGTCTTTTCCATCTCCAGACGAGCTTGTAATGTCACATCAATCCTGGTGTTGACCCCTTTCACCGACTTAATTATGCAAAGGTGAATGTCAAATTCAGGCCTCCCTTTGTCCTGCTTCTTCACAGACTGTAGTGATTCAGTTCACCTTTGTATTAAAGGCCCATTCTAACGATCAGTGATTTGTAACTTCCTAAATGTAATTAATGGATTGATCCAACTTCATTAACATACACTATATGGTCAAAAGTATGTTCACATCTGACCATCAGAACCACATGAGATCGTTGGACATCTTTTTCCAAAGCCATTAATATGGAGATGCCCACCCTCCCCACTTAACTGCCTCCACTCTTCTGGGAATGCTTTCCACAATACTTTATAGTGTGTCTGTGGGAATTTGTGCCCTTTGACTTAGCAAAGTCAAGTACCAATGTTGCACAAGAAGTCCAGGCTCACAATCAAAGTTTCAGCTCATCCCAAAGGTCTCCAATAGGGTTGACATCATGCCCCTCAAGTTCCTCCGTGTCTTTATGGACTTGGCTTTGTGCACAGGGGCTTAATCATGCAGAAACAGAAAAGGGCCTTCCCCGAACTACTGCCACAAAGTTGGAAGCCCACAATTCTCTAGAATGTCTTTGTGTCCCATAGAATTAACAGCACCCTTCAACAGAACCAAGGGGCTGAGCCCAAACTCTGAAAATCAGACCCAGATCATTATCCTTTCTCCACCAAACTTTACTGTAGCCACTACGCCATCCAGAAGGTAGCCATCTCCTGGCATCCACCTCTACTGTTTGTGGTTTTCATGAACAGGATATCAAGGCACAGCCTAGGATGCAAGTGTGTCCAGCTGGCAAAGCCAGGGGTGGCAGGGTTGCTTTATGTAGATGACATGGCCCTCTTTGCATCATCTGACTGTAGCCTTTGGCTTCCTTTAGTGGAAGAGTTCAAGTATCTCAGGAGCTTGTTCACAAGTGATGGAAGAAGGGAACATGAGATCAACATGTGAATTGGAGTGGTGGTAGCCATTCTGTGGGCACTCTGATGGTCCAGGGTGGTGAAGTGGGAGCTGAGTCTAACAAGAAAACTCAAAGTGGCTTTGGCATACCCTGGGCCGATATATATATTGTGGACGCTGGCCCGGACACAGACAGACGGACATCTTATGTTCACCCAACACACGTTTATTATACAATAATATTTACAGTTTGTGCTCACGTGCACCCCCAGTGCCTCTCGCACCGTTCCCCCAACTGTCCAGGCCTCACAGTCTCTATGCCTTTCCTTTGGCCGCCTCCCGTCCTCTCTCCAGCTCTATCCTCTTCCACCCGACATCCACTAATGACTGGAGGGAGGCGGCCCCTTATATGGGATGGGCTCCAGCTGCTTCCCGGCAATCAGTCATAGCCACACCCCAGTGTGGCAGAAGTGCCGGCTGCGTACCCAGAAGCTCCTGGCCCAATCGGGTCTCTCGTAGGCACGAGACTGGCATTCCTTGGTCCCGCCTCCATCCAATCATTGGCGGGCACACAAGACACACCAGCCAATCCCTTGCCTGTCAGCGGGCGGGACATCCGGCCCGCGGCCATCTTGTCTCCCCTGCTCTGGGTGCGGTGACGTGCCTCCTCGCAGCTTCGCAGCTGCGGCGATTCTTCGAGCCGCAGCGGCTCCGATTTCGCAGCCTCCTCTGCTGCCACCGTCGCGCTGCCGACAGCCCGTGGCCCGGCGTGCTCCTGCCACGGACGCGGATCCGGATCGTACCTCCCTGTAGAAAACAAGGTAAGTGTGACCCCGAAGGGCCGATTACTGCAGGGCAGGGCACTCACCTCCCGGATCCCGTCATTCCGAGGCCCCTGCCTCGGTGTGGCTTTCTGCGTTGCAGCGCCGGCCTGGCCGTCCTTCCCGACAGCGCGACCCTCGGAGCCCGCTGCGCTCTGGCGACGTCCGTTCTTCCTCCTCCGCACCCAGTGATGGCCTTTCTGCGGTCCGCCGGCGGTCTCCAGGGTTAACCGCTCCCGCGGGGTTGTGCACAAGCCGCTCCCGCGGCGAGTGTGTGGGGTCCGCTGCTGCGCCGGGCCGTCCACAGAAATATTTGATGATAAAGCAGGTCCCCATCTTGTACCAGACGGACCATCCTGCCGGCTACGCCACTGTGGACGCTGGCCCGGACACAGACAGACGGACATCTTATGTTCACCCAACACACGTTTATTATACAATAATATTTACAGTTTTTGCTCACGTGCACCCCCAGTGCCTCTCGCACTGTTCCCCCAACTGTCCAGGCCTCACAGTCTCTATGCCTTTCCTTTGGCCGCCTCCCGTCCTCTCTTCAGCTCTGTCCTCTTCCACCCGACATCCACTAATGACTGGAGGGAGGCGGCCCCTTATATGGGAACCCGGATGGGCTCCAGCTGCTTCCCGGCAATCAGTCATAGCCACACCCCAGTGTGGCGGAAGTGCCGGCTGTGCACCCGGAAGCCGTCCGGGTGTCCCCTGTCGTCTTCCCCCCAGCACTTCCTGGTGTGGCGGAAGTGCTGGGCTCCAGGGTTCCTCAGGCACCTGGGCGTCGCCTGGCGGTGGCCACGGGTCCCTACAGGGCTGGGATTCCAAGCCCTTCCAAGCCCTCCTCCGGTCCTCCTGGGCGTCCCGGCTGGGCTCCAGACCCGGCCGGGTACCACACGGGATATTCAGGCACCAGGGCGCCGCCTGCCAGTGGCCACGGGTCCCTACAGGGCTGGGCTTCCAAGCCCTTCACCCGAGGCCCCCAACATAACCAGGACGGACGCCCCCTCGCGGTCTGGAGGAGGCACAAGCCCTCCACCGGTCCTCCTGGGTCGGGGACCACAATATATATATAAGGTTACTAGCTGTCCCCCGTGGCTCTGCCCACGTAGTGGTAAAATAGGAGAAACTTTAAAAATCAATTTAAAAAAAATTAATTGTGGCCAAGCGGAAGGTAGGTACACTCCAACATCAAACATTGCCACTGTATCTGACCGTGTTCAGCTGTGACGAGAGAGCGTCCCTTGCATGGGGAGAAAAGCACATGGCCATGATATCTCTGCCAATCAGCAGCTACCCTCTAAAACACACGTAGCTCTGAACTCTCTCTCAAAAATGTCAAACGTTACTCCTTAACAATCTGCAGATGATAATGTCTGTTTAACAAACAGGTATCACTAGCTAAGCAAAGACAAGGTACGCTCCAACACGTGGCTAGAGGTAGAGCAACTCGAACGGAGGCTGGCACGTGAGTGAGGAGGGCCTGCCCGCAACAGCCTCTTTCTCAGATTTGAGCAAATAAATCAGTTCCGCAGGCAAACTATGATACTTAGAGCAAAGAGAGAAGTCTCAAAATCAAGCAAATTATAGAAAAAAACGCAATCTAAACCTGTTAAGTAGATCTCTCGTGAAAAGCGAACAGGCATACAGAAAGACGTTGGATTTTATATATATATATATATTGTGACGGACGGCTGGGGCCCATGCCCAGCCAGGACGCCCCTTCTGTGTATGTTCCAGGGGAGCAAGCATGGGCTGCACAGTACCTCCCCCGGACCACTTGGTGGCAGCCCCCCTGGGTGACTGTGGTGCCGCAGATACCCGCAGGGCTCCATGGGAGATGGAGATCACCACATCCCTATTGAGATCCGGGGTGGCCAGCAGGAGGCGCTGCAGGGATTCCTGGGCCCATCTAGGCCGTAGTTCAGCCATACCCGGAGGTGCAATCAGAGGCAGGTGGTCAAGCACCTGAAGCGCTTCTGGGTGAACTATAAAAGGGGACAGCAGCCACCACTCTGGGAGCCTGAGTCGGGAGGAGAAGGACAACACTTGCCGGGAGGAATGATGGTGTGAAGAGTAGTGTGTGTTTTGCTTTGGTTGGTGCTTTTGGGACTGTGTACTGCCTGTGGGACACATATATATATATATAGAAAGAGAGAGAGAGAAACAGAGTGATGTTGGAAACATGCGCTGACAGTGCATTGCTGTACCCACCACACGACGAACCACCTGGATTGGGACCCGAATGCAGTGGGTGACACCTCAGCACCACACTGGAACAGTAAGAGTTTTTTTTTACAGTGTCAATCCTGCCACCAACCTCCAGGGTTTCCCTGTAAGTTGGAGGACCTGTTTGCAGGGCTGGGTGCAGATTAACATCTTACCCAGGACGGAGCAATTCCAGTTTAAGGGCCTTGCTCAAGGGCCCAATGGCGTAGAGTCACTTCAGGCGCAGATCCCTAGATGTATAATCAAAATGATCTCACCAGGGAGCTGATTACCATAAACCCCTGGCATGTATAGAGATGGAAGATAAGAGAGTCTTTTTACTGTAAAAGTCAAAATGAGTTGACAGCAAGGCAATCTGAAAGCACAAGCTGCACAAACTACTGTAAATAATCTTTACATATAAACTGATAAGGTCTATCATCTGTTGTGTGATTTGCTGTGAACTACTGAGGCCAGAACCTTCTTGATCTTGGTCTTGATTGAAAATTTTTGATCTAAAATGATCTGGAAATGCCAAAATGTTTAGGGGCAGCAACCTCAGAAACTGACCTGAGCTTGTTGGTTTAGCTTAACAAAGAAATCAGCAAACAAAGTGGCACAGCAGAAAGAAAAACAACACCAGCGACCTCTCCTGAGCATCAAGGAAATCGCAGAGGCCAATGGCGTGACTGAGAACACCAAAATTGGAAAAAGAGGAAGACATCTGCCTAGTGTCAAGCATGGGCTGCAGAGCGTACAAACAGCAAAGACTGAGAAATGCATGCCATCATCAAATGCGTCACTTGCAACATGCAGCATGCAAGAATGAGATGGATGAAAAAATGCATGCAATCGTCACATACGTGTTCAGAATGATGTGTGAGCTCTTACGTGTGTGTAAATAACTGGCGGAAAGTTTACAGCTGTTCAGATCTAGCATTTTCTTCTGTCACACCACACGCTCTCTTAGCTTAGTAAATCAACGTGCTTAGAAAAACAACATCCCGTTTTGGAATATTCCAGACACCATCCTCTCGTATATTTTATTAACCGCTGCTTCCCTCTTGTCTATTCTTTTTACAGAATTTTTAACCGCTGATCCCAAATGCGGCTTGATTCTGGACCAAGGAGCTTGCCGAGACTACATTATCAGGTGGTACTACGACAAACAAGCCAACGCTTGTGCACAGTTTTGGTATGGAGGCTGTGGCGGAAATTCCAATCGTTTTGACACTGAAGAGGAATGCAAAAACACATGCGTCCTGACGCGGATAGGTGAGATTTGAATAAACTGTTTTCAGTTTGGCAGCTAAGAAGCATCCATGTTTATTAAAGTAATAAGCCTCCTCATCTCTCCATTTACTGAGACGTACAGAACTGTTATTTATAAAATTGGCAGTTTTTTTTTGCAGCAACAGCATTTTAGATGACTCACAAATGTAATTGCGTCTAAACAATTATTTTTACTTCCTTGATTCACGTTACCCTGCTATGGACTAAATTAAATGTTTCAATTTACACTAAAGCCAAGTGAACAGTAAGCTTGTGATTACTTCAGAGGTTCCAAAAATGAGTGCTGATCGGACATCTCTTTACCTAATATTTTTCATCCTGTAATAAAGACACAGGACAACCGAAAGTGTTTTGGGGCACCACGAGGCCAACCCCATCTATTATAAAGTTGAAATTAAAAAAAAATGCATGTTTAAAATTCAAAACAAGTCTTATTAGACCGGAGTCTTACTCTGACTGACAAAGATGGCGGTTCTTCCAGTCATAGGGTTGCCAGGTAGGAAGAGGCGGATACAGGTGGGCAGGTACCAGACGTGACATCATTGTAGGAGACACATCAGCCTTCTGGTCTGCAGAGGGAAGAAAGACAAGACTGTTATCACACAGCGCCACCCCCTGGATTGGTGGAGAACTGCCATCACCTGAGTCCTTAAACTGTCTCCCATACACACGCGTGTCACAGTCTCTAATTCACATGAAAAGTCAGTCATTTCAACACAGGGACTCCTCAAGGATTTGCTCTATCACTTTTACTATTTACACTATACACAAGTGACCTGAGACAGAGCAATGACCACTGTGACACCATGCTGATAGGATGCATCTCCGGAAAGGACCAAAGCCATTTTTTCAATTAAAGTCAGTGTCACAGTACTCGACTTTTTGTCACAGGACATGTCAGATTTGCCGATCGCAGTCGTTGATCTCGTTGCTGCACCAGGTCAGCTAAAATGACTAAAAATCGCAACCCATGTCACATTTACCAACTAAGTGCCGATCTTCCAGCACAGTTGTGTTTGTCCCTTTTTTCTGACAGCCAATTGCATGTTGTCTGAAGGAGCAGAACTTTATGAAGGGTTAACAGCTGCCATGAGTTCAGCAGTAGTCTCTGCACCATTTTTTAGAACAAGCAGATTCATAAAATAGATAGGCCGAGTTTTGTTATCCTGCTATTTCACAAACTAAATCTTTTTTTTTTTTGTCTTTCAACAGGAAACTAACATCAGCCCTGAAAATACGAACAGAAGTACGCTGAACGACTTACAGACCACCATTTTTTTCTGTTAGTTAAAAAGAAAAATGTTGATTCTGCATGCAGTTCACTAGTGCTGTGTGGCGTGTGTTACGCCTTCCAGTTGCATTGTGGGTCTTTTAACGTTCACACTGCACTCTGCCTAGACAGAAATATCTCAGGGGTTACTTTAAAAGTAATAATGTAATATATTTTGGGTTCAAGCCCTATTTTTTTGTAATTCACATCCTAATAAGTAATCAGTGCCTTTTTATTACTTCTAAGAACTACACAAGGAAAAAAAATCCACACTATATGGTGACTCGTTCTATTTTTTTTTTTTCCTTACATTTATCAGTCTGAAATGTAACCAGCAGCAACAAAGGTGGGATAAGTGCGACAACTCGAGGGGATTCATTCTGTGCCGCTAAAGAAATACAATTACTGTGGAGGAGAAATAAGTATTATATTATATTATATTATATTATATTATATTATATTATATTATATTATATTATATTATAAACACTGACGATTATCACACTCTAATAAGTCCTGTAGGTGGTTCACATTTTTAAAGGTAATATTCTGGTGGATTTGTGCTGCTAATCCAAAGGAATAATAATAATAATATATTTTATTTATATAGTGCTCAAGGTGCATTTGTACAAAATGGATGAATGCCTAGACCAGCGTCCTCCATTCAAATCACTGAAATGAATCCAAACCCACCGCAGCCTGCCCCCCAAATTCTGTAAACTTGTATACAAGCTGTCCTTTGTACATGTTGATTGTTGTGTTTTGTGTACTTTGTTATGGTAGTTTTTCTACCTCAATTTTGATAAATAAATGACATGGATTTTTAAGACTGTGTGCATTTTCTTTTTTGTTTTCTTCTGTTATGTCAGATCTGACTTCTACCACAACGGTTTTCAAGTTTTCACCCTGAGGCCCCTCGTGGCTGCAGGTTTTCATCCCAACCCATCTCCCAATCTGTGACTCATGTTTACCTTTGATTGTCTTCACGTAATGCATTTACCTGCGCTTTAATAACCCGATTATTCACAGAAACCTGATTCCTAAAATGACATGTAAATTCTTATTCTGGTTAGAGAAATCGAGTTATTGGCCTCAGAGAGAACCGAATATAAAAGATCGATTTCCCCCACGAATACTTGGATGATGTGGCCATGTAAACCCTTAACCAGGTTACTGAGGCCTACATGTGTCTGCTGCACTTTGTCAGCCTGCGCATGTATTTGCGTTGCACTCACTTTCAGCAGCCACGTGTTGAGGAGTCCATAAAATACACTTCCAGTGGCAAATTATCAGACAATCGCATTATTCCTTCTCTTGACTGTAATAATCTGTCTCCATATTTCAGAATTTCAGAAATCTCTCGTTTTATGTTGATGAGATGTATGTAGAGGGCTAAACACGATAACAAAATCTGAGAGCAGTAGGGTAACACGTTAAAAGTATTCCAATTACTTTCTAAAGTAATGAGTAACCTAACAATACTTACTTTATTGTAGTAAAAATACCTGCATTATTATTATTATTATTATTACAAACCGGATTCCAAAAAAGTTGGGACACTAAACAAATTGTGAATAAAAACTGAATGCAATGATGTGGAGATGGCAAATGTCAATATTTTATTTGTAATAGAACGTAGATGACAGATCAAACGTTTAATCCGAGTAAATGTATCATTTTAAAGGAAAAATATGTTGATTCAAAATTTCACGGTGTCAACAAATCCCAAAAAAGTTGGGACAAGTAGCAATAAGAGGCTGGAAAAAGTAAATTTGAGCATAACGAAGAGCTGGAAGACCAATAAACACTAATTAGGTCAATTGGCAACATGATTGGGTATAAAAAGAGCTTCTCAGAGTGGCAGTGTCTCTCAGAAGCCAAGATGGGTAGAGGATCACCAATTCCCACAATGTTGCGCAGAAAGATAGTGGAGCAATAACAGAAAGGTGTTACCCAGCGAAAAATTGCAAAGACTTTGCATCTATCATCATCAACTGTGCATAACATCATCCGAAGATTCAGAGAATCTGGAACAATCTCTGTGCGCAAGGGTCAAGGCCGTAAAACCATACTGGATGCCCGTGATCTCCGGGCCCTTAAACGACACTGCACCACAAACAGGAATGCTACTGTAAAGGAAATCACAGAATGGGCTCAGGAATACTTCCAGAAACCATTGTCAGCGAACACAATCCACCGTGCCATCCGCCGTTGCCAGCTGAAACTCTATAGTGCAAAGAAGAAGCCATTTCTAAGCAAGATCCACAAGCTCAGGCGTTGTCATTGGGCCAGGGATCATTTAAAATGGAGTGTGGCAAAATGGAAGACTGTTCTGTGGTCAGACGAGTCACGATTCGAAGTTCTTTTTGGAAATCTGAGACGCCATGTCATCCGGACCAAAGAGGACAAGGACAACCCAAGTTGTTATCAACGCTCAGTTCAGAAGCCTGCATCTCTGATGGTATGGGGATGCATGAGTGCGTGTGGCATGGGCAGCTTGCATGTCTGGAAAGGCACCATCAATGCAGAAAAATATATTCAGGTTCTAGAACAACATATGCTCCCATCCAGACGTCATCTCTTTCAGGGAAGACCCTGCATTTTTCAACAAGATAATGCCAGACCACATTCTGCATCAATCACAACATCATGGCTGCGTAGGAGAAGGATCCGGGTACTGAAATGGCCAGTCTGCAGTCCAGATCTTTCACCTATAGAGAACATTTGGCGCATCATAAAGAGGAAGGTGCGACAAAGAAGGCCCAAGACGATTGAACAGTTAGAGGCCTGTATTAGACAAGAATGGGAGAGCATTCCTATTTCTAAACTTGAGAAACTGGTCTCCTCGGTCCCCAGACGTCTGTTGAGCGTTGTAAGAAGAAGGGGAGATGCCACACAGTGGTGAAAATGGCCTTGTCCCAACTTTTTTGGGATTTGTTGACACCATGAAATTCTGAATCAACATATTTTTCCCTTAAAATGATACATTTTCTCAGTTTAAACTTTTGTTCCGTGATTTATGTTCTATTCTGAATAAAATATTAGAAGTTGGCACCTCCACATCATTGCATTCAGTTTTAATTCACGATTTGTATAGTGTCCCAACTTTTTTGGAATCCGGTTTGTATTATTATTATTATTATCACTACTAGGGGGCTTTGCCCCCTGCCCACTTTGCTCGCCAACCCCCGGGCCTGTACTATGCGCTAGCCTCTTTGCCCTTTTGCCGCTCGCGTATGGGGAAGCGGATGTACAATTTAAACAGATTGTTATTTTCATGGGAATTGTTACATATGCATAATAGAACTAACTATTTTACATTACAGTGAGTAATTAACCATAGTAAAAAATAATAAATCTTTATCATTTGAGAGAAAATTATGTTTCATGTTGTGTTAGAGGTATTCGTTGCGTTATATATTTTCATTCTGTTTGGCTTTGAAATTAACATGAAAATACTTTTTAAACTTACACTTTTACTGTAAAACTTCAGTTAAAACAATTTTTTTAATAAAATTTAATTTAATTGATTAATTATCGCATTGAATTTTGATTCTGTGTTTAGACTTTCATCATGAAAACGCCACATATAACTGCCCGTGAGTGAATTTCGTTTTTTTCTCTCTATTAAATAAAATGACGTTTTCGAATTCTAATGTTACCCCCTGAAGATGTACAGTACTACATTACCTTTCTTGGATGCATCCTTCTTTCTACAGTAATTAGTGTGGAGGAAGACCATTAACAGTTGTAGATATTCTTCGGGATATTGTAAGTTGATGTTTTCATCTTCCGCACCATCACCACCAACTCTTTCAGCATAGTCTGTTGAAACGCATTTAATCAATTTGCAGTGTAACCGATCGACATTTTTCACGTTAATTCGTTTGACTTCATCGTTTCTCGGTGCTAGGATTGCCTGTGGACTCATTTCTTCTGTTGATAACCCTTCAGGATGAAATTCTTCAATAAGATTTGGACATAATACGTCTTCTTTAATTGGGAACTTAAAGTGAGGAAAATGTTAAAATTTATAAGAGCTGAGAGAGCAGGAACTGTGTCTGACAAAAGCATTCACACGAATGACAGCTGATTGTTTCATGTGGGTGGTTGAATATGTTTGAGAAGAGGGCGTGACTTTAAAAATTTCTCATGGCCAAAGAGTCATCTCACAGGACTTGAAAAAATCTTTTAAAAAAGTCTCATCTCGACTCTTAAAAAGTCTCATTTCATCCAAAGATTTTTTTATATAATAGAGAGATTATTAGTGGTTGTAAAGTGTAGGAGGAGATCCCATTACCCAGAAGGGATTCCAGTTTGATGACATAAGCAAACTGGCCGGTGGGACAAGGAAATAAATTTCCTATAGCAGACAGACTGAGAACAGCTGATGACTGGAAGTTGCTCCATCCCCCATATGCAGGGTGGCAGTGGTCCTCGTGTGGCAACCTAGTTGGGGCACCCAAAGTGGAGCTTTAGAGTCCAGAAGAGCAGACCTGTCAGGGTCCCTAGGGATCGAGAGAGGGTGCTGGTAAGGTAGGACCGCCCTACTTTTTCTGTGGCCCAGAAGTCCATTCTCTTAAAAGGAGTCCACTGCCTCACTCAACGGAGGTCAGAAGGAGGGAGAATTATTGAGTTAGGGTTTGATTTGTATCTTTCTTGGGACTGATTGTTGGAGAGAATCATTGGAAAGATACTTTGGAAGAATAAATATCTTTTATTTTATCCTAAAAGTGTGTCAGGAATTACTCTGTCTTGGGTTTGGGGCTCAATGGCACCCCCTTGTGGTCAAAAGTGTAAGAAGCATACCCATATGCCAGTCCTTTGCAGGGCTCAGTCAGACAGCCAAGCAGAAAAGACTGGGCAGCATGCAATCCAGTGACAGAAACCTATAAGTAAAGAGCCAATTTCATTAAACATTTATAAAAGCACAAGAAAATTCTCACATGCCTCATGCTTATTTTCAGATTCACAGTAGCCGATGATGATGATTTAACTCTTTTTTTGTTCGGTTTAACGATGTTTTCCCAAAGGAGAACTCCAGAAGATTACTTGCCCATGTAAAGAGCAAATTTTTAAGAAACTAGATTTCTGCTTTAACTGGGTTGCTCACCTTAACTCAACAAGCCTGTCACTGCCATATTTATAGTGGAAGGCATACTGACGTCATCCCTTGTGGAGACCCAGAGCACATCCCAAAAAGCAGTGTCCAAAATGTGGGCCACCAAGTGATTTTGACTTCTGTTTCTGTCTTTACAATTTGCGCAACATTAGCCACAATCATGTTCATTGACCCTTGCCTGAACACTGACACAAAATACCTCCATAGTAGACGAAGTTTAATCTCTCAATAAAAAGATACCACGATATACAGGTATCATTGTCACCGGGTAAACATGTTAACTGGCTCAACAGTTTCCATATGACAATTTCATTGTACTCTGTATCCATGACAAGAATGACTCTTTACACAACTATTTACACAAATGGATCACTGACCAGTGAAGGGATCTGCATAGGAAAGTTCATGCTTTACAGACATAGCCACTAGGGGGCCACACTGGAATATTATCTTTACACTTCCACCTTAATAAAGGGACAAACGTCTGTGTGTCTGTGTTTCTATGTGTCTGTCTGATTGCTGTGTCTCTTTTATCCCACAGATGGTGCATCTCATACATTAGCACTGCTTTTAAGAATCCCATCCTAAATGGCATATAGTAGAGACCCCCCCAAGACACATTAACACGGAATACAGTCAACAGAGAGTAACTGCTGGATGGAAAGAAATCGGCTTATCCTCCTTAATAAAGGGACAAGTGTCTGTGTGCCCATCCAGTTGCTATGCCTCTGTTATATGCTATTTGGTCTGGGATTCGTAAAAGCAGTGCTAATGTTTTTGTGATGCAGCATCTATTGGAATAACAAATACAGTACATTGTATTACTACAAATGTTTGTGATGCACCATCTGTTGGAATGACAAGTGCAGTACATGGTATTACTATAAATGTCTGCAATGCATTTCATCACTACAAATGTTTGTGATGCACCTTCTGTTGGAATAACAAATGCAGTACATTGTATTACTACAAATGTTTGTGATGCACCATTTGTTGGAATGACAAATGCAATGCATTGTATTACTATAATTGTTTGTGATGCACCATCTGTTGGAATAACAAATGCAAAGCATTGTATTACTACAAATGTTTGTGATGCACCATCTGTTGGAATGACAAATGCAGTGAGTTGTATTACTTTAAATGTTTGTGATGCACCATCTGTTGGAATGGCAAATGCAGTGCATTTTATTACTACAAATGTTTGTGATGCACCATCTGTTGGAATAATAAATGCAATGCATTGTATTACAGCGGTGGGTTGGCACCCTGCCCGGGATTGGTTCCTGCCTTGCGCCCTGTGTTAGCTGGAATTGGCTCCAGCAGGCCCCGTGACCCTGTGTTCGGATTCAACGGGTTGGAAAATGGATGGATGGATGGATGCATTGTATTACTATAAATGTTTGTGATGCACCATCTGATGGAATGGCAAATGCAGTGCATTTTATTACTACAAATGTTTATGATGCACCATGTGTTGGAATGACAAATGCAGTACATGGTATTACTATAAATGTCTGCAATGCATTTCATTACTACACATGTTTGTGATGCACCATCTGTTGGAATAACGAATGCAGTGCATTGTATTACTGTAAATGTTTGTGATGCACCATCTGTTGGAATAACGAATGCAGTGCATTGTATTACTGTAAATGTTTGTGATGTACCATCTGTTGGAATAACAAATGCAATACATGGTATTGCTATAAATGTCTGTAATGCACCATCTGTTGGAATGACAAATGCAATGCATTTCATTACTAGAAATGTTTATGATGCACTATCTGTTGGACAAATGCAGTGCATCTTATTACTAAATATGTTTGTGATGTGCCATTAATCTATATTAAGTGAACCCTAATGACAAAGTGAAAACATCTGTATTAAAAAACAAAAAGGGCAGCGATTCTCCCTCACGAATGCAAAATTCAGTACAGCTAGTTGTTGTGTACATGGGGTTTGCATTTTCACCCCATGTATGTGTAAAATGTCCTCCTACATCCACAAAGATGTGACGTTTAGGTTAACTGACCTGTTTAGACTGGAATCGTGTGTGCAAAGGGGCCTTATGACAGATTAGCCAACTGCCCAGCACTGGTGTATACCGTGTGCCCCATGTGGTCAGGCCACCTCGAGAGCTTAAAGTGAGTTAAGCTGGTTTGAGAATATCACGCTGCGTTAATCTTCACTACTGTATTTGTAGGTTACATTGTTAAGTGTGGCCCCCTTGTGGCAGAAACAAGAAATACAAAAGCATTTTGGGGTCACACCTAAAGTACAAGACAGAGTAATCCTAAGGTTTTCAGATGTGTCCCAACCACTGATTCACAATATGGAAACGACCATTTCACTGAGTCTGCCTCCAGCTCCATTGCAGAGTCTGCTGTATTACTGTACGCTACATAACGTAACACTCTCCAAAACACTCAATCCAGTTCAAAAGAGGAGGACTGGACGAAAGGGGACTGACGGTTAAGGTGAGAACACAATATTGAATCAAAAGCTTGCCAGATAAATCCTCACCACTGCCAGGGCAGGCTATAAATCAAGGTGGGTTAAGTAAATAGAAAGGAGGATGGATGACTCATTATATGACCCCGACTGTGAGGTATTCAACCTGTCAGCGCTCAAGTCACTTAATGTGCTGGTGCAGAATTAGGTAAACGAGTATTTTAGATAGATAGATAAAAAGGCACTATATAATAGATAGATAGATAGATAGATAGATAGATAGATAGATAGATAGATAGATAGATAGATAGATAGATAGATAGATAGATAGATAGATAGATAGATAGATAGATAGATAGATAAAAAGGCACTATATAATAGATAGATAGATAGATAGATAGATAGATAGATAGATAGATAGATAGATAGATAGATAGATAGATAGATAGATAAAATGCACTATATAATAGATAGATAGATAGATAGATAGATAGATAGATAGATAGATAGATAGATAGATAGATAAAAGGCACTATATAATAGAGAGATAGATAGATATTTATTTTTTTATTTTAAAAAGACCTTTATTGTGAACATAAAAAATTGAAAATATTAACAATATACACAGTCAAATAACAAACAAGCCCAATTTTCAGAATATAACAAAAAGAGCCAAATATATCAGACCACCACTACTCCCCCTTTACACTCCTCCTACTCCGCACATTAATAAGAAAATCAAAAAAAATTAACAGTTCATTATAACACCAGACCACCACTACTCCCCCTTTACACTCCTCCTACTCCGCACATAAATAATATAATCAA
>JANRMT010062814.1:21885027-21896460 GCA_026402145.1 Polypterus bichir lapradei | reverse complement strand
TTCAAGAGTTTAAGATTGAACTATACAACTACAGAGCTCGAGATCATGCGTGGCATTATAGCGCCACCATTCAGTGCTGTGGGGGTCATGGAAAGGCGTAAGGCGCCAGTGTCACTTGGCACGTGTAATGACGTGATTGTTGTTTCAGTGAGTAATACAGGCCATATGAAAAATTGAGGGTTCAGCCATTTGCTTTACCAACAAGCCAGCCAAAACTACTTCAAAATAAATGAATCTAGGCTGACCCAGGTCACGGGGTCACAACGTTTCTTGGGCATCACAGATTAATTGTGCATTAATCGAATGAACAGCTTACGGTTAACAAAAGTAACTTCATTCTCGCTCGTTTCCCTAATTGCAATATGAGTGTATCAAAGTGCCCCGATTACGTTAGGACGCTGCTGTAAATGTACTTTTTATGTTGCCAAAACTGTTATGTTTTATGTATGTGCACCTGCCTCAAGCTTCGTGATCTTTTTGTTGGTTTGGCTGCATTTCCATACTTGATCAAGGGTGTCTTCCCATTTCCATGCTTCTCCAAAATGTTGCGTACACCTGGCTCAGAGTTGCTGTAAATATACGCAGCTCCCCCGACAAGTTTTCTTTTATAAACCCCGATGTTTGCCTGGGTAGCTGCGTACACACACTTCGGGCCTCATTTTTGCGTACACACACTTTATAAATGAGGGAACTGGATTTAAAATGGATCAAGTGGGTTGTAGAAGGTTACTATAAAACTTCATCCAATAAGTATAATAATACTATAGTAAGTTCAGTTTTTAACCCTTTCCACCATAAAGGAACGCTTTTTTTCATCCATTTTCCAAATCCGCACAAGCACTGTACCTTACTATATAACTTGCTTTTAGTTACCAGTCATTTCCTAGATTTACAAAAATAATAAAGTTCCTAAAATGATGATTTTTACCCATTGTTACTGTGAGGATGTTAAGCTTTTATTCTGAAAGAAATCAGATCCTTGTAAATACGTCTTTGAAACTGTAGGTGTTGGACTGACTGCTGGGACTGTGCGGGGCCGCTGCTCTGTGCGCGCTTTCGTGCATTTTGACCTCAGCCGTCTGCCGTTCTTCTGTTGCCACGGTGACGCGCTGACACTAGTCAAGGCCTGAGCAAGCCGTGAAAGAAGGAGGCAGCTAATTCTTTGACAATGGCGAATGTGCTGGATGCTCTGTGGGAAGATAGGGATGTCAGATTTGATATTTCACCTCAGTAAGTAAATTAGTGATGTTCCACTTTTTTGTAATGCCTTTCCTCCTTTGCCTACACAATTAATGTATAAGACTATAACGTCTAAACAGCATGTCGATTTAGACCGAATAAAAATTAAAGCTTAGTGCTGTATTATTTTGTCCTGTAGCCTAACTTTCCGAAGAATAATAATTGTTTGGCATTCATAAAGTGTTATATAAAGATGAAGTATTTTAAACTGTAATATTTTAAGCGCAACTGGTCTTATTGCCAGGGCGGTGGGTCGAGGTAGCTGCGGTCCCAAAACCCGCCCCCCATATTAAGGTGAATTTATCTCTGCCAGTCAACTTTAAGACACGTCTTTGGACTCTAGAAGCAAGCGCACTTGCATACAGGGAGATCATGCAGCTAAGTCGTTAATTGAATCGACTACCAGACTTCTGCACGAGCTATCCAGGGTTGCAGGGGGTAGCGAAATTAATCAAGATGTATGAAAAGATGTGTCATTTGTTTTTCAAAGAAATCCTCCCGATGCACTGACTGATCCAGTCCTCTTTAACCCGGTTATCGTTATCCCTGTGCCGGCTCGTCCTCCGCCAGTTGCACGCATCGCGCCGTCATCCCCGACTTTGCGCGTCTGCACCGAACTGCAGGGAGTGCCGGTGTTCTGACGATTTGTCCTAATTTGTCGAAGTATCCTACCGTAGTTTATTACGCCAGATATATCTATTATATCCGTTTATTGTAAGTCGTAACATTAAACTTATAACGTTATACCATGTCATCATTTAACACGTTGCATTTAGAAGTCGTCTATCAAATTTATGGAAATGTTAACATTTCTCAGTTTATTCTGTATGCATCATTTAATGCCCGAAAGAAACACAGCCTGAGGCAAAGATTTCACAAGACGGTCATTACTCGTGCATGGATACAATGGCCTGTACAAGATTAGAAGTCACACATGCAAAATATACAACTTATAAAATGTTGACAGTAAATAACTGTGCAGTAAACTGTAATAAATGCATCTGCGCATGCGTAGTATCAGTGAGTAGATTTCGATGGGTAGGATGTTTCGTTAGAACACCTGTTGGGCGGCTGTTTGTAAAGCATTTACTGCAGTAGGAGAGCCGAACAGAAAGCGATCTGCCCAGCTTTAATAGTGACAGTTCTTCTGCATGTTGCTAGTGACAGTGTGATGGATTTTAGTTCTAGTGATAGTGAAGCATGCGAAGGTGGCGGCTTTACACAAGAGGTTAACCTTCAATGCAACGTTTTAAATTGTGTGCGATTTTACAGTCGTGCTGGGTAGATGCCGTTCACTACTTTCAATGGCGTAAGACACTTTTATAATGAAGGTACAGATACTCCCTTACAGAATTTCAGACTGTTCATAAATGATGGCATTTTAGATTTAATTGTGACTGACACCAAAATATGAATATAGAAATTCATTCAGCACCACACACTGAAAGTAAAAAATTCTAAGTGCTTGTGGGGTCTGAGGTCAGCTAGGACAAGCTGTTGCACTTATATTATTGACAATGAAATGTACCGATCAACAAGGTAGGTTGGCAAAAGTGCCCAGGGTCTTTAAACTTGTGAAAAATTAAACCTGCTTATTCTTTCATTTCTATTTTTATTTTTGTTTTCTAATTTTGATTTGTAATTTTAAACTGTGGAGCAAAGGGGTATATGAAGAAAATTATGGAGGGCACTGTAATAGGTGTGTGGATTTTGTTTCATTGACTGCACTTGTTTGATTGTGTGTATCATCAATTGTCGATTTCATTCATTTTTTCCTTTTGTATAAACAATGTCATCATTTGACTAATTTGTACCAGACAGCAACATTAGAAAAAAAAAACGAGAAAGTCTAAATTGTTAATAAATCCTTTGTAAGTAAGTGATTGATGTGTCTTTATGGAAATGAACAGAATGTTTTTTATTTAATTAATTTTGCATATCTTTTTTTTTATATTTTCAGGCAAATGAAAACACGCCCAGGAGAAGTCCTAATTGATTGTCTAGATTCCATTGAAGATACTAAAGGAAATAATGGTGACCGAGGTAAATGATCTTCCTGCTGATATTTTAAGAGGAATCTTTACATCTACTATTTTTTATTTGCTTATTTTGTTAATATTGTGTGTCTGTATAATGTTCAGTGTCTTCAGGTGACACTGTGACAATCGAAGGCAAGTGCTTTGGCAGACTTGTCCCAGGATACTGAAACTGAGTCTTGGGATGTGGAATTGCACAGTCATGCAGATGTTGTACCAGTCATCATGGTGAAGGAAGATCTGAGCCGAAAAGGCAAAGTTTTTGATTTACTGGTCAATCTGGATCCCTGCCCTCACCTATGGGCTTTGGGTAATGGCCGGAAGAACTAGATCACGAATACAAGAGGCAGAAATGAGCTTCCTTCACAAGGTGCCTGGGCTTAGCCTTAGAGACAGGGTGAGAAGAGCAAACATTTGGGAAGGAGTACAAAGCAGAGCTGCTCCACAGCAAAAGGAGACAGTCGACGTGGTTCAGGCATCTGATCAGGATGTCTCCTTGGTAAGATGTTTTCTGGCCTGTCCAACCAAGAGGAGAGCCCGAGGCAGACCCAAGACACTCTGGAGAGATTATGTGTCTCATTTGGCCCGGGTGAAGGTGTCAGGAAAAAGGGACGTCTGGGCATCTTTGCTCAGACTGCTCCCCCTGCAGCCCGGAACAAATAAGCAGTAGAAAATGGATGGATGGTCTTCCATTGGGACATTGTGACTTAATGCAGATTAATGTTATATAATTATTGTTGAGCTTCGGATCCTAATCTGGATTCTGAGCTGGTCTGTCATGTGGTGAGTGCGGCAATGCGCTGTTTTCAGCATGTGCTTCTAACCTCTCTCTCTTTCTGTAAAGTCCTAATTTGGGACAACTAAACCCTTTTTTGTCTATCCAAAACATACATTCGTTTCCTATACCCGCTTAGCCCAATTCTGGTCATTAAGGGGTTGACTGTAAGTACGTGTGGACTTGTAGGGGATGTGGAAGGGTGGGCAGGTCCATTACAGGCATACTCTGAGCCTAGTCATCAGAAACAATGAGGAAGTAATGCAAAATGTTCTGCCGCCACTCTGCCCTTTGTACTATACAGTCATCTTTTTAACTAAAATGCCAGAGTATTCAGAAAAGAAAAAAAGATTTAAGTGTCCCAATAATTCAATATGTCTGGGTAACTAGAAGGATATTTTTGAAAAAAGAGCCCAAGGGATACGTGGCCTGGCTAATGACGAATGAGCAAAAGTGTGCCCGTGGTGACTCTTCCCACACTCCTAGTCATACCTAGAGAATCTCACTGTGACCCTGCAGTGGATTGAATGGGTACAGAAATTACTGGATTCCCTGTTCTGGAATTATTTTTAACATGCTGTTAAGAAAATGTCTTTTTATTTGCAGGCAGGCTGCTTGTGACTAATCTGAGAATCATCTGGCATTCTTTGGCTTTGCCAAGAGTCAACCTTTGTAAGTATTGTAGCGGTATCATGCCATGGCCACCACAGGTCATTCTGCCACCCATGAGCTGCTACTGGCATATCTAACTTGTTGAGTCTGTATTCTTGTATTCTGGAAAGGTAGAATAGATCTTCAGTGTGGCAGCGTATAGTACTATCACTCCACTGCTATTGCAACAGGTTCACTCATCTCTGCTAAAATGTGATAAATACAGTGAAGGACAAGCCACTGTGACACCGTGTAACAGGTTTGTACTGTGAACCACTGATCAGCCACATCTTAGGTTCACTGACATGATTCTTCAGCAAGAAGACACGTCTGGAGAGAACCCGTTAAAAAGTGTGTATTGATTAGCGGCAAAATCCTGTACTGCAATGGTTCCAACCACAGGACTTCTTCCTAAAACGCCTTCCCACAATTCCTTCAATCCGTGCATTTTAAACCACCACTGGGGTTTCAGGGAGAGGGCAGAAGATACTGAAAAAACTTGACACTAAGAGAAAATAAAAAGCTCAGTTATTCAGGAGCTCAGTAACACAAGGTAACTAAAGCTTAATAATTACTTTGCATGTTGCAATGATAGCTGTGACAATGGAGACAGATGCACACACACAGACCACCGCAGTGACTGGGCTCGACACATTTGAGAAGTGCCTCTGTCTGCTACAATATCTTTCTCTCATCACTATATGACATAACAACAGCAAGTCAAGTTTAGATAAGCATTGTGGCCTATGGATACACAACATGTTAAAACGCTGCAGCCATTTTGTCATGGCATATTTGCATTTCAGTTACACAGTCAGTCAGTCATTTTCCAACCCACTATATCCTAACACACAGGGCGCAAGGCAGGAACAAGCCCACCATGGGGCACACACACCCACACTAGGAACAATTTAGAAACCTAACCTGCATGTCTTTGGACAGTGGGAGGAAACCAGAGTACCCGGAGGAAATCCACGCAGGGAGGACCCGGGAAGCGAACCCAGGTCTCTACTGCAAGGCAGCTGCGCTACCACTACGCCACCGTGCCAACATCGGTTTCACAGTAATGTTTGATTCCTACCTGATTTTACTGGGTCGTTAGTCAGATTTGTTGTTTCTACAAGTGTTTGTGATGCGCCGTCTGTTGAAATGACACATGCAGTTCATTTTACTACCACATGCATTACAAAATACATTCCAAGAGATGGTGCACTGCAAACAGTAATGCTGAGGATTACTTAGAGTTCAGCCCATCTTAGACAGCTAGTTTACAATAAATTCTACAACAGAATAAAAGTGTGAATGTAGGATTCTGAAAACTTCCTAAGTATGGCAAAATTTTGAACTAATAAGGTATTTTTTTATTTTTTAGCTGTCGGCTACAACTGTATAATAAACATCACCACAAGGACTGCTAATTCAGTAAGTAGTTGTTACAATCTTTTGTTATGTAGCTCCTTTCACAGTAGTAAGGTGCATTTACTCCTACTTGGGGTGTGTGTGTGTGTGTCCTGCGGTGGGTTCACACCCTGCCCGGGATTTGTTCCTGCCTTGTGTCCTGTGCTGGCTGGGATTGGCTCCAGCAGACCCCCGTGACCCTGTGTTAGGATATAACGGGTTGGTCAATGACTGACTGACTGAATGTTAAAAAAAGTTAGGGGCACACAGTCAAAGTGTATTTTTTTAATTGATTTTAATTAAAAGCAATAACAAGCCATAAAATCAAGTCAAACTTAACAAACTGAACTTTAACCCCCATCCCAAAAGAAAGAGGAGGGAGCCACCCAGCAAAGCTACTCTTGAAAAGCAGCAAGGAAGGAAGAGCATCTTTTTCCCTGATATAGAAGCTTGTTGTAAAATGTTATTGATTAGATCCTGCCATATTTTTAAAAAGTTTTGAACAGATTCTGTGAGTGAGAATTAGATTTTTTTCCAATTTCAAATAGTATATGACATCAGTTACCCATTGACTTAAAAGTGGTGGGCTGGGATGCTTCCAGTTGAGCGAGATAAAGTGCAATTTTTATGTACTGTAAAGTAAATGTATCATTTATTTGCAGAACTAATGCACATAATGCCATAGTAAATCGGATTAATGAGTGAGTCCATGGTTTGGAATTAAAACTCTTGGCCACAAGAAGCTAATGCCTTTGGACTGTCTTGTTTCTACCGAGAGACTGTGACGGTCCGGGTTGGCTCCACGGTCCCTGGCAGCTTGAACCCAGAGCCGCAAATAACAAAACTGATGATGAGGACACACACAGTCTGCAAGAAGTGGTGTAAAGTGTTAAGAGTGTTTTTATTTACAAAAACAAACAGTGTTCAAAGTGTGGTGCAGTCCAGTTAATAAATAATCGATAAAAGTGATGTGCAAAAAAGTGGAAGTTAAAAAGTTCAAACAATAAATGATCCTTTCAAAGGAGGTTAAATATCAACGGCAAAAATATCCTTCCTTTAAAACACAATCCGAGCCTCAGTGTTCCTCTCTAAAAACCAACATCTCCTAAGCTTACTCTTTCCGGATCCCTCTGCATGAGGGGACGTCCACCAATGAACACAGACCACCCTTAAATCCTTCTCAGGTCCCTGTTGCCAGTCCCTCAGCATTTTAAAGATGACTTATCAAGCTTTGCTCCTTTCTACTTCCAAGCCACAGTCCGTCGGGCCTTTGTGGGCCCCTCTGCCACCCCGCCTTGAGCGTCTGGCCATATGCTTCTCTTACGGGACTCACTTTCTCGTCCTCCCTCTTCCCCTCTCATACTGCACTGGCTCCTTCCCATTCCTGCTCTTCTTTAATTTCACTCTCCTTTAATCTTGTTCTTTTCTTTTTCTCCTCTGTGGGACTCGGCAGCAGTGCTAATGACGGAAATGGATCAATTCCTCATGTGCACATGAATGTCTGATCGCCCGCTCCCACATCTGTCTCTGGAGCTGCTGTGCCATGCCACCCAAGTCCCAAAAATCCATCCAGCCATCCATTATCCAACCCGCTATATCCTAACTAAAGGGTCACGGGGGGTCTGCTGGAGCCAATTCCAGCCAACACAGGGTGCAAGGCAGGAAACAAACCCCGGGCAGGGTGCCAGCCCACTGCAGGACACACACACACACACACACTAGGGACAATTTAGGATCGCCAATGCACCTAACCTGCATGTCTTTGGACTGTGGGAGGAAACCCACGCAGACACGGGGAGAACATGCAAACTCCACACAGGGAGGACCCGAGTCCCAACAATACACAAGTGTATTTATTTATTTATTTATTCATTCATCTAAAACGCACATGCCACAGACCCACTGTATCACAGGGACCTCCTTACATTGGGTTGGGTTGATCCCAGGTTAATCTCTTGGCCTTATTGGTAGGGCCATACTGTATGTTTCATATGATATGAAAGAATTCAGTCAGATTTCTTGATTACTGCAGAAGAAATGACAGCCGGTATTAGCCATTTCAACTTTTGGAACCTTGTTCCCAGTTTAATATTTTCAGGTCTCCTGACAAGTTACACATACGAGCAAAACCATCAAAGTTTAACATGGTCCAAATATCTAATAATAAAAAATAAATAAATTACTAATGAAATGGTAGGAACAGATACACAATTAACAATAAGAAAAATCTTTTTTCTTTGTACTTTTTTCCAAGGTAAAACACACACCCACACACCCACTTCTGAGCAACACTAACATTGAATTTTGACTTTTACTTTTCAATGAGCGTATTTGGTTGTCTGTTTTAATTGCTCCACTGCATAGTCTAGAAATGATCAGGCTGCAGTGTAAATGTTGCTTGGAAGTTTTGTCTTTAACCAATTAATCTCTTTTCATGTGCGGACCACCACTCTCAAACAACTTGTCTGCTTATTTTCTTCTTTGCTATTGTGGCCTGCAGAGGGCGCACCTGCCACCCAAACCTGACACAGACAGACGCAGGACACAAGTTCAGCACACATTTATTTTATTTTATTTTTTTCTTTTTCCTTGTGGGAAACACCTTGCCCTGTTTCCCTCCTACACAGCCCAGTTTTCTGCACTAAAACATAGCACAAAACACTCTTTTTCTCCTTTTCCTCTCTCTCTCTCTCTCTCAGTTCACCTCCACTCCTCCTGGCAAGCTTCGTCTCCCTTCCTCCCAACTCTGGCTCCTGGAGTAGTGGCAGCTGGCTTCTTTTATGGGGCACCCGGAAAGGGCTGCAAGTGTCTGGTGACCTTTCGACAGCGATTCTGGGCGTGGCGGAAGTGCTGCAACAATGCAGTACCTGCATTGCCCCCTGGCGGTGCCGAGCTCAACTCCCATGGAGCCCTGTACGAGTCTGAGGCACTGCTACCTAGTGCTCTGTGGAAGTAATGCCCTGAATAAGCTCTCTCCCCAGGTCATTCCACTGTAGAGGTATCCCAGCCAGGAAAAACTGTAGTCCCTCTCTGCTGAACCTGCAATGCTTGAGCTTGACAGTAGCACTGTTCCCTGCCACTTCGTCATTTTCAGCTGTTTTTCCTCTTGATGGAGGAACTCTCTGTCTTGTTTGACAACTCTGGAGATTTAAAGTTTTCCTTTGTTTTGTATTTCTACTTTGTGTAAGTTGTTGCTAGAGGGTTATGCTATCCCTTCCTCTTCACACAAACTTTTTTCCAGTCTATTGGAAGATGAGAAGAAGATCAGCCAGTTGTTCATCACACTGCAAGAAGCGTGTAGGGTTTACCGTTATTATTCTGGTGGTACAGCAGTTAATCGCGTATCACTCTTCCAAGCCAATATATATTTTTCACATTTTTCACATTCATGCAATGAAATTACACTATATCTGTGGACACCTGACCATGAGGTTGAGCTTCTTGGATATCCCATTCCAAAACCATGGGCATTAATTTGGAATTGCCCCCCACACAAACATCCCCCCACCCCCACTTTTTACGGCTTTGTCTCCACTCTGAAGGTTTTCCACAAGATTTTAGTGTGCCTGTGGAAATTTGTGTTCATTCAAAAAAGTCAGGTGCTGAAGTTGGATGAGTAGACCTGGCTCACAATTTATCTCAAAGGCGTTCAGTAGGGTTGTGGTCAGGGCACTGTGCAGGCCACATGAGTTCCTCAATTTCTTTATGGGCCTGTCTTTGTCCACAAGACAAAAATAGAGCCTTCAACAAACTGTCGCCATAAAGTTGGAAGTTTTAATTACCTTAAATGTCTTTCTGTGCTGTACCCTTCACTGGAACCAACTGGCTGAACCCCTCCAGACCCTGATGTAATCCCACCTCCACCTTGAATGCATCTATCACTCCCACCGCAGACCTCACCACTGTCACACTTCCCTCGTACATATCCTGTACAACTCTTACATACTTCTCTGCCACTCCCGACTTCCTCATACAATACCACAGCTCCTCTCGAGGCACCCTGTCATATGCTTTCTCCAGGTCCACAAAGACGCAATGCAACTCCTTCTGGCCTTCTCTCTACTTCTCCATCAACATCGTCAGAGCAAACATCACATCTGTAGTGCTCTTTCTTGGCATGAAACCATAATGCTGCTCACTAATCATCACCTCACTTCTTAACCTAGCTTCCACTACTCTTTCCCATAACTTCATGCTGTGGCTCATCAATTTTATCCCCCTGTAGTTACTAAATAAGTAAATAATACCATGTGACAATTAACCACCAACAACCCATTGACAATACCTATGATATAGGAACAGGAACCATCAATCATCCATCAATCAATTGCCCCAAAATGAAAGCTGTATGAACGATAAAGATCACTGCAAATTAATTATCATAAATATATAAACACTACAGAAAAAATAAATAAATAAACAAACAAAAACCAAAGCTCATTTCACCAATATACAAAAAAGTAAATATCAATGAAAATCAACTGAGACCAGGCTATTGCTAGCATTACTGAAAGTCCTTGATTTTCTCACTGCAGATCCAAAATGAAGGACTGTATGTATTCACGTAAGTGAACAGATTTACACAGGGAACTATATTTTACTAATTCAGATTGACAACAATGGAAAAAGCCAAGAAAGATAATGAGATGTCACCTGTGACTGTAAGCAGTGTAGCTATGTGACTGTGCGGTCACCCGGCCTCCCTGCAACCCAGCGATATCAGTCTGCTGAGCTTTGAAGTGGTGCTTTCTTGAAAGGTTCTATACTGACTGACTATCAATTCTACTGTTTCAAAATGTTTGGTGGTTGACAATGTTGCATCCTTTATGTTGTATTTACTCTGTTGCAGAAACTCAGAGGCCAGACTGAGGCGCTGTATATCCTGACCAAATGCAACAACACAAGATTTGAGTTCATATTCACCAACGTGGTTCCTGGAAGTCCTCGGCTGTTCACTTCAGTTATAGCAGTGCACAGGTAATTAATACGAGGGAAATACTGTATATTTATTATGCATGAGGCAATACACTTCGCCCACGATACAGTTCATACTGTGATTCAGGCTTCATGATATAATATTCCACAATATAATATTTTTATAAATGAAATGTACTGTATGTTTAGTGTTACCTGTTATTAGACATTTATAAATTAGAACACTGCAAACAAATTGAAATTTGTGCCCATGCATATGTTTTTATTTTGTTTTTGTAAGCTTTTTAAATAGTAGCATAAAATATTTGCACTGCAGTAACGTAAGAGGTGTTGTGTGTTGATTAGCATATACATTTAAAAATTTCACCATATTCTGTATACATGACATTAAAACATTAG
>JANRMT010062814.1:21868878-21884627 GCA_026402145.1 Polypterus bichir lapradei | reverse complement strand
CCCCCCCCCATCTGACACTGCTGTTTTCATATAAAGATGGATTGAAATGTAAGTAATCACCGTAGACCTCAGCTTTAACGTTTGTAGTGCACCATCTATTGGATTGCATGTTGCGATCAATGTATTGCCTTTGACATTCCAACAGATGGTGCATCACAAGCAATTGTAGTAAGAAAATGCATTCCATTTGTCATTCCAACAGTTGGTGCATCACAAACAATTGTAGTATGAAAATGCATTCCATTTGTTATTCCAACAGATGGTGCATCAGAAACATTAACAGTGCTTTTATAAATCCATAGCAAGTGGCATATAATTGGACATAGCAACCAAATGGACGCATAGATACAGAGGCATACAGACACTTGTCCTTTTATTATGGTGGATATACTGTGCGTGTGTGGGAAGTTGTATTTGTAAAAGTATCGGTGGAAGGATGAACAATTTGTAGAAAAATAATTCTTGAGTGTTCTTTGCTATTGTTTTTTTATAGAGCCTATGAAACATCAAAAATGTACAGAGACCTAAAATTAAGAGGCGCTCTGATTCAGAACAAACATCTACGACTGCTTCCTCAGGAGCAAGTTTATGATAAAATTAATGGAGTGTGGAATTTATCCAGTGATCAGGTATGCTTTTAAGAGATTACACATTTCAGTTTAATTTGATATAATGCAGTTGCCATCGATAAGTTTATAGCTGTGCAAAAAAAAAAGTGTATATATTATACACATTTAAAGACCAGCCATTTTTAATTGAAAGCAAAGTTACAAACATGATAATAAAATATGAAGGCAGGTAACATGATGGTACACTTTACAGCAGTGCTGTGTTGCGGCCTTAAGAGTCTGGGTTCTGTTCCCAGCCTGGGGTGAGTGTGTTTGTCCGTCCGTCCGTCTGTCCCCAGTTTGCTTCTCACATTCCAGTCTCATTTCTGTTTAGCTGTTTTATAAGAACAAGTGAAACAAATAAACATTCTGAATCGAGTGGTGGTCTGTTCACTTTGAGCTACATTTTTTTTGTATGAAAATGTGCTATATAAATAAAAATGTTCCATTAGCTGTAGTAATTGGCTGATAATTACAAAGTTGACCAAAATGAAAACCTGCAACCACTGCAGCCCCCAAGGTGTTGACAGTCTGGACTTAGGATATAAATACCTTAAATAGATGAACTGTCGTGATGCACGGATACCCAATCAGCAAACAAAATCCACAGCACCTCGTAGGTCTGCCCAGCATCACCCAGAGCTGCCACTTCTGAGTGAGACAGCAGAAGCCACAAATTCACTCGCTGTTGTGCTCTTGATGCCCACTTCAATAACTGTGACACTTTCGGTCAAAGTTTCTTTCTTTGTGGCATTTTTGTTGTTCTGTGTAACTCCAAGTTAACAAGCAGGAAACATTGCTTTTTTTTTCATTTTTGAACAGAGTTAAACAAAGTACAATGCCATTTACACTTCTGTGCCACAGACCAGCACATCAGCTCTAGTTAGTTAGAAGCACGTTATTTCAGGAGTAAATTGGGCTAAAATAGAAGGAAACATCCTAACAATGTCTGTATTTTCTCGTAAACCCAGTAATGAGTGATTTATAATACATTTTAGGTTAAAAATTTAATTTTTAGGCTTTCAGAGGCCTGTAGGACTAATTAGGAGGTGATGGCCGCTTTTTTGCTTTGCACTTTCATTACACCAAGAGTATTTCAATGGTTTTGTTTGGGGGTCATTGGAACACGTCTCCTGGGCCCGAGGCTTATGGGGGGGAGCCAGGGTGGTCTATGCAGAAATTCATTGTTTTTGTAACACCGCCATCAGTAACAATTGTGGCACAGAGTGATGGTGACAACTGCATGGGGCTACCGAAGCTGGGAATGGATAATGTCTTTATGCACTCATTAAGCAATTAGTAAAGTTTATAATTGAATTTTATGAGGACTTGTCATAGCGCTCTGTGCATTCACACAGTGAAAAGCGCTATACAAAATTAAAATGGAATTGAATTAAATATTGACTTGAGTGGCCCATTATCCCTCCTCCCCATTACAGTTAAAAGCGGCCTCCCACCAAAGACCACTAGTTGGATTATGAAAAGTAGCAATTAGTCCTCAACACTGCGCGAGTGACCCCAAAAGCAAGCAGGCTATGACCAAAATTTATAAGGAGAGTCTGAGTGTTGGGAGTGAAGGCTTATCTGGCAGGAAGAAGAGGCCTTGGTCATAAAATAGAGAGAGATGATAAGTGGAGTGTTGTCTTATTTTAAAGGTGGGCAAGCCTCCCTACTAGTAAACAGCAACCATGTAGAGAGTCCAGAAACCCCACTGGGTGGTGATTTTCATCCTCCTCTCTGCATTCACTCATATTTTGTGTTCATTTGTTGATTAACAAAAAAAAAAACACCATTTTTATAAGTTTTGGCCTTGTTGGCATTTATTCAGGTTATGGAAGGTTACCTTAGGGGCCTCCTCCTACCACAATATATACCAATCTATTCATTTATAGGTTCAAGGTTTTTATTTAGTCATTTTTACACAAGAAAATGTGAAATTTGCCTTCTCAGTTGAATTCAATAAGACTGGTTTGGGGAGCAATGTGAGTCTGGGTCGCAGTGGTAGCAGGTTTTATTTCCAATCCTAATTCTTAATGAGAGGTCAGTTATTTCTGTTGAAGCCTTTCCTTTTCAAGTGACATTTTAATGCTTCATTTTCATTGTTTCACTTGTTCCCCACCTGTAATTGCTTATTTTAGTCTTGAACAGCTGCATTCCCTGTTTTTTTTTTAATTGCTCCTTATTAACAATAATATGCAGATAGATAGTGTGGACCACCAAGGGGCATACAGCTCCCCAAACCCAGACACAACTGACAGAGAGCCCAGTCTTGCCACACATCACACGTTTATTTTACGTGGGGAAGAGCATTTCCTTTGCTCCCCACTACACAGCACAGTACAAGTACCAAATAGCACAGATGAACACAGTCCTTACTTCTTCTCTTTCTTTTCTTTCTCTCTATTGGCCTTCACTCCTCCTCAGCAAGCTTTGTCCTCCAGCTCCTGACTCTGGCGGTTGGCACCTTTTATAGGGTACCCGGAAGTGCTCCAGGTGTCTAGTGATCTTCTTCTGGCAGCAATTCTATGTGTGGCAGAAGCCCAATGTAATAAGGCTGTGTAGGCTCTGCAGCACCCACAGAACTCAACAGGGCTGTAGCAAACTCCAGCTCCCAGCACATCCTGCAGGAATCCGTGGTGCTGTAGCAACCCAGGGGGGCTGCCCTCAATCCACTAGGGGGAGATAAAGACTCGAAGACACTCTCGCCTGCGGCCCTTCCATTATACAGGCCTCCCAGCCAGGCAAGGACCCTGGCTGTCCACAACACCACATACAGATAGATGAATAGGTGAAAGGAACTATATAATAGATAGAAAGATAGATAGACAGGTGAAAGGCACTGTATAATAGACAGATAGATATTGACCCAGAGAGAACAGAAATTTAAGCACCATTAGCCAAGAATTATACCAAATTATACAGAAACATTTAAGTACACACTATACAAATAACAAATACTATACAAATAATGCAGTCACAAGTTGGTGAATACAATAATGGCAGTGCAATAGGAATTGTGCAAATAATACTCTACTAACAAAGTGACAGGTGGCACATAACATTAAGGAGCCAGCAGTTCTCCATCTAACTTGCAGATATGTAAAGTCAAATATCATACTGCTAAATAAGAAGAGAGATCTTTTAAGAATATGAGTGTTTTATTTGCCTATTTCCTGTTTCACTTGTTCTGCAGAAGCTTGAAATTTTGTTAACCATTTGCAGATATGCTCAGTATTATAGTTTTTTTTATTTTTTTTATTCAGTTGTACAAAGAGCAATGTGTACTTTTTTCTTACAGGGCAATTTGGGTACATTTTTTATTACAAATGTACGCATCGTCTGGCATGCAAACATGAACGACAGCTTTAATGTCAGCATACCCTATCTTCAGATTGTAAGTGTTTCTATTCTGTGTGTTTCTATAAATAAAACATACATACACGCTCAAATATGTTAAGGTGAGGGGTGGGGGGCAAGAAGGCCCGGCAGGGTCTTTATTTTATCACGTTGCTGAAGACAACCGGCTTAAACTGACAAACTCTTACTCAGGCCTATAGGGGATTAGTGGCGACTATACTCACCAGCGGCATCCCAGTGAGGTTTGGGAATACCACACTGAAGGAGAGGAAAGCCCACAGAGGACTATTAGAAGTACTGAGATAATAACAGGGTCTCGCTTACCTTCTCTAGAGACTTTCTTCATCTGTTGTTGCTGGAATAAGTCTAGGGCCATCTTTGAAGACCCAAACCAGCCAGGACAGTCTCTGCTCACATGGAGGATCTCAGGTGGTGCAGACCAGACAGCATCAAAGCTCACAGCAAACACTATTACTGGGGCCTCCATAATGTTTGGGACAAAGACACATTTTTCCTTGATTTACCACTCTGCCCCACAGTTTAAAATGACAAATCAAACAATTCAGACATGATTAAAGTGCACATCGCAGACTTACATTTAAGGACATTTGCATACATTTTGGTCACACCATTTAGACATTACAAAACTTTTAACACATGGCCCCCATTTCAGGGCACCATAATGTTTGGGACAATTGGTGTCGCATGTGTTTGTGATTTCTCAGGTGGGTTTCATGTCTTCATACGACACCTCGGCTTGGCTTTTACCCTTTGGAGTCTGCAGTTGCCATTGATCAACATGAGGACAAGAGCTGTGTCAATGAAAGTCAAAGAAGCCATTGTGAAGCTCAGAACAAGAGGTAAACCATCAGGGACATCAGTAAAAACATTAGGATGACCAAAATCAACTGTCTGGAATATCAGGAAGAAGAAAGAACACACTGCTGAGCTCAGTAATCACAAAGGGACTGGTAAACCAAGGAAGACCTCCACTGCTGACGATAGAAGAGTCCTCACTATGGGAAAGAAAAAGCCCCAGCGCCTGTCTGACAGATCAGAAACAGTCTTCAGGGGACATGTCAGAGACGACTACCACCTGAAGACTTCATGAAAGAAACGCAGAGGCCACCCTGCAAGGTGCAGACCACAAAAACAGGATGGCCAGATTAGAGTTTGTGAAAAAGGACTTCAAAGAGCCTGCAGAATTCTGGGGAAAGGGTCTTGTGGGCAGACAAGACAAAGATGAACCTGCAACAGGGTGATGGAGAGAGCAAAGTGTGGAGATGCAAAGGAACTGCCCAAGATCCAAAGCAGATGACCTAATCCTTTAAACATGCTGCTGGGGGTTGTTATGGCTTGGGCATTTATGGCTACCAAAGGTCCTGGCACACTTCTCCTAATTGATGAGGGAACTGCTGACAGCCGTGGCACAATGAATTCTGAGTTGCAGAGAAACATCCGAGTTCTAATAAATTCCTCCAGACTCACTGGATGGCATTTAAAACAACCCTCAAAACAAGCAGGAGCTGAAAATGGCTGCATTAGAGGCTTGGCAGAGCATCACCAGAGAAGACCCTCAAGCACCTGCTGATGTCTATGAATCACAGACCTCAAAAAGTCATTGCATGCATGGGGTAGGTGACAAAGTCCTAGATATGACGACTTTAACGGCCTGCCATTGCTGTGCCCCAAACATTATGGTGCCCTGGACAGGGGGCACCTTTTAGAAAAAGTGTTGTCATTTCTACATGGCGTGACTGAAATGCATGTAAATGTACCCATAAATAAAGGTCTGCAATGTGCATTTTAATCACGTTTGAATTTCTTGATTTGTAATTGTGGAGCGATTGGGTAAATCAAGGAAAAATGTGTCTCTGTCTCAAACATTATGGAGGGCACTATATAGTAGATTTTTTCTAGCTGTTTCCAGATTAATGGCTCAGGACAGATATCCTCCCCCAACGTATTTCTAACTATGTAATATTTCCTTTTTTTTGGTATGTATTTCTCTCTTATTATACGTTAATGCTTTATACATATATGCCTTGTAAATATACCATAAATGCTGGTGTAGGCTATAGATGTTAACAGAAAATGGAGGTGATATACAGAGGTGCTTTTTATATTGTCGATTATTTATTGTTATTTTTTATTATTTGTTGTGTTGTCGTGTTTATTTGTGTTTAATTTTTTATGGAGAGAACTGCACAAAGATTCAAATGCTCGGGTATATCTCTGTATGCTTGCAAATGACAAGTAAAGGATCTAATAAATGTTCTAATTACAAAGAAAAGAAAAATTGAACCCTGCAACCCTGTAAAATAAATACATTTGTTGAAAAGTACTAAAGGTTTAAAATTAACAATCTGTAACAATTTTTTTTTTTTTTTTTTTTTGAAGCGATCAATCAAAATCCGGGATTCCAAGTTTGGCCTCGCTCTAGTAATTGAAAGTTCACAACAGGTAAATCACAAAATCACAGCTCCGATGTCACGTGCAGTGTTTATTATCGGTGACACGTTTATTTTTAATGCACCTAATGTCCTTTCCTGTTTTTTCATTTCCAGAGTGGGGGATATGTACTTGGCTTCAAAATAGACCCCGTTGAAAAGCTACAGGATGCCGTGAAAGAAATTAACTCCCTGCACAGAGTTTACTCAGCCAGCCCCATTTTTGGAGTGGATTATGAAATGGAAGAAAAGGTTAGGCATCTCCTATTTTTAATTTTGCTTCTGAATTTAGGGGAGCCTCTCGGGGGAACTGATCACATGACAGAGAGCCGAAAACAGCCATGTCAATATCCCAGACACATGCAAAGCTCCTACTCCAAGCGGTTTGACTGGCCCTGTGACACGACAGCAGTTTTCGGTTGCAAACTTCATTTACACAATCTTAACGAGATGGAAGCGGTCGTGGCCAGTCGTGTAGTTTGATATCCCTAGCAACTCGGGTAGACCAGTCTGTGACTTGCCACCCCCCAAAAAAATCACAACAGGTTTGATTTTGTTTGAAGCTGTAGGGTCAGGCTGTGCTGTGTCTGTGCGAGAACAGACAACCAGTAAGCACTCACTTGGAGGAACAACGCATGCAGAGCAGCCACCAGGAAACAGGAAGCACACGTTTTGGACCTTGCAAATGAAAAAGAGGCTCGTTTGTAGGGTCTCATCTTATATAGAACAGGGCCTGGATTATGTCTAAACTTGCCGTACCTGGAAAGCATTACTACAGCTCAGTATTTATTGATATTTAGTGTTGTCCTCTGTCAGAAGGTTGACAGATGTGACTCTCCAAGATCGGCGCTTCTCTGCTAGCCCTCTTGATTTGGCCGTAATTCCTTAACCTCCTTAGCGTTTTTTTTTTTTTTTTTTCTCAAAAAACATGTAAAAAGCATTGCATTTTATGGCTTGAAAAATGACATTTTTATTAGGTCTCATCTGTCTACTGTAAAACATGCAAAACACTAAAAGTACAAATACAAAGTAAGAAATGTAGAAAGTATAATAATAATAATATGAACAGCACACTGCACATGTGTGAGTGATGTTGAGTGTCACTTTCGGATTCTCAGAATCACTTTTGGTTTCACAGCCCATTTCAGTTTCACTGCCTGAAAACAGATTTACGTCAAGGTATTTCTTAAGATACGCCATTGTGAGGTTAAGAGAAGGCGTGTCTACACTGTTGCTCAGGTAACGCTCAGGCCTGACGCTTGTGTAAGACCCGCCTGTACCATTGCCCAAGTAGCGCTCGCCATTAACGCTGTTGGCACTTGTGGAGATTCAGCCCCGAACACAGACAAACAGACACCAGATGTCCCAAAACACAACACGTTTATTGCTGCCTCCTGTACACAGCTCCAAACACTGCACAAATCAGCACACAGTCCTCTCCTTTCCCTTTCTTCTTCTCTGTCGCCCTCACTCCTCCTCTCACAAGCTCCGTCATCTTCCTCCCGACTCCAGCTCTTCTAATGGAGTGAGGCGGCCCCTTTTATAATGCCCACGGATGAACTCCAGGTGCTTCACCGTGATCTTCTGGCGGCACTTCCTGGTTCCTGGAAGCACTCTAGGCATACTTGGAATTTCTTCCGGCAGCACATCTGGTTGTGGTGAAAGTGCTGCAGTCCAGGGCTCTATAATCCTCCGGGTGCCCCCTGGTGGTGGCCACGGGCCCCAACAGGGTTGAACTTCTAAGCTCTGATCTGGTGGCCCTGATGCAGAGCAGGGCGGCTGCCTTCTCGTGATCCAGAAAAGATATGTTCCTTCTCCCGGTCCTTGTAGGAGTCCCGGCTGGACAGGATCCCCAGCCATCCGCCACACACTTTTTAATAGCTCGATTAATCCTTGGGTCTTACTCAAGACACGCCTATACCATGGCCCAAATAACGCTTCAGCATTAACACTTACGGGAGACGTGTCTATACCACTGCCCAAGAGACCCTCAGAACTAATGCTTTTAGCACTGTTTTTACAGCCCGAGTGACGCTCGGGGCTAACGCTAAGGAGGTTAATTGTGACCACTTCGCGGTGTCTTCCATTCAGGTTCTTCTTGGTCTTTCTCTTCCTCTAATTCCATCTGTTCTTCCCTCTAAAATCATCACCAGCAGTTTTCCTCCTGACCCATGCATTACGTGTCCTGTGTACTTCCTCTCGGCTATTGCTGTGTCCTTCAGGGGATGCTTCACTGTATCCATTCTCCTTGGGACTTCTTTCTATGCTCAGCTTATTTTCAGCATCTGCTGTTGCTCGAACGCATTCATACTGCATATTGCTTTCCTGTCCAAAGTCCAATTTTCACTGTCATAGTGTAGAACTAAGAATATGTAACATTTCAGATTTCTCTTTTAGAGGCTCAAATTTAGGTCTCCTCTCATCAGGTACTTTAGTTTCCAGAAAGCATCCTTTGCCCTGCCAATTCTTGTCTTGACTGCCATTACTGTATATCCAAATCCCTAAATATTTGTATTAATGATCTTGTTCCAGCTTTTCTCCGTCTACTATGATGATGCACTTGTTAGGCTCCATTCTTGATACTAACATTACTTCTGTTTTCTTCAGGTTTAATCCCAATACCATACTGCTTTCCTGTATTTAGTACACCCTATAACAGTTGCTCTAGATCACCTTCTGCCAAAAGTGTGGTGTCATCTACATATCTTAAACCCTTAATTCCTCCTCAGATCTTCACTCCATCCAAGCCTTGGAGCCCTTCCATCATCAGATATTCACTGTACTGATTGAAAAGTATTGGCAACATGATAACATCCTTGGCAAACTCCCCTCCATATGCCGAAGTCCTGTGAGGTTCCTTCTTTAGTTCTTACACATGCCCTTCCTCTCCAGTCGATGATCTTTATTAGCCTTCTGTCTATCTCTGGTATTCCAACCCTTGTTAGTACCTCTACCAAACGTATCATGTCGTACACCTATCAAACGCCTTCTTGAACCCAATTTAGCACATGCATATGTCTTTGCTCAGCTCCCATGCTCTTTCACAAATGGTTCACAATGCAAAGATGGCATCTCTGGTACCTCTTCCCTTACAAGTCCCTTTTGGCTGTCAGATCGATTTCTCTCTGTGATTGGTTCAGTTCTATTTCTGACCAATTTAAGTTAAGATTTTAGAAGCATGGGATATCAGACTAATCATACTATACTCCTCACAATCCTTTGCCTTCTTAACTTTTGGTAGTGGGGGCGAATATCCATTTGATGAGATCTGATGAAACCTTGCCTGTTGAGTGTTCCATATTCGTACGTTGTGTCATCACCTGCATTCCTTTGTTTGCAAGTAGCTGTAAAAACTCCCCTGGGATTCCTTCAATTCCTTCTGCCTTGTTCTTTGGTAATCGTTTTGGCTAACAGAAAAAGCGGTCGAGTCTGCAATATTCTGGAAATGTGAAACTGTGCTGGGAAGTTGTCACAGAGTCGTGTAGCTCGTCATCCCCTGCAGTTCCTAGTCATTTAATATGGCGTCCTCAGGGACGGGATCAGCAACTAGAGTCATCAGGTTTGACATCCTCTCTGACTAGAAGTTGTGTAATGCGATGTCAGCTTCTTATCACACTGGCTTCCAGTATTCACTCATTCTGAGACTGACAGCAGTACTTAGTTGGCAAATGCTGGCTGTCGTTCTAGCCAGGGTGAGGGCAGCTGAGTGGTGTTTCCTAAAGGTATTTGTTCTCCTCATCAGTGTACATGGGAATTCAAGGTGCAGTGTGCACAGAATAAAACGGCTCTTATATCAGAATAAAACAGGATTATAAATTCTGTTATATATTATTTGTATGCCTACTAGTAATATGCTGTTTTTTGTTTAGGGTATGTGATGAGGGGTAACCCACTGGTGCAAAGGTTATCAGTCTGGGCCCTGTCTATGTGAAGTTTTCATGTCCTCCCTGTGCCTTAATAGGCTCTCTCTAGATTTGCTGTACAAGTTAAGTTTATGAGTAACACCTAAATTGATTTGTTGTGCTAAGCAGTAGTTGCATCCTTGGGCAAAGCGTTTGATTTACCAGTCAGTTTACATCCCCATCCCCTCTTCTGTTCATGAGCTCTGGGTAGAAACCTAAAGAATGAGCCCTCAAGTACAAGTGGCTGAAATGAGATTCCCTTGCTGAGTTTCTAGGCTTACACTCTGACAGGGTAAAGAGCCCAGCAGATGCTCTTCTGTATCGGGAGGAGCCAGTTCAGTTGGCACTGCCAACTAGAAGAAGACTGAGGAGGCAGATTCATGAAATGTTACATGGGATTGTATCTCTTGACTGACCTGTTAGCATCAATAAATTGTCCAGAAAGTTTTGGAAGGAGTTGCTGAGTATAGGATGATCTGATCTGTTAAAATCAGCATTTTGCCACTGATAAAGTAAACATACATACAGTGGAACCCGATTTGGTCGTGACCTGAAGTAATTTCCCCCATAGGATTGTATGTAAATGCAATTAATCCGTTCCAGACCGTACGAACTGTATATAAATATATATATTTTTTAAGATTTTTAAGCACAAAAATAGTTAATTATACCATAGAATGCACAGCATAATAGTAAACTAAATGCAATAACATTGAGAAAACCTTGAACAGAGAAAACTAACATTGCAAGAGTTCACGCTACAGCCTTACGAACTGCTAGCTGTAAAAACTTTTTTTTGAATGAGTTTTAAGTACAGGGAAAAAAATGAACATTTAAGAAATGCTTAATTTATACAAAAACTAACAATTAACAACCAAGAAAACTAACCTTGCATGAGTCAAGTTCTGGCATGAACAAAGTGAGCAGGAAGCTGGGTGGAGAGGAGATTACAGTTTTGAGGTAAAGTCCCTCTGTACGATGCACGTCTGACCGAGAACAATGTACTGTACAGGGAGGGACTGAACACGTGCGGAAATCATCAGCACATACGAACCGGAAGGGAAACTGGCTTGTTCGTCACCCAAGTGTTTGGTCATGAACAGATGCAAAAGTTTGGCAAACTTTTTGGTCGTAACCCGATTTGTACGTGTTCCGAGACGTTCATGACCCGAGGTTCCACTGTATTTGATATTGTATCCCTACAGGTGAAGTGCAAACTAACAGGAACACCTATCCATCCATCCATCATCCAACCTGCTATATCCTAACTACATGGTCACAGGGGTCTGCTGGAGCCAATCCCAGCCAACACAGGGCACAAGGCAGGAAACAAACCCCCGGGCAGGGCGCCAGCCCAGGAACGCCTAATACTGTATTAATAGAAAAAAACGAATTAGGAGTACGGCCACCCTTTGCCATCAGAGCATCTTCAGTCTATCTAGGATGGCCATCACGCTAGTCCAGAGCTGTCTATACATAGATATTGAACCATTCTTCAAGAAAAATGTCCCCATTACTTTAAGGTTGGGAAGGAGGTGGAAATCTACATTGTATTCTGTGCTCTAGAACTTCCCCCACATGTTCAGTGATATTTAGATCAAGTGATTGGGAAGACAATGGAAGGAGTTTGAGCTCATCCTGGAGTTTATGAACGTACTCTTAAAATACTAGATAGAGGAACATCATGAGGGAGCAGCATTTGTACCGTAGCGTTCACCTGCTTCTATAAATGCCCCTGCATTCCCTGTCCATTATACAACTATGCAGAGCAGTCATAGGACCCTAATAACTCTCATAAATCATGGCTGTCTATACCACTACTGATCCCCCTACATGTTTAGCAGCTGGCAGCAGATATTGTAGGCATCCTCCAGATGTAACTCAGCTGGATATAGAAAATGGGACGCTGTTCAGGGGTACTGGTTTTGTATGCCTTACACTGGCTGGCCTTGAATACAAGAAGTTTCTTAATGACAACTGTGCCATAAATTCCAGCTTTGTAAACCTCATTGTATACAATTTTTGCCGCTACTGTGTCACAAATGTTGTGTGTGGCATTTAGCAACTAATCTGTGAAGCACCCATCTGACCCCAGTGGGTCAGCTATTTATCTTTGCTGATGTAGTTCATTCTTATTTTGGTATATGCTGTCATTATTTTGTTTCCCTTAGCGCACTAAATATTTATACAATTTTATGACCAATGTGCTTGCAGTATGGGCACTGACTGTTTGGCCTCTGTGGTACTCTGCTAGTTTCCTGTCAGAATGTTTTTCTTTTTTATTTCATTATATTCCATGTAGTTCCACAAACTTGAATATCGAAGTGGTAATTGTCAGACCTCTTTTTATAGCTGACACATAGCTGTTAGATGGCAATACACTCTGTATGACTCACCTAGGCAGGCACATTTGTATCTGTGATGTAGCTACTTGAAGTTAAATTCTTTCATCATATGCTGTTTCTGTCATTATGTCCGCCCCCGTGTATTAGGTTTATCTACATTTGTTGTTTTGCTTGCCAACAACATAAACAAGTTCAATCAGGGAACAGAATGGTGTCACAGTCTTGTCTTTCCTCTCAGCCTCAACCACTTGAAGAGCTTACTGTGGAGCAAGCTCAGGACGATGTGGAAATTGAGCCAGATGAGCAGACTGATGCCTTTGTGGTGAGTATCAAGCACGTCCAAAATATCTCTGCCTCTACTGAAGGGCAGCCAGTCTTTTCAGTGTCAAAAAAAAAAAAGCAAAGCGTTTAACAATCGCTCCAGAAATAAACACTGATTTGAAGCAAGTCTTTCTGTACCTTCTGTAATTAGATGTGATCCATGCCTCGATGTGCGCACGTCACTGTCTAGTCATACTGAGTCATTGATGGAGTGTGTTTTTGTGAGCTAATGCTACAATGAAATAGCCTATTTTTAATTTCTCTAAGCTGTGCTGACATTTACAAAGTGGTTATTTTTAGAAAAAAACAATTCATATAGCAAAATTCTAGTCAGTTATTTATTAAATGTTAATTAAGCCATAATTAGAATGATGGCACGTTGTGGGGTTTTTTTCCCCCTATTTACAGTGCCTATAAAAAGTTTTCACCCCCTTGGAAGTTTGTACGTTTTTAATTTATAAAACATTGCATTACAGTAAATTTAATTTGGCCTTGTTGAGAGTCTTTAATGTCAAAGTGAAACCGGATCTCTGCAAAGTGGCCTTTTAAATTAATTACAAATATAAAAGGAAAAAAATAATTGATTGCATAAGACGACACCCCGACAGCCTTGGGTCTGTATGTAGAGTCACGCGTTTAGAGTTCTCAGCAGTCTCTTGCTGGCTTCCCTCACTGACCTTCTTCCTGCACAATCACTCAGGTTTTTGTGGACATCCTGCTTAAGGCAGATTTACAGCTCTGGCCTATTCCTTCCATTTTTTAAAGATTGATTTAACTGGACTCCAAGGGATAGTCAGTGACTTGGAAACTGTCTTGTGGTTTACAATCTCCTTTTCATGGAGTTGCTTGGGGTGTAGGTTAGGCCACCATACTGACTGCTGTTGCATCCTACGCAACTGTGCTTGATCTTACTCAGGAAATGATCCCAGTCGCCCCACGGGAGAAAGACTTTCTGAGACTATGGTCATAAAGCTTATGGAGCTGTTTCTGGACAAAGGCAGAACCGTAACAACAGCAGCTGAAGTCACTTCATTACACATGTACTTTGTCAGCGTGCCTGTGTCGATCAAACAGAAGAAGTTCTGTGCAGTCTACAAGTAAATAAATCAAGGTGTTGTAGGAAGAAGCCCTGTGGGTGGAGCCTCTGCAGTGCAGGATTTCGCCACTAATCACTACACACATTTTAACAGGTTGTCCCCAGATATGTCTTCCTGTTTGAGAATTCTGTTCACTTTGACATTAAAGAGTCTTTTTCTGCTGGTCAGTGTCAAGAAAGTTAAATTAAATTGACTGCAACACAATGTTGTACAACAATAAAATGTGAACAATTTTACAGGTACTGTAATCGACAATCCAATAAATGTTTCTTTGCCTTCAATTCAGTTAAGTTCAGTTCACATTGCAGTGCGATATTTAATGTGCATTAAAAAATTAACACTGATTGTTAAAGTCAGAGAGGCGAGATTGCGTTGGGTTGGACATGTGCAGAGGAGAGATGCTTGGGTATATTGGGAAAAGAATGGTAAGGGTGGAGCTGTCAGGTAAGAGGAAAAGAGGAAGGCCATGAAGGTGATGGGTGTGACAGAGCAAGATGACAAGGACAGGAAGATATGGAAGAAGATGATCTACTGTGGGAACCCCTAATGAGAGCAGCCGAAAGAAGAAGTTAACAAAGGGGTACATGGTGGTTCAGTGGTTAGCACCCTATTCCATCCTAGGCCTGGTCACTATCCTTATAACATTTGCATGTTTTTCTTTTTATTTTGTCTGCATCCCAGATGCAAGTCAGTTTCATGGAATACTTTTAATATGTTTTGGTATGAATTCTTGTGGGTTGCGCTGGTAGCCATTTTTTAATTCTGAAAATTCTTTCTTGCAGGCTTATTTCGCTGATGGCAATAAGGTAAAATTTTGTTATTATACTACATAACCAAACAAATCTCCAAGCACCAGTCACACTTGATGTGGACTTCTACAGAGGCCCAAGTATCTGATGTGCACTCCACAGGCTCCACACACATAGGACAGTCTAATATTTTTTTATTATGTGCGGCTATACAGAGGCAGTGCGCTATAAAAAGGTGTGTCAAAGCCAAATTTTTGACCTATTCCAAGAACAAGCCACTTCCCCATACCTTTTAAAAGTCTTCAGAAAGGTTCCAAGGTAGATGTTTCTCTTGCCCTTTTTGTTATATACAGTACTAGCCCTTCCTCGCGGCTCCACCCACGTAGTAGTGAAACAGGACAAACTTTAAAAATCAATAAACAAAAAGCTATTGCCTAGCTAAGCAGAGGCAAGTTACACTCCAAAACACACAGGTAGACCGACTCCCCACTCCTAATGTCACACTTCCCCCCCCCCCCATCAGCCTGCAGCCTCTGTCTCGGATTAGCGCAAATATATTGCTCCTGCAAGCGAACTGTGATTCTCGGCGCAATGAAAGAAGTCGCAAAATCAACCAGAATGTTCAAGCAAATTCTACAAAACAACCCGAACTAAATCCTTAAAGTAGTTCTCTTGTTTGCTAGCTAAGCAGTGTGTAAGATATATCTTTATATAAGCCAAGCCCTGCCCCCTCCATCTCTCTCAGATTTGTGCAAATAAATTAGTACCACAAGCAAACTATGATTCTTAGCGCAATGAGAGAAGTCGCAAAATCAACTGGAATGTTCAAGCAAATTATAGGAAAAAAAACCCCGATCTAAATCCGTTAAGTAGTGTGTGTGTGTGTGTGTGTGTGTGTGTGTGTGTGTGTGTGTGTGTGT
>JANRMT010062814.1:21852948-21867753 GCA_026402145.1 Polypterus bichir lapradei | reverse complement strand
CATCTGCCAATAGCGTCCCTTGTATGAAATCAACTGGGCAAACAAACAGAGGAAGCATGTACCATAAATTAAAAGACCCATTGTCCGCAGAAATCCGCGAACCAGCGAAAAATCCGTGATATATATTTAGATATGCTTACATTTAAAATCCGCGATAGAGTGAAGCCGCGAAAGTCGAAGCGCGATATAGCGAGGGATTACTGTGTATATATATATATATATATATATAATATTATAGAGAGAGAGAGATAAGGGGTTAGAAGAGGGAGCAATATATATGCTGTAAGTTTTGTGATTCCCAAGCAGAAAATGTGTGAAAAATTGTAAAAATGGAACAAAAATCCTTCAATGGTTGAGAATTGTCTTAGGCGATGATTCCTTGAGTAAGTCTCTCATTTTTCATGGAAAAGAAAATCATTTCCATGATGGGCAAAAATCAGAGGTGAGCTACATTCAAGACATCACGTAATGGAAAAAGTAGTCAGGAAGGTGAAAGATAAAGTCAAAATGATTGCCGATTAACCATCCATGAAATCGCCGGTGAACTGGAAATCTATTAGGGATCATGTCAAGCAATTGTGTCTATAAACATCTTTGCATGGACAGTATGTTTGCAAAATTTGGGCAAAGATTGTTTGTTAAATGAAGTTCAGAGGCCAGAAACTGATCCTCTTTTCATCGTCTTTTGGCAAAAGTCAAGATTGAGGGGAAAAGAATTAGATTTTTTGACATTCCAGCCAACCAGAATAATGTCAAAGGAGATCTTAGTCATGACTTCCAGCAACGATTTAGAAAGTGACAGGAATGCGGGGACAAATACAAAATTCTCTGGGGCAAAACTGCTGTAATGGTGACAGCACATTTATAATGACGTATTTAAATTTGACTTTGAAATGAATTTTGTGATCACTCCTCATCTTTCATGAGTATTTCTCATGTGTCCCAGGGTCACTCCTTGTGCTCCACACATGCGTGTTTATTATGCACTGCATGCACACTTCATGCTGTACACCTACTTGTACATATATTCCATATATGTGACTCACTTTACTTGCTGCACACACACTTGAGGTGTACTTGTCACACACTGAAATATCTGGCACGCACTCATTGTGCTGCACTCATATTGGATGTTTATTTGCCATGCACCACAAATTGCAGATGTGTACTCTTCCTCCTTCTCATATACTCAATGTGGGTTTCTCTCCTTTCAAAGAATCTGATATGTGTATCTTATTATCTTATTAAAGGAATATTTTTTTGCATATGTTACTTACTACATGTAGTTTGAACAGTTTCAATCTGTCTTTCATCCTAAACACAGCGCAGAAACTTCCCTGGTCAAAATCACAAGTGATCTTCTCCGGGCAGCTGACATGATGGGACTCATATCAATTCTTGTTCTTCTTGATCTTAGTTCCATATTTGACACCATATCCATCAGATACTTTTAAAACATCTAGCTAGTTTTGGAGTCTGGCCTTGTCCATCATTGGTTTTCTCATTACCTCACTGACATGAGGCAGTTTGTTCAAGCAAAGGGCTTTAAGTCAGAGAATGCAGTTGTTAATCATGGAGGTCCACAGGGCTCTGTTTTGGGGCCACTTCTTTTTCTCATCTACATCTTCCCAATAGGTAATATCTTTCGACACCATGATATTAAATTTCATTGCTATGCTGATGACACACAGCTTTTATCTATCCACTAAATCCACTTCTGTTTACCCTCCAATTACTCTTATGCCCTGTCTCTAAGACATAAAGTCATGGATAAATCACAGTTTTCTCCAGTTAAATAGCAATACAGATGAGGTGCTCCTCATTGGTTCAAAATCTGCACTCGCTATGGTTGACTGTTCTTCCATTTCAATTAACAACACTACCACAAACATCTCTTCCCTGGTTAAGAGCATGGGTGTCATTCTAGACAATACCCTCTCTTTTTTCGTCCCATATAAGTAATGTTTCTCAGGCTGCCTTCTTCCATCTCCAAAACATTTCTAGACTTCGTCCTGTTCTTACGACACACAGTACTGAAGTATTGGTTAATGCCCTAGTCACCTCATGTATAGATTACTGTGATGCTATTCTATTTGGCATCCCTCAAAATCATATCCATCACTTACAACTTATACAAAATTCTGCTGTTGGATAATTACACCTTGCACCGATTCACTTCCAACTTCATTGCCCACCAACTATGGAAAAACCTCATATGTCACATCTTTCAAGCTTTCGGCAAATTGAGAGATTTATGTCGTTCCTATAATTAATGATCTGTAGATTTAATTTTTCCTGAGCTTCACGTACACAATATTGATTTTTTGACAAATAACCACACCAGCCATTTAAATCACGTGATTGTAATCCAACGTATTCATTGGTTGGCGGTCTCATTGGTCAGTGGAGTTGCTAGGTATTTCTCTTGCACTATGTAAAATACTTTGGACATACACGCTTCTTCTATTGTGCTGTGACCGGAATGAAGACATATTTGGTCATCACCACTACCTTATAACATCAGGAACAACCTAGTAACTCCAAAAACTAAAAAAAAAACAATTTTGAACAAATTGGCAGTTTCTAGGTTTTTCCATTGCATATGAATACAATACAAAATACTGCTCTTAACATATTTAACTCTTTGAGGGCTGAATATTTTTTTCAAAATACTCAGTTTTCTGAAAAGCACACAAAGCAATGGTTTCACACATAAATTAACCTAAAACGTCTGTGGCTACATGCTGTGGCTGCTGTTGGCGCATGTTTGACATCGCTGTGGCTGCGCGGGGGCACCTCAATGGCCAGCAGGAATGCACAGTGGGTTGGCTGCCATGGCTGTCTTTGGCAGTCACAGTGTGACGTAATATAGTTTGTACCTCTCATCATCATAAGTGGTAGTCCTCCCAGGCGAACACTACCATGGCGCATCAGCTACTCAAACGTTCAGCATCACAAGATCAGCAGGGGACTGATCGGCTGATGCCAGTACCTCACCTTTGTTTTCGATCTCCATCCCCTGATCACTTGCATCAGATTTCAAGTTCGACAAGTCAGTCCGATTCAGCGATAGTACGTAAAACGTCCATGGAGTATTTTAATTTGCATATCTGCTTTAGTCTCTCGTCAGATGTCGATGCCATTTTAGAAATTGTTTGCTCTTCGCTACTCACACAGGGAATTTTGGTCAAATCAACAAAGCTACTTAACTTTCCTTCTAGCAAAGAGAGTCGAACTAAACTGAAGGGCGAGTTTTGTTGTAGTTTACAGACGATTACTGTCCTCTACCCCTGAATTTCGACAAAAGTCAACTTCAGCCCTGAAAGAGTTAAAGCTCTCCACAACCTCGCTCCTCCCTACCTCACTGATCTCCTACAGACTTACACTCCCTCTCAGATCCTTGTTTGCAGCTTTACTTTCTGTATCACTTATCAAACTCTGTTCTTTGGGAGATTGAACGTTCCTTCATAGTGCTGCTCAACTCTGGAATTCTCCTCCCTCTCATATCCATCAGCCAGATTCAATAACACAGTTTAAAACTCCCCTCAAAACCTATCTTCAAACTGACTTACCAAACATGTTTGTTACTACTTGTTTTTATCTTTATTACTGTTGTTTAATTCATTGTAAGGTGACCTTGAGTACTAAGAAAGGTGCCTATTAAATAAAATGTATTATTATTATTATTAAAAAAATGTAATCTCATGTTGTCAAGGAGAATAGAGATGATAAACATTCTGAAAGAATAGACGCCTGTGGAGATGAACGCTGGACCACAACAAGTAAGATTAAAAAAGAGGTATATGAAGAAAATCTCACATTACTAAGTGACATGTAATCCGCACGTCAAACCATCCTCGCAAAGGGAAAAACGGATGTATTTTTGCTAAAATATTGTTAAACAAATATATCTAGAAAATCAGGGCAGTGCAGGCAGATGAAATACGCTCACACAAAAGCAACCTTTTGAATTGAAGACAGGATTCCTGACCAGTGAATGATGGGGATAGGCTGGTCTTCAGTTCAGATTTTTCTTGGCCATCACTACAAACCACATAGGGTAAGTACCGTATATACTCGCGTATAAGTCGGCTGTTAAAACCCAAAAAATCGATCATAAAATTAGACCCCGACTTATACACCCGTTCAAAAATACGACACTTAGATTTTTTTTTTTTTAACATCTTCTTGCCTCCTCCAATCTCACATCAGTTTCTCAGAAACATCAAATTTTGTTGCAGCAGCGCAGTTACCAATTTCTTTCGCAACTTCAACGACGTTTAATTTAAAACCAGCTTCATATTTTCTTCTGATTGAACACTCCATTGTAGATGAGGGATGCTCTTATATGGTAAAGGTGTATGAGGGTGTGAGATACAAAAAACAAAACAGTGTAAACGTTGCTTTGAAATAGTTTGGGTCTTATCGTGTGGTCACGTAGGCACAATGCATAGAAAAGAAGGCAGTGTGCTCCATGGTTACACTCTCAGGTGGCCGTTAGCATATCATAATCTCTTGGACCAATAGCGTGAGTTTTCCACATTCAACTTCTACGAACAACATTATAAAATACCAGAAATTATACGGAAAAATCAAGTCCCGACTTATCCACGAGTATATACGGTAACATATAAAGATATATTTTTTGGGTGGAGTATTCCTTTATACTCCCAATACAAGTAATAAAATAAGGAGAGCTTAGCTTTCTTAACTCCTTTGCAGATATTTACTGAAGTTTGCACCTCCTCTACAAGTGTCCCTGTACTTTTCTCATATCTGTTATTACGGTCCGCAAATTAAACTTCTGCCTTCATTTTTTTTTTCTTTCTTTCTTTTTAGCAACAAGATCGTGAGCCCATCTTCTGTGAAGAACTCGGCCTAGCAATTGAAAAACTGAAAGATGGCTTTACGCTTCAGGGACTTTGGGAAGTTGTGAGCTAAAAATGTTGTCAGCTCGCTGCCGTGTAGGAAGAAAATGATTATGTCTAAATGGATACTATAATAGTATATTTTGTATTAAATTATGATTCTGACCAGTTTTGTAATCTAAATTGCTCTGTGAATAGAGAAGAGTAAAAGGTGCTGTAAAAAAACAAAGAGGTTGTTTTATTGGAATGTAAGAAATACAAAGGAGATTTCATTATTTTACCTTGTACATAGTGAAATAGTTTCTGTAAAAATTAGAATTTTATATGAAGAATAAACTGTCTGTGGATCAGTTGGTTAGTTGTCACTGATTTTGAATATAACTGCTTTTTAAAGTTTAAGTCTATAACAGGAGTCGGCAACCTACGGCACGAGTGCCACGAGTGGCATGCAGAACTATTTTCAATGGCACTCTGATTGAAGTGAAATATAAAAATTATTCTTTAATTACAGCGTTCGCCCTCGCGTACATTTTACGTATGCAACTCGCATATAGATGGAAATCATGCGTTCAGTGCAGGCTGTGGTACGTTAAATCAATCCTGTTGTTATAAAGTAATATAATGCCTTAAAATGTCTCATAAAAGACCAAAACTTGATGTTCACTCTTTTCCAAGACTCTTGGACGAATTAATATGGATTTGTACAACAAAAGAATCGTGCTGTGCGTGCGTTATGCTGTGAAAGTACGTCAACTGTACAAAGACATTATCAAACTAAACATCAGTCCACGTTTAAAAACTCTGATGAGAAAAGTGAAGCTGTAAAAAGGGACGTTTCTGGCTTTAAGAATCAAACTACTTATTTTAGTCAGATACTTAAATAAAAAATATAAAGCCACTGAATGCAGTTATACAATTGTTTCACATTAATTGATTAATAACTCTGATTAATAATTAAGAATGATTAATCATAGTAGAATTCTTGATCATTTTTTCTTATTCAAACTACGTATTTTTTATTGAAAAAACTTGTAATTTATAATTTGTAACACAATTTTTAATAAATGTGTTGAAAATGAAAATTTGACAAAACATCTTTTCACATTTGATTCAATGTATTTTAAAATATTGAATGACCAATAATATAAGATCTGGTTATAATGGGCTTCAAAAGTATATACTTTTGAGGCCCATTATAACCAGACTAATTTTGATACTATATATTAACACAATTATGTTGGCACACGTAATAAATAACATTGTAACATAGGTTAGGCATGACACCTCTGAAAGGTTTCGGACCCCTGGTCTATAATATGCCAGTTATTTTTTTTTAAGACCCATTAGACATTTGTTGTACATATTACTGAGGGGTCCTTGTTCACACTGAGTTTCTGCCTTGTGCCTGCTGCCGCCATTCAGCACCCAAACCACCACCCCAGTCCCCTGCGACTCTCAACTGTGATTAAATTGGCTTGAGAATGAATTTATTTGTAATTTGTGTTAGCAAAGAGGCAGTGACACAGCCAGCTGTAGCATCAAACAAATGGACTCGATGTTTTCAGCTGCTGTTTTAGCAGCTGCCACTGCTCCACAATTCAAGGCAAATGACTTTAATAGAGACTGCAAATTACCTAGAGTTAAATATAACTGGTACAGCAATGAATGTAAATAAATCCAGAATGTAAAAAGTCTCTCCTGTGCTCCTTGTCTGCGATTGCTTGATATGACATTATCCTTGTAACACACGGCACTAAAGCAACTAAGCTAAATGGAGTATGAAAATCCACCAGTAATGAACTGCAGGTATTTTAAATAACAATTTAAATTTGTGTATCACTATGTCAGTGCCTTCCTACTGCGGATTAGTGTAGAGTTTTCTTACCAGAGGCATCACGGGGTGGTTCAGGAATACCACACTGAAGAAGGCCCTAGGGAGAATTATTACGACTGACAGGGTCTCATTTACCTTCTCTAAAGAGTTTATTCATCCATAGTTGCCAGAATAAATCTAGGGCCATCCTTAAAGACCCAAACCATGCAGGACAGTCTCTGTTCACATGGAGGATCTCGGACGCTGCAGAGCAGACAGCTTCAAAACGCACAACAAGCACTACTGCAGTGCCCTCTATAACGTTTGGAACAAAGGCACATTTTTTCCTTGATTTTTCCCTCTGCTCTACAGTTTAACATTTCAAACCAAACAATTTAGACATTGTGATTAAAGTTTCATTGAAGGGGACTTACATACTGTACATTTTAGTCACCCCCTGTAAAATGACAACACTTTTTCTACATGGTCCTCTCATTTCAGGTCACCATAATGTTTGAGACAATTGATGTCACAGGTGTTTGTGTTTCCTCAGGTGGGTTTCATTGCTTCATAAGACACCTCAGGTTGCTTCTACCCTTTGGAGTCTTTAATTGTCATTGTTCAATATAAGGACAAGCGCTTTGCCAATGAAAGTCAAAGAAGCCATTATGAGGCTGAAAAACAACAATAAATGGATTTGAGAGATTAGTAAAACGTTAGGATGACTGAAATCAACCGCCTGGAATATCACGAAAGAACACTCTGGTGAGCTCAGTAATCACAAAGGGACTGGTAGGCCAAGGAAGACCTTCAGTGCTGATGACAGAAGAATCCTCACTATGGCCAAGAAAAAGCCCCCAATGCCTGTCTGACAGATCATACACAGTCTTTATGTATGTGTGTCAGAGACGATTATCAGCAGACTACATGAACATAGGCCACACTGCAAGATGCCAACCACACAAACAGGGTGGCCAGATTACAGTTTGTGAAAAAGGACTTAAAAGAGCCATTAAAATTCTGGGAAAAGGTCTTGTAGACAGATAAGACAAAGATGAACCTGACCAGAGTGATGGCGAGAGCAAAGTGTGGAGATGAAAAGGAACTGTCTGAATTGTGTGACCAAAATGTACGCATATACCCTGAAATGAAAGTCTGCAATGTGCACTTTAATTACGTCTGATTTTAAACTGTGGAGCAGAAGGGTAAATCAGAAAAAAATGTGCCTCTGTCCCACACATTATGGAGGGCACAGAACCTTCACCCACTCCTGCTGCCACTTTCCTCCATTTGGTCCTTTATCTCTGACTCTTTTTCTCCAATTCTCACTTGACATCACTTTCCCTCTTCATATCATTCTTCTCCTGCATCCCCTCTGCTCTTCCTCAATACTACAGAGCAGAAGCTTTTCTCCTTGGCCACTACGAGTGGCCTCTCACCCTAAACTGCAACACAGGTCTCTTTTTTTCCTAATTTCTGCAAGTCATCTTTCCGTTTACCTCTATACATTTTGGATTAGTACCTCATCCAGTTATACTAGGACTAGCTGTGCTACCCATCTAGCACAGGATGAAAATCTTAATCATTAACGTAAACCTTAATGTTAACAGTGCGGTGCGTCTGTCTGATTGCTATGCCTCTGTTACATACCTTTTGGTAAAGGATTCGTAAAAGCAGTGCTAATGTTTATGATGCACCATCTGTTAGCGGAGACATAACAACCGGACAGACACTCATTCTTTTATTATGGTGAAAATGGCTGTCAGTTTTTCGGGTGGCTAGCAATCAATGATTAAAGGTTCTCTTCACTCTTTAAAACTTACCACCCCACCCCAACCCACTCTCCCACCCCCCAGAATCCAATTTACTGGCTGGTTTACAGCCCACCCAGCTGCTGTCCTTCCTCATGCCTGCTCTGACACTGTTGCTCCTCCTTTGATTATTACTGGATTTTTCCTGAGGTGGTATAGGGCAGTGGAGCAGGTGGGTGTTGCTCTTTTATCTACTGGATCTGAAATGAACTGTAACTTTCCACTTTCTCTATTTGATTGTTTTAAAAACAATTTGATTACAAGAAAAAACAGAGTATGCTAATGCTGTAAATGACCATTGACCCTCCCATCTTGCTTAACCACCTTTTTTCTTGAAAAAACATGTAAAAAGCGTTGTATTTTTTGCTTGACAAATTACATAATTATGAAATCTGAACTACTGTAAAACATGCAAAATACTGAAAGTACAACGTCAGAAGTGTAAAAAATATAATAATGATACAAATAATAATAATGAATAATAAAAATAATGCTAATACTGTATATATTCTGTCAAAATGTGTCGTTTGTGTGGTATATCTTGAAACACGGTGAAATACACAATCCAACATCACAGTCAGGACAATAATAGCCTGATTTCTTGCCAATTTTTTTTCCAGACTGATCAGATTTTGAATAGCACACTGCACATGTGCGAGTGACACGAGCGGCATTTTCAGATTCATCAGAATGACTTTCGATTTCACTGTCTGAGGACAGATTCACTTCATCATCCCTGCTCTTATTACGGTCAACACCTGGGCTGCTGAAAAGCATTTCTTACACGAGAAGCCATTATGAGGCAAGGAGAACACGTGTCAGCACCATTGCCTGGGTAACACTCAGGTCTGTCGCTTACACAAGACATGTCTATGTCGTTACCTGAGTAACACTCGGCACTAATGCTGTTGGAACTTTTACAGCCCGAGTAATTCTCAGGTCTAACGCTTACACAAGATGTGTCTAAACAGTTGCCCAAGTGATGCTCAGGTCTAACGCTAAGGAGGTTAAACTCTTTTCAGTGTCCCCCCAGAAATTTTTATGGGCCAGAATCCCTGAGGAATGTTACCAGGACCTTGTTGAATCGATGCCATGAAGAATTATGGTAGTTCTGAAGGCAAAAACGTCCATCCCAGTACTAGCAAGATGTACCTAATAAAGTGGCTTGTGGAGTGTAAGTAAATAACTTGATTTTGCTCCCCATCCTAAAACTTACATATACAATTAATTCCTTAATGGAAAACAGAAAATGGTAAGGAATTACATCTCTCTTTTAGTCTGACATACGTACAAATGCTAAGACTGACTGCCTTTAAATGACTGACAACGGCTATGTGACAATTAAGTAGGACTTAATCAGGTGGTAGAAACAGCTTTGGACCCAATAATTTCACATACGTGTTAGCACAAGCAACATTCTGGTTTCCTAAGACTTGAAACCCAATGAAATTCCACTTATGTGGAGTCTGCACAGTCTCACCAGCTTCCGAAAGACTTACAAGTTAGGCTAATTTAAGAAAACTGACCTAGTGTGAACAAGTGTTCTTGTATATGTGGGTACGTGCGGTTTTGGTTTCCATCATGACTAAAATATGTTACTGACCATGAACTTTTAACAATAGTTAAAAAAAATGATGATGTGGACAAGATGTCTGTTTTGTATAACAGAGTTGGCAAGTTGTGTCAAATGATCACAGGTTTTGCCATTTCTACTCATCTAAAGTAAATTTTGATTGAGAAGATCAGATCAAGTCACACACAGTTTTGTTCACATGAGTCAAGCAAAAAGATTAGAATATCAGCCATGGTGGAAGATTCCTGTACTCTGTGTGCTAAAACATTTTTGGGTTGTTAGCTGCATGTCTTTCCCTTCATCCTGCAGTTGCTTCTTTCACTCCATGACAGCTGCTGATGTGAAGCTACTTTCCAAATTGGCTAACCTGAATTCCAGCAGGGTAGGACGAGTAACTATATTTAGAGTGGTGGGATTAAATTGCAAGGTCTTCAGTCAGGGCACTGCATGCTGATCTGCCTTTTTCCAGTCAGACCAACGTGCCGAGAACAACTACGGCCTTCACGGACTAGCATAAGCTTCCCTTTGTCTCACAGAATGGACCCAAAAAATGAAATGGATGAAGAGCTGCGTCTCTACCAGAGTACCCTTCTCCAAGATGGTCTGAAGGAACTGCTCAATGAAAACAAATTTATTGACTGTATACTGAAGGTGGGAGACAAAAGCTTGCCTTGCCACCGGCTCATCATGGCTGCCTGCAGCCCTTACTTCAGGGAGCTCTTCTTCTCCGAGGAAGGTAAAGAAAGCAAGAAGGAAGTTGTTCTCGACAATGTTGATGCCAAAATAATGGAAGCCATTGTGAAATACCTCTATTCAGCTGAAATTGACCTCACTGACGAAAACGTGCAGGATGTCTTTGCCGTGGCGAGTCGTTTTCAGATCCCGTCCGTTTTCACAGTGTGTGTGAGTTACTTGCAGAAAAGACTGGACGTCAACAACTGCCTGGCCATTTTCCGACTAGGACTACTCTTAAATTGTCCACGGCTGGCTGTGGCCGCTCGGAGTTACATTTCAGACCGCTTTGAAACGATATCAAAAGAAGAGGACTTTCTCCAGCTGGCCTCCCATGAACTTATTGCTGTGATTGCCAGCGACAGCCTGAATGTCGAGAAAGAGGAAGTGGTGTTTGAAGCAGTAATGAAATGGGCAAGATTGGACAAGCAGAACAGGGTCAAGAGCCTGGACGAGATTTTCGACTGTATCCGATTCCGACTCCTACCGGAAAATTACTTCAAAGAGTATGTGGAGAAAGATGATATCATCAAGGCCAATCCCGAGCTTGGGAAGAAAGTCCAAGTCATTAAGGAAGCCTTCGCTGGAAAGCTCCCTGAGACCAGAAGTAAGAAAGATGAATCAGGCGAAAATGTAGTCAATGGCGACGTGGGAGAGGAAGACCTACTGCCCGGCTACCTGAATGACATTCCTAGACATGGCATGTTCGTGAAAGACTTTGTGGTGATGATTAGCGACACAGCAGCTGTGGCCTACGATCCTGATCAGAATGAATGTTACCTTATATCTGCAGCAGAACAGATTCCTAGGAACCACGTTAGCATGATCAGCCAACAGAAACAGATTTATGTAATTGGTGGCTTGTTTGTCGATGACGAAAACACAGAGCATCCACTGCAATCCTATTTTTTCCAGGTAAATAAAAACTGAATTCTATTTGCGTTATAAGGCAGAATATCAAAGGTAACTTAAAAGAACTAACTGTAGGTACTGTGGGTTATATTGGTTTACAGTCATAAATCTTCAAGGTAAATATACTCCTTAACAGCAGATAGATAGATAGATAGATAGACAGATAGATAGATAGATAGATAGATAGATAGATAGATAGATAGATAGATAGATAAGGCACTATATAGTAGATAGATAGATGAAAAGCGCAATATGATAGATAGATAGATAGATAGATAGATAGATAGATAGATAGATAGATAGATAGATAGATAGATAGATAGATAGATAGATAGCAAAACATTCCTCCTGCAGAGGCACAAACATCCACACTAGCAATCAGAGCACACTTCTGTACACTAGGGTGGACAGTACAGGTTACAAGAAAAAAGGCATAAACCACCCTTATGAAGTCAGTCCACTGCAGACCGTGCTTCCTCATAATGGGCCGACATGGAGTCACTTATAAAACCCATGCCGATATGATTTATAATGGAAGAGGAAGCGACACGGTCCATAAAAACTGACATGGACAAAGCGAGATCATGAAAACACCACACAGGCAGTGGCCAAACTGGGAAATAACTTCTTTATTCTAGAGGGTTGAGAGTCAAAAGCTTTAACTTTTGTCATTAATTAATTATTTCATTCATAGTTAGACATATTCATTTAATTTTCTGACTCAGCATTTCCAGAAGGAGGTCAGAGACAGCTGAAGCCTATTCCAGGCAACATCAGGTGTCAGACAGGAATCAACCTTTGATGAGACATCAAGCAATAGCAGGAAATATTCATATACTTTCTCAAGCCAAGACAGTTTAGAGCTGCCTGTACGCTTTTTGGCATATGGGAGTAAACCAGAGTAACCAAACTACATAAATACAAGAACAATGTGCAGTCTCAACAAAGACAGTGACAAGGCTGTCAATTTGAATATTCTTCTTAGAGCTGTGAGGCAATGGCACTAACCACCTCACCACCCTAAGCAGCTAATAATTTGATCTAACAGTGAACTCAATATAAAATGCCGTTTTTATATTCTGAGTGGGTGAACCTAATCATGATGAAAGCAATAGCTGCAGTTTTGTGCCAGGAAAGGAAATGTAATAAATGATCAAGTACAAAGTTTATTGACAGACACCTATTAACTCCCAAACCTGCAGCCATTCAGATCAGGGGTTGCTGTCCCCACAATATTTGCAGAGGGTCATTTCCTGCAGACTAACACAAACAGCAAATGATGAAATCAAAAACTGTTATAAACAATCAATAAATTCACACTCGGCATAAGAGAAATGTGGCCTTCCCTGATCGGCCAGAATTACACGTTTATTAAGAGAAGGCTTGCTGTGAAAACCCTGTAGCAAACTGTAAGCCTGCTAGATCCAGGTTACCAGTCCATATGAGATTCCTCTCCCCTGTCAATTTTTGTAGCCTCTGTTCCCTCTCCCTCATCAACTCCAGGCTAACTGGTCTACTTTTAAATGGTGGCCTGTAATCTCACACTGAAATCACTTACAGGATCAAGTTGCGCCTGTGAAGTGTCCCTAGACCACTGTACCTCACTGTAACTCTTCTCAAGCCATAGACCTGTTTATCATGTCTTCTTAAAAGGGAAGTACAATTTCATTCAGTGACTGTGCAGTGTCTCCTACCAAAACTGAGAAATTGAATTCACCTCAACTTTACCACTGGCATTCCTTTAAAAACTACTTTTGGACAACTAAAATCATTAATAGTTTCTACTGCCCACTGGCAGGTTAACTTTAATTACATTGGAAAACAAAGATGCACTCTGACCATGGATCACAAAAATGTGGGAAGCCCTTGTCCAGGCCAACTTTGCCCTTTTATTGTTACAAATTGTTTACTGTTATAAATTGCGCATACTGCTATATTTTAGGTTACCTAAGAAGAAATTACTCTATACTACATTTTCTTTACATCAAAACCTTAAGATTTTTGAGGATTCTACATCATTGGTCATCTGCTAAGGAAGAATATTTTTAGCAAAATTAAATGAATAAATATGCAAGTAAGTACAAGCTTTGTGAAATGTGACAGAAGATAAATAAAATAACAATAACATCCATCCATCCATTATCCAACCCGCTATATCCTAACCACAGGGTCACGGGGGGTCTGCTGGAGCCAATTTCAGCCAACACAGGGCACAAGGCAGGAAACAAACCCCGGGCAGGGCACCAGCCCACCACAATAACAATAACATGTGAGCATCACGTAATGTTTTTTGCTTATTTCCTTATTTATCAGTTTAATCATTTCTTCATTACTTCAGTGAGACTGCACTCAATATTAAATATGCAATGAAATGAAAACTGCCATTTTTATCCTTCAAAGTTGAGCAGAAGGGCTCTAGTGATTACTCTTTTTTGACTGGTGATATGTCTGAGTTGTGACTGTGCATGTCCATGATGGATTGAAGTTCACAAAAAAGTTGCCCAGAATTACTGAGTGAAGCAGCTAGTTCAATTCAAGAAGCTCTGAATTCATCATCAGGAGTCTGCATCTGAAGTATCTGCTGTAAATGTGGCCCTTGGTGGTCACTTTACCAATGACTCGCCCTATCTAGAGCCCACCCTCTCGACTCCAATGGGTAGAAATGGCAGTTTTCATTTCAGTTATATTTCATGTTGCATGCAGAATCACTGAAATAAATTAAGAAGAAATAATTGAATAAATGTGTAAAGAAATAAGCAACAAAAATATATTTCATGAAGCATTTAATTATTTGTACTTGCCTATCATTGTGTTTGTATTTATTTTTAGTCACACTTCACAAAACATTTATCCATCTACAAACTAAGAATGGTCACAAGGGAAGAGTGAACACACACACACAGACAGACAGACAGACAGACAGACAGACAGACAGACAGACAGAAATGAAAGGCAATATATAATAGATAGATAGATAGATAGAAAGAAAAGGTACTATAAGATAGATAGATAGATAGATAGATAGATAGATAGATAGATAGATAGATAGATAGACATGAAAGGTACTATAAGATAGACAGATAGATACATATGAAA
>JANRMT010062814.1:21829930-21852938 GCA_026402145.1 Polypterus bichir lapradei | reverse complement strand
GATAGATAGATAGATAGATAGATAGATAGATAGATAGATAGATAGATATGCACACACACACGGGCCAGTTTAGTAATGCCAATTCACCTAACCTACATGTCTATGAACTATAAGAGATAACTGAAGCACCCGGAAGAAAACCCAAGACAGACACATGGGGGAGAACATGCACACTCTACACAGAAAGGACCCAGGACGTGAACCCGGGTCTCTTTGTTGCAAGGCAGCCGCACTACCATTGCACCACAATGCCAAAATATTCCTCCATAACGTGCATGTAGATGCTTTGCATTATCAACACATTTCCTTTGTAGAAACAAAAATACTGAGCAAATGAAAATAAAGAGGAAAACAAGCATATGAGGGAGCTATGTTACTATAAAACAAAGTAAAGTGCCACAAACATACTAATTTTTTTATACTAAACAGAGCAAAATAGTGTTCTGGACACCAATGTGGTCTTCTTCTGCTGTTCCTACACTTCACTTTGCAACTATGTCTTCCAGTGTTGCCGCTCCATCCCTCAACAGGACTCCCGAGTATACCATGGCTGAGGTCTACTGTTTAGGTTAGGCCCCTTTTACACCTGACTGTAATATGCGCCTTGTATCTGGACAATAGCAGCGTGTAATTTAGCTGGATCAGTAGTAATAATATGAATAGGAGTAGTAGTTGTATTGTCACATGTACAGAATACAGCAAAATTAATTTTTGCATTTCTGACCAACATGCAAAAAGTTGCCACTCTCTGCCACCACTTTTAAAGAGAATGTTTTAAAATACATAACCTTATTTTATTTAATCAAACATAGTATTGCTTCTTTACTTTCCCCCATGTAAAACATCTAAAATGTCAACATTACACCAATATTGATTACATTTACAAATGACGTTAATATATGGCAGCAGTGTTCAAATTGTGTCTATGATGTCACTTTACCCAGACAAAATTCAAATCAGCTTCTAAATTCACTTTCTGATCATGTCTGAACGTGATCTGACCACAAGTATGCTTACATCTGGTGTTTAATGCTGTCAAGTATCATGATCGGATAATTCAAGTTAATGCTAGGTGTAAAAGAGGCCATACAGTAGTGTTGCAGCAATCAGATGATAGTTTATTATACTCAAGGAGTCAAAAATGATACATAGAACTGGGTCATCACAATACTTTCATTCAGCAGTTTTTCAATTTAACATTGATTTAGAGAAGGCTTTATGATTAGATGTGTGCCTATATACAGTACATTGAGGATAGAGAAGTTCTTTCCCAACTAAATAAGTTTGTTCAGTGTATTGAGAAATGTTTTTGGGAAATTTTATAAACACTACTGAATTTGAACACTGATTATAATTTTGACCTTATTTTTTTTACTCATTTTGAGATGCATACTGTACATGGCATATATCATAAAATGTGAAATATCATCTTGACATTTGATTGTACAGCTTACAAGTGGACCCCCCACCCCCCTTTTGCAAATACTTTTCATGGTTCATGACTCCCAGTGTTGGTTCCTTTGTCTCTGTGTGAGTTCTGGCAGGCTCTAGTCAGGATCTATCTGAATAACTGGAATACACTTTTCAGCCAGTTAAACACAAGCATTTTACAAAGTCTCTTTTGCATTAAATAGATTCCTAATTCCTTGGAATTGCCAGTAGAACACATAATCAGTAATTTGAACATCCATCAGGTGGTTGTAAAATGAAATGACAGGAAACAGTGGGGCTGTCTTATCCATTATTAAGGTATAGTGTAGTTGTCTTGATTTTTAAGTCATACCGGCTACATGCATCTGTTGGCTGACTCTCTGCTCTTTACAATGCCGCAGCTTGACAACGTATCTAATGAGTGGATTGCCTTGCCCCCACTGCCCTCCCCAAGATGTCTCTTTGGGATGGCTGAGAGTGAAAACAATATTTTTGTCATTGGTGGAAAAGACTTGGAGACTGAAGAATCACTGGATTCAGTATTTTGCTTCGACTCAGAGTAAGTCAACTTTGGCACTTTGCTCTAAAGTAAAACCTGTTTATTTTTGTACTGTATGTAATTCTCTTAACCTGCATGCTATTATGCTGTTAAGCATAATTCTGTTATGTTATACCCAACCCTACTCACATTACATGATGACTTATTATTTGCTTTGTAGTTCATTTCTTTGTATTTTTGATATAACACAAAGGGCACCTTTTCTTTCTCTTCTTGACTAATATTACAATAGAGCACTCAAGAACCTGATTCATATATAAATACCATTTAATCCATGTAATTAATCAACTGTTGTTTTATATTCAGCCTTTTATAATCACCACTATCACGAAGCACTTATACATACATCTCAAATACAGTTATAAACATATACAGAGCCCACCATAATGTTTAATAATAACATTGAGGAGACCATGTAGAAAAAGGGCTGTCATTTTTATATGGTGTGACCAAAATATTTCCTGCAAATACCCTAAAATGAAAGTCTGCAATGTGTACTTTAATCACATCTGAATCATTTGATTTGTAACTTAAAGTTGTAGGGCAGAGGGATAAACCAAAGAAAAATATGTTATGGAAGGCAGTGTACGGTGTACATGTATAATAAAATTATATATATATATATATATACCGTATGTGTGTTTTTTATTTAAAATCACAGACTGTGATATTCTCTCCAATTAGACTCTCTGACATTTGCTTATTCTCACTTTAGGACAATGAAATGGAGTGAGGGAAAGAAGTTACCTTTAAAAGTGCACGGCCATGCAGTGGTCTCACACAATAACTTGGTGTATTCCATAGGAGGAAAAACAGATGACAAGTAAGTAAGTTAGAAGAGTCCAGGATGATTTATATTGCATATGTAATTCATATTTAATATGTAATTAATGAAACTGGGTGTGTATGTACAATATGTAGGTTTCTATTATGCACCTTACAAGGACAAGCACTTAAGAGAAATGAAAAAAAAAATGGATGGATGGATGTAAACACAAGATATTTCAACCAATAATCAGTACTCACCATTTTCCATTTGAGGTTTCTAGGGAAATGTGCAAATTGAATTTAACCTGTGAAAAATAATAAAACTAAATATTCATAAGAATTTCTGTATTGGTATACATCTACATAAAATTATATAAATGTATCATTTATAAATATAATACCATCTGAATGTATATGTACTATATACAGTATATGAATAACAAAGTTATATATATATATATATATATATATATATATATATATATATATATATATATATATATATATTTCTTTGATAAAATATTCAAATGTGCAATTCTTGGCATACATTAAACATTAGAACATGTGTGACGAGAACAGGCCAGTGAGCCCAATGAGTTTGTCTGTCCTACTCACCTAGATTGTCTAAAAAACCAAGTTGAGATAAAGTCCTGCTCTCCACTATATTGCTTGGTAATTGATTTCTTGTGTTTATAGTTCTTTATAAGTTCTAACATTTTTGCAAGATCTGCCCTTGTAAAGTGTACAACTGTGTCCCCCTGTTCTTGTTGTAGAATTTATTTTAAAATACATAACGTTATGTTGTCGATTATACTAATTCCTTTCATAATTTTAAACAGTACAGTATATGACTGGAGAGAGCATTTCACTCAATGACCATGGATTGGTAAAACTTTAGTTTAGGGACTGCCAAAATGGATCTATTACTCATTTACTCTTATGTAACAAGACCTTAACAAAGGTTTCTTCTGGTCTTCACTACACTTATAAAACATCAGTAGACTGGTTATTCATCTCTGTGAAGCATTACGTATTGACATGCTGGTAAAACATCTTGTTAATATGAAGGGTTCAAAGGTCTTCTACTAAATATGGAATATCAACAGAAATGTGTCTCAGTTAAGCCCCCTCAGACCACTCCAAAGTGAAGTTCTGTAAGTAGGTCACATTGCAGAGATGAAGAAACACTTGACTGATGCTTTGTAAGTGTTATAAAGACCCAAAGCCATGTCTGTTAAAGTCTTCCTACATAAGAGTGAATGAGTAATAGATGCAAATTAAAGTGTTACCCAGGAATTTTCATGCTTACAGTAAATCAAAAGCTGTGCTAGGCTGACGTTTAGCTGTCTTGTTAAACTATTTTTGCTTTGCACCCAACTTCACTTAGCACTGTCAGCTGTTCATTTTAAAGGTTCCCTATATTTGTTACCAATCACTGTTTCCTAGCATTTCAGTTTACTGGATTACATGCAGCTTCTTCAGACTGACTCTGATTTTATGGTCTTAAAGGTAAATCATGCCTGGTGCTACAAAGACACAGGTGCAAACAAGAGTACAGTCTTAAGGAGGGGCACAGCTGTGACACTTTATCAGGCACAGGCTGCTTACTTCACTCAAAAAATGAAACAGGTGACAATCCTGTGAACAATACAGTTAGCACCAACAGACAGTTAAATTAGTTAAAGGAATACTATACTCAAAAATTATACTTTACATGTTATTTACCTGGTGGTGCCCTGCCTGGGGTTTGTTTCCTGACTTGTGCCCTGTGTTGGCTGGGATTGGCTCCAGCAGACCCCCCATGACCCTGTAGTTAGGATATAGCGGGTTGGATAATGGATGGATGGATGTCATTTACCACGTAGTTTCCATTTATGGCCAAGAAAAATTTTCAGGCTCATGATTTCAAGTAGAATGGAGATAAGCTTTCGAATAGAAAGGGCATTTATGATAACCAACCCAGAATCGCAGCAAGTGCTGTAAAAATGTCCATGAAAGAAAAAAAAAAAAAACGCACATGTCAAGTCCACCAATCGTATGTACACAATGTGCTAAAGTTTTGTTAAATGCATACTTCTGAAAAATGAGAGCAGTCATGCAGCGGTAACACATTCGCGCAGGATTGAATTTTTCGATTGAAGACAGGGCTCTTGAGAGGAGAGGCGAGATGGATCTTCAATTAAAACTTTTTCACGGCCTTGACTACAAATGATTCTTGTGGAATCAGAGTCTACCTTGGCAACATGCACAATAAGGCAAGAACAGAGTATGCAGGTCCATCATAGAGCACATTTAACCACAAAGCCAAAGACCCACACTGGGGTAATTTAGAGCTGCCATTTAATCTCAAATAAATCTTCCGGATATGGGAGGACCACCAAGTACTCAGTAAAAACTGATAAAGACACATGGAGAACAAGGAAAATCCACAGGGACAGCAGCCAACCTAGGACTCGAATCAGTGCCCTGAAGCAGTACATTTGCACCGCTAATCATCTGCAAAATGCATAATTTATTAATATAATATTGTCTGCATTATATATACAACTGAAAGGAAAATTTTAAAATGTTGTATAACTTTAAAGCAATTTCTTATTGGCTCCAGTAACACTCAAGTAAAACTTAAAACTGCTCTTACTCCTAGAACAACTCTCAATAAGATGTTTGTCTACAACCCTAAGAAGTCTGAGTGGAAGGAGCTGGCTCCAATGAAATCGAGCCGTGCCATGTTTGGAGCAGCTGTGCACAAGGGTAAAATCATTGTGATTGGAGGTGTCAATGAAGATGGCTTGACAGCTGCTTCTGAAGCATACAACTTTGCCACTAACAAGTAAGGAGCTGACAGTTCTTTGATTTTTACCTTTATCTTTAAATTAATACATGACTTTCTTTTCCCAGAAAAAATTAATTTAGATGCAATGAATATTCAAGTATATGGTTTAAATGCAAGTTAGCTTACAGAACACTGTCAATATCAAGCGTTTGAACTGATATCAAATTCTGAAAATCATATGAGGAGTAACTTAACTGGTAAAAGAAGGTTTAATTGAATATTTTACTGACCAGGGATTATTTAGTATTACCTGACGTTTTAAAAATGGATCCCTCTTTTTGATTGTTTGCAACAGGTGGGAGGCTGCAACTGAATTTCCCCAAGAGAGAAGCTCCATTAACCTCATCAGTAATGCTGACTGCCTCTATGCTATCGGAGGTTTTGCGATGATTCAGCTTGAAAACAAAGAATTTGCACCATCAGAGATTAATGATGTTTGGAAGTAAGTATGAATATCTGCTATACTGTTAATTACAAGCTGTTCAGCAATTTCTTTAACATTATCCATTCCTGAAACTCTTTCTGCAATCTTCTAAAGCAGCTCTGTCACACTGCTTAAATATAAACAGCATATGTATACATAAATTAGTAATAGAGCAGTTAAATTCACTACCATATAGATGTTCTAAGTTATATCAAAATAATTGCTAAGTCTGGGAAAAAAACACAGAAGGAATTAATGATTAAAGAAAGAAAATACGGCAACAAAGAGCTAGGGTTACTACCCCACTTGGCCTTGCTATTTAAGCACCAGTCCCGGTTTATGAAAATAAAGGTGCCTGAGTGGATCTTCAGAGCAATGCCATAGGGAAAACATTTTTGCTTCCCAAAAGACCCATCCCAAATGAAGGTTCCAGAGAGAAATTTTATTTATTTAGATCTGTAACAGGCTCCATAGAGTAAATAACCACTAGTATGTGGCAACAGATTTATGAAACACCAATGCCAATACCAATACTGCCTGCAGTAACACCCACTAAGTCCATGTTTTCTTAATCTGTTAATGTCCTGCTATAGGTAGCCAACTAAACATTAACAATTTCTTTCTATTCTTCTATCAAGCAAGGTACGCAAGATATAAAACAATGACAAAATGAGTAACTGAGTGATTATACTCCTTTTGTTTTAATCTGTGGAGTTATTGTTTTCTAGAATACTCCAATAACACCTAGGGAAAATTCATACATTCCAATTTTGAACTAAAGTTGCCTCTGAATGGGAGAGCAAATTGATAAATGTAGAGATGCTGCTAAATGTATTTTTTCAACCTCCAGGTATGAAGAAGATAAGAAAGAATGGAGTGGGATGCTAAGGGAGATCCGTTACGCAGCTGGCGCCTCCTGTCTGTCAACACGACTCAACATCTTCAAACTCACCAAACTGTAAAACAAAATATACTGATTGCATTAAAAAAAGAACCTCAAAACACTGAAATTTCAGACAATGAACAATGTATTAGTAATGTCTATAAAAATTTTTTAGTAAGTTATTTCTAAAATGACACGGAAAACATTAAAAGCTTAAGCTTCTCATACCTGGGACTGTTGGTTCACTAATATCTACAAATTACTTTTCATAGGAAATGTCATTTTACACAGTGTACCAGTACAGAGTGCTAAATTAGCCTTACCTGATTAAGACTTACCAAAATATTTTAGTGTTAATGGTCAACTCTATTGTATGATTTAATATTTCTTTTTAAATAAACTTTTTTAATTAAAATGTTAGCTTACAGTTAACTTATCAGTTTCATTTTTGCCATTCCTTGCTGTTAATAATATGCAGTTGGTAAGTATCTGAATCAACAAAAAGGATAGAAAAATCTCTCCCAACTTTATGTTGTTGAAACAACTTCATTAAACATAACAGCTTTTTAATGGGAATATAACTTGTAAGATTTCAATGCTTTAAAGAAAACTAGACTGTAAAAATTAAACATATGGCATGGATCTAAACAAAAAAAGTATAAAAATGCTGTAGTTAAAAAAAATATATAAACACTCTATAATAAACACAAGAAGAACAAAAAACAGAGAAAATTTACTGGAAAAGTAAAGTCAATTTCGAGTTCACCAGTAGGTGCTCAAGATGTGCATAATCCTAAAAGGAGATATTTTTATAAGGTATTATGGGCACGTAATTTGTTTTTGGAGACTAAACACCTTTTGATCAGCAGTCAAAAGGTTTCAGTGATATATTACTTTGGCACAATTTAACACAAAATGCAACTAAGAAATTGCATTCACGGCAGCAGGAAGACATTCATATATCTTGATTAGCCATCTTTTAATGCAGGTTGTTATCCTGTATAACATTAGCCGGACAATGTAGCACCTAATACAGAAGCATATTGAAGTATGACAATCAAAACGTAACAATTACTGTTTAATAAAGTCAAGGTTGAGCAGCCCACTCTGACATTACATTTCATAATTCACAATGATGTATGATGCCGGAATCTGCTAATACAAATGGTCAAAGAGACACAATCTTAACAAACAGTATGAAAACGAACCACATGCTAGTGAAATAAATAACAAAATCAAGTATTTCAAAAAGTTTTATTGAGAAATAAATTTCTTTAAAATTTACATCATGAAACAGATTCCACAAAAATCTTCTTCCTTAAATATTCTTTCCAAGCATGACTTGTTGAAAGCTCCATCGAGTTCCATTCAAAATGAGGAATCTATTGAAACCAAAACATAATTAATTTTTATCAAATAAAGCTGACAGATACTGTCTGAAACAGAAGATTACCAAACACTTAATTAATTCCTAATTATATGTTTAAAAGAATGAAATCATATGCACTGGCTTACGTCAGCAGTATAAAACAGAGACAGAGATTTTTTCTTTTGCATAACTATAACATACATTTTATATTGCGTCTTTCACTAACATCATCACAAGGATAGTAAACAATACAAACCATGATTAACACAGTGTAAAGAAATTCAAATATAACATTAAGGAGATGGAGGCTGGAAGTTCTTCTACAGTTGATTAAGTGAGGTCCACTTTTTATTTTTTTGAAATCTTCTCATCAAGGGCTTTGTTCTTCAGGTTTAATTTGGCATGCAATCTAAAAAGTCTGTGAAACCAGGTAGCAAACATGGTTATGCAATTCAACGGGTATTGCACATGCATCGGTGTGTACTACTCTGAGCTGTTTTTCCCCCCTTATAAGAACAGCCCTGGGGACATGGTTCAGATAACCAACTAATCTGAATAATTTTGAAAATCTCAAAACTCCATCTTTTCGAATATTCTTTTTTTTTGCTACTTTCAATTTAAAACCTGTATTGGATTCTGCTTTTGCTATCTTTTGGCATGCTTATTCTGGCTTTGTTTCAGCATTGCACCCTTTATCTACTCACTGGGGTTAGTTACAGTAGGTATGTACAAACACTGACTGAACAAAGGTAAACTGTGAGCATCGGCATCAAATGTTGTGTAATGATTACTGGGGGGTCGCCTTTGAAGCCTGGAATGAAAAATTAGCTTTTGAGAGGAAGGGGCCCACAGAGACTGCTTATGTATATGATCCACAGTTTTGTGCTATACTCCTGACTGTGAGAGTCAAGCACCTGATAGACTCTTCTAAGATTTCATGGTTAGTGTTAGGACCTGTTAGTTTTCTTTATCCACTATATTCGGTATACTTTGCATCTCACTGGTACAATTCAGCTAAAAATCAGTCCAGTAGCACAATTATGCCATATATTTTTATTTTAATACACCATCTGATACTGACACACATATTTTAGCATATAAAACAAAAATGCATGCAAATAGCAAACTACTAACAATTATTAACCTAATAAATAAAGATCACACATGCATGTACCTGAACAACACGATAACCTAGAATCTCCAAGTGTCTCTTCCGCATTGCAGTTTCACCCTTAATATGATTAGAATTTTTACAAAACGATTTGGAATCAAGAAATTCTACAGCAACTCTAAAAAGGAAAACACAAAAACAAATCACAGGTATGCAAAAATACATACACTACTGATCAAATGTTTTAGAACACCTCAGTTTTTCCAGTTTTTCTTCAAATGTAAGCAGTTCAAATGAAATGAATGACCTAAAATGGTGAAAAGGTAAGCAGTAAACTGCCACAGGTTTAAATTTAAAGTTTAGGTTGGCAAAAACTGAAAACAAGGACATTTTAGAATATTAAAAATGGGCCTTCCTCAGGGAGCAACTAATAGTTTACAACCTACAGATTTCCTGTAGCAATTAAATGAAGCCATCAAAGTTGAAGCAAACAATTTGCACAGGTATACCAACTTCTGTTGATTACTTAAAAACCCTCTGTTCGTCTTAAAGCAGAGTTAGAATAGACTGTGTTACTACACCATCTGAAGCACTACTTGGACAATATTACTATTCACTGTAGAAAGTTGTAAATTCCAGTGATAACGGCAAGAAAATGACAATTAACTATTGAAATGAGACAGAGTACAATTACCCTTACATTTGTAGGCCTTTCATTTAGGGAAATTACAAAAAAAAAAATCTAAATGTCAGGAAGTACGGTGACCTACAGCAGGCATGTCAAACTCACTACCATTGGTGGGCCACTTCGACTGCCATACGTGCGTCAGCGGACCGCAATGTAACAAATACTATTATACTATTATACAAAGTTACTGTAGCTTTCTTTCCAATACTGAAAACTTTAAAAAATGTAACACTTAAAGTTTAAAGTTTCAAGAAAAGCAATTTATTTCCATACAATCTCCGTTCAACTGCGTACAATTAGAGTCTTAGCCTCTTAGCTAGGTCCTTATATTATTATATATATTATATAGTATTATATTCATTGCTTATATAGGAGTCTTACAGTGTGAGATTTATTTCTTTTGTCCCGACACTTGGCATCTCTTGTTAGTAACCAGTTTGTCAATATCATCCTTTGAATCTTGTGCAGCTGCAACTTTTAGGAGGGATGAAAGGTGCTCGACAGTAAGTCTTGAGCGATGTGGGGTTTTGGTAGCTTTCATTAACGAAAGCAATTGCTCACAAAGGTAAGTGCTTCCGAACATATGCAGTACTCTCGGTGCCAACTTATGGATCTGCACATATGAGGGTGGCAGGTAAGCATACAAGCCTGGCACACCAACTTCGTTGTATTTTGCCATCAGAATAGAATCTGACTGCAGTTCAATCAATTCAATTTGGATATTCTCAGGCGCATTCTCAACGTTGTAAGAGTATGGTGACATAAACAGCAAAAAGTCCTGTTCGTGTGAACTGAAAATGCTCACTGAATTCATTGCTCAGTAATACAAGTTGGAAAACAAACCCTCCAAAAATCAATTTTTACTTTACTATGTTTACTTCAAGGTTTATATTGTAAAATAAGCCGATATGAAAAAAGCCCCCTGACCTACACTAATTATACAAAATTTAAAACCACAAAAATCTGTTAATAAACAACTCACCAACCTCTCGCGTCCACTTCAGATCTTCAGCTGTAGTCTGCACTAACTGTTCGTTACAATACTAGCACAAAATTACATAAAACTAGAGCAAGAAAAAGTGAAAATATGCGAGCTATTACTACTCATGATGGTCACTTGTGCCCAGTGGCCAGTCTCAGCAGCCCAGCCAGTAGTGTAGCCCAGTGGTCCGCAAACTGTTTGACACCAAGGACCACTTTACTAGAAGCAAATTTTTCCAGGGACCGGTGGGTTGTTGGAGGTTGGCGTTTATGGGGTGATTATGGGCGGGTTCGTAGGGTAGTTTTATACACAATTTACATTACATTTCTATTATTATTAAGTTATAATTTAGTAATAGAAATTATAAAGCTTACCATAATGCTGAATCAGTGAGAGCCCTGAGCTTGTTTTCCTACAACTAGACGATCCCATCTGGGGAGGATGGAAGACAGTGACACGCGAAGTGTGTTGCTTATGTTCAGTATACTCCGTAATCTCGTTTTGGTTGCTGTCACTGCAGAAAACGTGCATCACAAAGATAGGATGTTGGAAATGGAAGCAGCTCCAATAGCTTCTTTCGCATTATTTTAATCTTCTCCTGTCTACAAGTTATGCTGACGAGAATTTTTCTCAGCATTTCCTTGCGATTATACATTTTCAGGGTGCGAATGATGCCCAAATCCAATGGCTGAAGCACTGCCATGCAATTGGGTGGGAGGAATTCAACGTGAACATTATCTAAGTGCGGAAGCATGTTGTGGTCAGCACCGCTATCAATCAGAAGCCAAATTATCTTTTTCTTCTTCTTCATATTGTGAGGTTTCTGAACTCTTTTGGGATTTGGGATCCCCCCCACCCAACGGGAACAACACACTGAAGTGCGTCCCGAAGCGCTATTGCCACTTGTGAGATTGTCCGGGTCCCAAGAGAGTTTAAAAACCTCATATATTTTTGAATGAGTGCCACATTAATATGAATGTTTCCTGAACAAGCGTCAATGCAACCGCATAAAAACGGCTTTTTCGGCGTCTTCAAATGCAGCAGTTCGCATACGTTTGCAACCCGATATTTTTCTGCTTTTTTGCATATAACAAGTATGCCGTTTCTATAGAAGGGTGAAAATGAGTTAAATTCTAATGGATGTTTTTCAAATGTTGACGAGCAATAAGGAAAATGTATCACTTAAAACCACACAAAACAAAAACAGCAAAAAAACAGTACGAGGAAAGTTCGAAGAAAGAACATTTTTTTACAGTGTTTCTGTTTGGGGATCGTTGTGCAAATGTCCACAACTGAGCTGTGACCGCAGAACTAACTGCTCTGTGGATGATTCATTCAAGCATTTCAAGGTCACTTCGTTGTAATGAAAGTATCTGCTGCTAATGTACTTCGTAGTAACGAGATTTCTGTGGACTCGTATCATATGGGGAAACTGTCAGAAACATAAAAATACTTTGTTGTAATACTCTCTCACCGCGGTCTCTCTCCTCTTTCTGCGCCGCTACAAAGCCCCGCCTGTCTAGCGTTCTGAAAAGTGTCCTCAGTGAAGGGGGTAACCTTTTTGCTGTAGCCCTTCACTGAGTGAGTCTCCATTGCTGGCAGTTCTCTCGCGGCCCGGTAGTGTGCCGCGGACCGCAGCCTAGCACTTCAGTTGCGACTTCGCGGCTGCAACTATACTAGCAGATGACATTTCTGGTACCGTAATGCCATGGGAAAACGTGCTTTTGTCAGAAGGCAGAAGTAAGAAAAGTCAATAAGTAACGCCGATGATGCAGAATGATTCAATCACAAACGATAGTAATCATTTTGTACAAGTTTAGTGCTAACTAGGATCTGTCATGCGGGCCACACAGATTTCTGTTGCGGGCCGCATGCGGCTCGGGGGCTGCGTGTTTGATATGCCTGACCTACAGAATCCAAAGGCAACTGGAAACTGGAAGAAACTCTGATAGGAAGAGATCTGGAAGACCCAAAGTCACAACCTAATCAGAAGACAACTTTCTGTGGGTCATCAACTTGCATAATAGGCACCTCACAGCACAACAGCTTTAAGCACAGGTTAACAGTGGAGGTTGAAAAAAGTAAGTCTCAGTTTCTACTGTGAGGAGGAGAATTTATGTTGCAAATTTGACAGGGGGAGTGGCAGTAAAAAAGCAATTTTTTAAAGGATACAATAGGGCCTTGAAATACCGGCTGTGGACTACTGCAGAAAGGACTGATGAATCAAAATTGGAAATCTTCAGTTCATCACGCAGGGTGTTTGTAACGCCATCACGGTGGTGAAAGGATGGTTCCTCGGTGTGTGACACCAACTATCAAACATGGAGGAGGAAGTGTGATGGCCTGGGGTTCTTTTGCTGGAGGCAGAGTTGGTGACTTGCACAGAGTGACTGGCATTCTAAATCGAAAGGGTTTCCACAGTTTGGCTGTCATATCAGCAAAAGTTGGCTACTTTGATAAATCAAAATTCTGAATCAAATGTTGTACACTTAATGATATCATGGCTTATTTTTTCTTTGCTATTGTTTATTTGTTGTATGCCTTGATTTCATTAATCATTAAGACATTAAACTGTGTGCATTTCCATAAAAACTGAAAACACTGAGGTGTTCTAAAACTTGTGATCAGTATTGTATAAGTTTGAAACTGGACACTATCTAATAGGGTACAGTTAAATTACTATTATAAATTCCTACTAATATCTAATGGTAAATAACTAAAGTACTCACGCTTACACTATTAGTTTTTAATGATTTTTTTGTTGCATATAAATGGTTTAAAAATTTTCAACAGTAAATAAGGAATCAAAACTCACCTCTGACTTCCTGGTGGAAGTTCTATACTATCTTTAAGTTCGGCTTCCTTTCTCCAGAGCAACTTTCCAAGCTCAGTTGGTATCATATTACTTTGGTCTACATATGGGATTGCCTCTTGCTTTTTGTCAAGAATAAACTCAAAATCTATAAAATAAATAAACAAAAAATAAATAATACAAGCTTGTATTCCTATTTACTTTGTTTTTAATAAGTAGAATCATTAATTGATCCACTAAAAACAAAACGTTCAGAGCCTCATTTTAGGTTTTATTACACTTCACCGAAGAAGAGGAATGTTCAGCTAAGGAGAATACCAGAAGATTAATAAAAGATGTTAGCAATGTTTCATTAACCCATCAGTTACAAACATGGAGATAGAGGTTAGGAGAATGCGCTGATACAGTGCATTGTCGCACCCAGCACAAGACAAACCAACTCATGGTCCAGATTAGGACCCTAGTGCAGCCATGCAACTGGTGACAAATAGGTTTCAATAATATTAGACACTTTTAAAACATGTTTTACTGTTTGGAAAAAAAATATGTAGCTGATAATGGTGAAACCTTTTGGAATAATATGGTGCCTGAAGCCAAATTCCAAGTTCTCAAATGAGTGTCACACAAACTTAAATCTTTCTATAAGCCCTTCTGCATAGTCCAACCCTGGCAGGGCTACACAGAAAAAAAACAGGTCATCTGAAGATGAATGTCTCTTTTCAACTACTTTCTGAAATGTGGAAAAATATTGAAATTTTTTTGATGAAAGCAGTGGCTGGTGGTGCCAATGGGAGTACAAAATGCATGAAAGTTGCACTCTGGTAGAGATTGAGTGGATGAGGCCAAAATAAAAGCCAAAGAAGACATGATAGCATGGGATGACATACATAAAACACCACAATGTCAAAGAAAAATGTTTGGGAGGTCAATCAACTTACCTTTAATTAACAGTAACACACAGTATGTACAAAATGCTAGACCCCAATTTATTGTTTTATTTTTTTTTTTCCACTGTGCTTTTACCAGCACTCAATGCCTTTTCTTCATCTGATTCAACACTGAAACAGCAAAAAGTATAAATTCATGTGCTATGTGTTAAAATGATCATTCTGCAAGGATCATCCTATTTTCCCTCTATATCACTGAGTAGAAAACTAATATTTTTCATTTTAACTTCTATTAGTTTTGCTTTTCTTATGGTAGTTTATAAATTGTTTTCATTATGGCTTTCTGACTTCATTGTCACTCGCTCACTGTTAGCTAATGATTGGCATCTTAGACGAGTTGGGGGTATTCAGTGTAGTTATTGGGGCAGATAAGAGGTAACCTATATATGTAACAAAACTATTTCAAAGTTGGATGACAAATCCACAACTGTAAAAAAAAAAAAAAAACTGTAATTTTAATAATAGTGCACAAGCTGACAAAAGTCCAAAAATTTTTTTTATAAATCATAATGCACTAAAAGCAAACAAATGTTAGACCACAAAGTACTACTAGAGATGGGGATTGATCTTAGTTACAGAGCTAGAATGTGGTGCAGTTATCCTTTGAGGAAAATGCAATTTCCTTCAACTTACCAATTGGATAAAAATATGGTGTAATTACACCAGCTTTTGATTTGTTAATTCCTCCTAAAATCTCTCCAAGCATTTTATGAATATGTTGCTGTTGCGGACGTATAGATCCGTTACCTGTGAAAGAAAAAATCATAACATTTTGATTAAAGGCAGTAACAATCTTTCATACTGCTGGAGAACACTTGTTTACATACTGTATATGTCAAGCTACATTTCAATACCGTCATGAAGAAAATTTGCCATGCCACTCTTAATAAAGGCAAATAAAATTTAACATAACTGTTAGTAAAAGGCACTTTAACTGAGAAAAAGATGCAACTGAAAAAATGTAAAGAATATAAATGGTCTACAAACAGCAAACAAGCAAAAGTTCTATCAACTATGCCAACTTATATGGGGATGTCAAAAATCTGGGCAGAAATACAGATAGCCAAACTATAAAATAAATAAAGAAATGCAGAATGGGGGATGCCACAAAGGAGAAACCATGAATGAAACGGTGAACTCTTTGATTGTATTTCCAAATACTGCGTTTGATGTGTCAGTAATACTTCAATATTTAATGTATTGAAAAAGTTTACATGCAATGAAGGAATGACACAAGACCAATACTTATTAGCACTCAGCAAGCTTGTTTGGGTTAATTTTTTTTTTAATTTTTTCTTCAAGAAAATAACATTGCAATCAAGTCGAACTTATTCAATAAATTACTTCATAGTTGTTTTTAAGCACCTACTTTATGCAAGCTGCTTTACTTTGGATAAAACCATCCAATAAATATACACGTAATAATAACTAATAAAATCTGCAGTCTGTCCAAGGTTTCTCATGCCTTGAGTTAATTATTGGTTTGAACTGGAGGAAAAGGTTAAGAAAATAGACATATTTAATAAATAACTCTTTTTGTTCAGCTTGGACCTGAAAAAGACAACTTTAATTTTCATCACTGGCTGTCACATGGAAATAGATATTCTGCTTCTCAATATATCAGACTGCCCTGTCTCATCTCCTAAATGCTACTGTAAATGGCTGCACTTATTCACGCTAGGCAAGTCTTACACGTCTTGTAATCCAAGAAAGCAGAGTTCCAAAAGGAAAAAGACCTTTTATGGGTTCAGACCTGAAACAACATTTAGAATGAAGGTTTACCTAGTTTCCATTTTCAGATGTAAAGATTTTTTTCTTTCCAAAATATACCCAACTCAATTAAATCATGGAATCACATTTTCAAAATCTGCATGAAAATACTTGAGTGACGTGTTAAACATAAACCTTTATGATTAGGACCTTGTGGATGTGGAAATTCGTAAAATACTGCATATTTTTTGTAATCAGAATTTTACTGAAAAAAAAATAATTCCAATATATATCATAAGCTGAAATGACAAACATTACCAAAAATCATATGGGTAACCTGACAAAAAATTTACCAAGCAGTCATAAGCAGAGCATTCAGCAGCCAGAGGAAATGGACACAAAAACACACAGATAACAGAAAATGTTAACACACTTGGAGTATACACATAGAAAGAAACCAAAACATTCTCCATTGGACTTCTAGATGAAGACGGAGAGCTTAATAAATAATTAATAAATCAAGAATAATTAGTAATTTGTCTCTTAATTTTGCAATTAGCTTTCACCCCGAGGTTTACTATATCTCTTGTTGCCTTGATAACCCATAAATTAAATTGTTCCTGGTGGATCAGGCATAAGAATAATGTAAGTTAGGGAACAAGGATTAATGAATCTTTGGGATGTCACCTGGACACAAGTAAAACTATGTTCACTGCCATATAGAGAAATGAAAAAAAAAATCAGTTGATAAGATAAACATCTGAAAAATAATATTTGAGGTAGAACTGAAATCTTTAGAACAAAAATATGAGACTGATATTGCCTGATAACAATGAAAACTAAAGTACAATACCAAAATAAGCCTGAGAGAGAGAGACTGAGACTAGATGTTGGCACATATCTTACTGCATATGGTGAACTTTCCTTGGGGTACCTGCACACTCACAGGATAGACTTAATTTTGCTTTATTTTTCCTCAGGTATTCAAAAAATAGTTTTGAAGAAGAGTGGAATAGTTTGAGCAAGCTTCAACAGGAAGTTCACCTTCTCTATTGAGTGCATTACTGATCTCTACCTGACCCCTGGTTTTCTCGTTGTCATTTTCCAACTCTGATATCAAGTTATTTTTATACTTCTTATAATCAATGCCCCCACAGCATAAAAAAACACCATTGCCAGATTTAGATGGAGTCTTCATTGAAGAGATCATATAGAAAAAGTAATTACTAAATTGTATATCCAAAATCGGAAGGTAGATTCTATGAAAGTGGTTCAGTTTATTCAGGCAATAATAAAATGATTTTCTGAATTCTGTTACAGTCACAGGGTAGCAAAGAACATTCCTAGAGCATCAGACATAAATCAGAGACTAGCCCCAGATGATGTGCTCAATGAACCATGTAGTGCACACTCATCCACTCAAGCACACACACACACACACACACACACACACAATATCTCATATCTTTCAAATGGTGACACATTAGGCACCAGAACAACACATGCAGAGCTGTGACGGACATTTAAACCAGTGACGTCTCAACCATTTTTGTACAAGCAAAAAATTGACTTATAGGAGTAGGTGTAGTTTTAACTTGGCATACATACAAGGGACTCCTTACAGTGCACTAGTTTTTATAATTCAGAAGTTTCGAAATACAATTCAAAGAAAGCATATTATATTTGTAAATGGAATAATGTAAAAAAAAAACTTCTGGAAATGTCAGACTTTCTCATACAAATTTAACATTTCCTTTCAACACTGTGATTTCTCCTATCATGTTCAAACACTTTCCTCTGAAAACTGTGTATAGTAACTCACCTTTCTTTAGCAGGTGTTGACAATATTTATCATGGAACCAAGGGATCTGAAACTCTGGGCATTCTAAGCAAACAGCCCGGTTTAATTCCATCAATCGCAATCTGATTCTCATGTTCAATGCATCTGGAAGAACTGTCATAAGAGAAATGCAAATGGTTGCTGGTGATTTGTGAATCACATAATCAAGGCCTAGCTGCTGCCAACATTAACATTAAATTTCATATAATTTAACATATAGTATAGGCATACAGTCTTGGGCAGATTTGTTACACATAGGAAGTAAAAATGTTAGATCTGAATACACAATAGGAGGTTTGAATCTTTAAAGTGCCCCTTATGTGAAGGACCTAGGAGTCACAGTGGACTTTTCACTATCAACTTCCAGGCAGTGTTCATTAAGAAGGCTAAGAGAATGTTCAGTTATATGGCATGCTGTGTAGACTACAAATCAAAGGAGGTTATACTTAAGCTTTACAGCACACTGGTGAAGCCTTGCATGGAGTACTGTGTTTAGTTTTGGTCTCCAGTCTACAAAAAACATAGCAGCACTAAAAAAGGTCCAGAGGAGAGTGACTAGGTTGACTCCTGGACTGCATGATATAAGGTATGAAGAAAGATTGGAGGAGTTGCACATTTGTAATTTAAGCAAATGGAGATTAAGAGGTGACATGATTGAAGTGTCTAAAGTTATCAAAGGAATTAATACAGTGGATTGAGATCAGCAAGAACATGGGGATACAGTTGGAAACATATTAAGGGTAAATTTTGAACAAATATTATGTAGTTCTCTTCACTCAGAGAACTATAGACACATGGAATAAGTTACCAAGTAGTTTGGTGGACAACAGGACACTAGGTACATTCAAAATTCAACTTGATGTTATTTTAGAGGAAGTGAAAGGATAGGATTGGCAAGCTTTGTTGAGCTGAATTACTTCTTTCTAGTGTCCTGAAAGAATATTGCATCCTTCCATCCAGGCAACCACTCTCTGCTTTTATTCTCTTTACTATTTATTTTCACAACTCTCTCCTAGCCCCATGGAAGATAAGCTAGCTTCCTGTTGATACAAACTTTGTTTGACAGTGCTTCTTTCACTATAAGTACATGGCTTCAATATTAAGTAATTTGCTGTAAGCATTTATACAAATGCTGCAATAGAGAGAAAGAGAGTGCAGTGGAATTACAGACACATGCATAGGAAAATATACAACCTGTAACAGCTTTCAGACTCAAGATGAAGGGTGGTGTACAGTATTTGATTTAATATTGTCTGTTCTTCCTGTTGCATACATTAACATTACTGTCTATCAAAAACAGACACTAGCAAAAATGTGCTGTACAATATGATATTTGAAACAAATTTTTACATTTTTTTCTTAGCCTCTCTACTTACTTATGGTATGAAAACGATCTCTGAATGGAAAAACAACTTCAACTGATGTGGACTATTTTTTCCCCATTTAAGCACGCTATAATGTGACTAATTTTTAAGATCCTTGTTTAATTAACTTTACTATTATCTGTATTTATGTTTTGCCCATCTACAAATAACTTACTATGTAAAAATGTTTCTAAAACGCAGCACATTTCACAAAGCCTTTTGAATTCTATTTTGTCCTGCCATGCACCTATGTTAATTATCAGTCAAAGCTGTTCTTGTTCATTACAAAATGACCTGCTTTTTCAAAGCCATTTTAAGAAAATAAAGCATGTATTGCGTAAGTAATTTTGCATCCATAGTAGCATGGTAATGCAGTGATTAGTGTTGCTGCTTCACAGATCCATCATTCTTCAAATAAAAGGCTCATTCTCATGCAAATATGCTCCATTGTTTTGCCCAAGATGATTTTCTAGAAATGGCTTCATTAACAATATTTTGAACAAAACTAATGTGTTAGAAACATTGGGAATATATACAATTGGATACCTAACCTGTAGATTAAGCAATACATGTAATGAATTAATGAATATTCTGACATGGTTTGCTGCTATTCAGTGTGGGTTTCAACTGAAGTTCACCCTGTCAGTTACTTTGTTAATCCTGACATCCATGAAAACGTTAAAATCTTTTTCGAGGCCATCACTACAAACAACACAAGGTAAGTAACAGATAAAATACATCACATATATATATATATATATATATATAGAGAGAGAGAGAGAGAGAGATAGATAGATAGATAGATAGATAGATAGATAGATAGATAGATATATGAAGTATTCCTTTAAAAACATGCAAACTTCTGACATACAGTGACTAAACCCTAGATTCAAACTTAACTACAGCTGAAGTGTGCAGTACAAATAAAACAGAAATTGGTATGAGAAAAAACACAGATTTCAAGGAAACACTCAATCCAACCTTGGATTAAAGATTGGCCATCATAACACCCAGCAGGTGCTGTATGCCTACTGTGGCACGTGGCTGGGGGTGGTACCCAGCTGGGACGTCCAGGAGGACCGGAGGAGGGCTTGCGCCTCCTCCAGACCGTGAAGGGGTGACGGTCCTGGTTGCTTTGGGGGCCATGGGTGCAGAGCTTTGAAGCTCAACCCTGTAGGGGTTAATGGTCACCGCCAGAGGGCGCCCCAATGCCTGGAGAGCCCTGGACCTCAGCACTTCTGCCACACCAGGAAATCTGCCACACCAGGAAAGGCTGGGGGGAAGAGGAGCAGGGACACCCGGAGTGCTTCCGGGGATACAGCCGGCACTTCCGCCACACTGGGGCGTGTCGGTGGAAGATTGCCGGAGCACACCTGGAGCCCATCCGGGGGGACATAAAAGGTGCCGCTTCCCTTCATTCGGGGCTGGAGTCGGGTGGAAGAGGATGAGGTCTGGAAGGAGAGAGAAATTGTGCACTTTAAATACTTGTAAATAAACGTTTGTTGGACTTTAAAATGATGTCCGTCTGTCTGTGTCCGGGCTGCTTCCCACACTACATACAGGACTAAAACTGAGCAGTCAGTCAAGCAGAAAAAAAATATCTCATAAGGTATTCAGAACAAACATAACTGGACCATGGTTTAACTATGACTGGAAATGCATATTAATATACTCTATGTTAAAGATTTAAACTCTTGTGTTGTGACTAATATTAGAATACATTACATATCACTGCTAGTGATTATTTAAATTGCAGTTATTGTTTTTTTGACCAATACTTCTTAAAAATATTCCAAATTTATAAAATGTAAACATTGTTGCTTTATATTATAAAAATAAAAAAAACAGTATATTCATTTATTATTGGGAACATGTGAAATACTCGTTTGCCACAACATATTAAAGCATACTATAAAAAATGAATTATTAATATATAAAAATATCTTCACATACTATCCAGTTGTGCATCTAATTTAGCTAAGAAATCCACATTAAAAATTGCTCTTATTAAATCCTCAGGAAAGATGTCTGCAACAGCCAATGCATAAGCCAAAAGGACCAACAAGTGAGGATCAAAGGAGCCTATGAGACAGAGAGAAAATGAAAATAGTCATTTAATAATGCTTATTGTAAACTAGATACAATTTATATATATATAAGAGTTTAATTGTCACACAAGTAAATAAAATAATATTAAAGAAAAACACCATCCATTTACATGTTACTTACCCAAAGTACTTTGTAGTTATGACTGAGAAAAATTTTTACTCGTGTTTTTATGCAGAATGGAGACAAAGAAGTTTAAGACATAATGCAAGCCAACAGTGACCAATGCTGTACAAAAAGCAAACATTTTTAAAACTGCTATGAAAAAATGAAAAAAAACAACTAAAGTTCACATTACTCATGGTGCATAATACACATCAGTTATCAATTAATATAGTCAAAACATATAAAATGCATGCTTTTTGCTAAAATATTATTAAATAAAAACTTAAATAAAAAAAGGAATGATCAGTGTACATCATAAACATGAAAGCCACATAGAATTGACCTTTCTAACTGAAGACAGTACTCTTGACCAATGAATGAGAGGGAGAGGCAGGTCTTCATAAAAAAGTAAATTCCATAAGGCTTTAGTTTCATGTTTATGATGTGCGCCGATTACTCCAGAAGCAAATATTTAATAGAATCTTAGCAAAAAAGCAGGTGTTTTAAACATGCTGTGCATATGACTGGATAACTAACAAGTGCATTATGCGCCAAAAGTAACTTGAGATTTTTTTCTCCTTTTTTCCCCATGGACATTTTTCATATTGTTTACCATTGTACAGAACTAGGCACCATTGGCTTCTATTACAAGTTTTTTTCATTCTATTCTGATTAAAAACCTTTCTCAGCCATCACTGAAGAGTATATGGGGTAAATAACATTAAAAAAAATATTTTTGGGTGGAGTATTCCTTTAAGGCTAAGGGTAAGGTTTTCCACATTATTTCCCACTTTCTAATGATAATTTCCATTATGCACTATACAACAGAAAGTAACAGTATAACACTTGTACAATACTATATTTGCATTTTTGTACAGATATAAGCAGAATACCAGTATTCAGAAAAACCAAGATGAATGCATTTTTGTTAGTTAAAGTAACTGCAGGAAGGATTATATGTGCATATTGTGATACACTAGTTGTAGCAACAACACACTAGCTATGTCTACATTAGAAGATCAAACTCAAATACAGTGGTGTGAAAAACTATTTGCCCCCTTCCTGATTTCTTATTC
>JANRMT010062814.1:21756488-21819930 GCA_026402145.1 Polypterus bichir lapradei | reverse complement strand
ACAGCACTATAACTGAGGCCACTGTCTTATAAATTTTCCTGTGCTAAGTTGGGCAACACAGCTAGTTCTTTACATAAAAGGCAAATAATTTTAAAATATTCCTCACTAAAACAGCTTTATGTGCACTTGTAGTTTTTCAGCTGAGCCATTTTGATTGACGCTAACAAATTTTAATTCCTGCATACTTATTTCCAACGCTAGAAAGAGTTGTAAATGACAATGTACTCTTAACATGTTCAAATATGGTCCAACAATTACAATTTTGCCAAAAAAGAATACTTATGAAAGTGTGAACACACTGGTGGACTGACACCCCCTTTCAGCTTGTTCACAAAAAGTAAATTTCCATAAAACGGCAAGTTACCACTGCTGTGCGCTTGATATTTAAAACAAAAGCAGTATATTTAAAGATACTTCATTCAGATATCTGTCACAACTAATACAGGTCACTAGTTGATAAAACTTTTTCAGCCCTACCTTGTCAATATGTTCAACAGTAACGTTAGCAATTTTGTCTAACAGAGGAAGGCACAGCTGGTTAGTCCTTGTCAGGAAAAGAGCCAGATCAGATGTGTTATTACAATTTACTCCATCTATTAACCTCTCCAAAGTAGCCATCGTTTCTTGCAGGAGTATTTCTTCAAACCATTCTCCAAGTGAATGTTTTAGTTCATCTAAAAGCATGTCCAAGTTGTCAGCTTTTTGGAGACGCTCTATGCCAGTCTTGTTCAATGACTGAAGTAAATTCACATAAACACTGGAAGTAGCATGCTGGTATGAAGGATCGTGCCTCACCCACTTGGCAATGGCTCCTGAAAAGGTATTTAAGTCACTCAGGGTACACTGAGGCATTACAGCACTGACGCGGGAAATCACTTCCGTATCCAACCGTTGAGATGGAAACATCGACAGTACACGGGTTAATATAGTCACCTCATAGGGCAAAAAGCTGGCTTTCAGGTAGCTGTAATTAAAAAAAATAAAGAAACCTTACATGTACATTTATTTAGTAAAAATGTAGTTAATTTAAAACTATAAAAGCTTTATTGTAACTTTATGTGGCTATTTTGTTTATCCCCAACTTCTCCCAGTCCATAATACAAACTAAACCTTGATCCTGGTACTAGTCAAGTTCTAGTGGATGATTATATTTGGACCACCTAATAAGGACTTCATACTTGCATCAGGATCTAGGAATGACATATTGGTTTCATCTGTGTCATTCCAAATTTTTCATTTTACCACCACATTTGTAATTGTGGTTTCTTATGTATTACTACACCTTTCTTTTTTAAATCAAAGTTAAACATCTAAGCCTCTAACCAATCTTATATATAAACATCTACGCATGGAAGCGTGTGTGTCTGTCCATCCCTGAATTGAGAGGTGGAGTTGGGGTAAGGGCTCCACCTCCGAGGATACACAAGCGAGCATGTTGGCAAAATGAAACCTCTAAAGAAAGACAGTCGCTTAGCCGCTAATGCACAAATGATGCGAGCACGTCGGCAAAACGAAACCTCCTATGAGAGAGATGCCCAGAGTAGTTCTTTTCAATTATCTGACATCTCTACATTTCAATTTTTTTCTGACGATTTCAATAGTTTCTAGGACTGACTTACACAGTTAGTATAATATAACAGGCAAATTAAAAATTTGTGAAAATTATTTTATTATTTATTTATTATTGTTTTTGCAAAGCAAATAACCTCATAATGATTTATCTTCGGAAAGACAATTTGACTCACTCCAAAAGATATAAGAATGCCCTAGCAAAATATAACAGCAAAGAGATTATAAAGATTGAAAATGCTAAACTTAAATTGATGCACAATTCAGAAAGCAATCCTTATTTATTTATTAGAACTTATTGCTCAGATACACTGAAGCTTAAAACAGAAGATGAGTACTTTTAGGGAAGAACTGCCTTTTAAAGGATTTATTGTGCAGCGTCTTGCTTAAGGAAGGTTTAACATTGCAAGGTAAAAATGTAATTTATAACCATTCTCTGGACAACTTAATTGTAATTAAGTTTATTTAATCACACACACACACCCTTACAACCAATTCATAATACCAAATAGATCACTAATTTTTCACATTATTACTTGAGACTGGCACAGATGTTCTCCAAAGACTCAAATTTCCACCTTTGCTCCAAAACCTTCTTTTGGTTCAACTTCAATTTCTACAGCAGCAATAGTATTCTTTCTGTGGTTAGCTCTGTGCTGCTATAACTACTACAGAAATAGGTTAATCGCTTGTTATAAACTTTGTTCAAAAGGAAGTGGGCAAAGAAATTGGTTTAATTTTTAGACCAGACATATTTCACATTGACTTTGTGAAATAACAAAGCCTGGCACACCTGTATAAAACATTGCCAATAGGTTACCCTGCTTATTTAAAACTCATCTAGTACTTTGTTAGTGATTTGCAATTAAAGCATATGTTCTGTGCAGGGTCATGTTCACAGCAACACAGCATTATACAATTACAAGCCCAGAATTTTGCTCACTGACAATGGGTTTTACCAGGCTTGAAAACTAAGGGCTGGGTTTTGCCATAATTGTATTAAATGTTGATTTATCTGTTGCTGTTTTAAAAGAACTCTTTTGGTCAAATGCTGATTTGGTTATAATGTATATTGTTGTTGGTGGATTAAAAATGAAAGGGAAAAGAGTCAATGTGGTATTTATATTAAATCATTTGTATTTTATGAGAATGCAACTTAACAAACACCTCAAAATATATTAAGTTATGTACTACATTTACAATACAGTATGTAAGTTAACAATCAGAGAAATCCTGCCCAAGATAAAGGGTGTGTATAACAGTGTAAAACAAAATAATTTCAGATTATGAAAAATAAAACCTTTAGCAATAACAACATCATAAAGTGGCAGGATAATCACAGCAAGAAATGAACTGAACTATGACTCCATGCCAACATAATACTGAAGACCGACAATCTTCCTAGGAATATAAATTAGGAATTAATAAATAAATCTAACAAAAGAGTGGGGGAAAAAAGGATTTAATAGTTTATAATTACCTAAGTAGAGTTCTCTTCAGCTTGGTAAACAGTTCTGGATTTTGACAATGAAGCAGCAAGAGAGCTTGAGTAATCCTTGCAACATCTGTAGGTTTATACACATCTAAATGTTTATGCAATACACTGGCAATTCTAAAATAAGAAAAAAATAAAATAAAATTGAGCTACCGCATGAAAAATAAATAACTAAGGTTATAGGGAAAGCAAACAGTGGTAAGGAGTTCAATACATAAAATAAAAAAGTAGCCCTTTGTTGCATAATGGAACAGATCATCAAAGTTAACAATTCCGTACTTGTTTTTCTAACTTGAGAAATGTCCCTGAACAAGAGAAATTAGAGTTTTTAAGTCGGGTTACTTTTCAAATATTCTGTACAATAAAGCTTTTAATGAAATGAAATGATCCACTGTTGGTAAAATGGTAAGATTAAAATAGCAGACAAATCTTACTGCAGTTCTAACAACGCAAAGTAGATCAGGAAAATAAGCCCACACAAAGTTATGTATAGACCAAATAGCAATGTAGAAGATGCTAACTTTGTCAATTATCATACCTTTTTTTTTGTTTGGTTAATCAAACAACCATTGTGGTAGAGAGGCTAAATATTAGCATTGTACTCTAAATGCCAAGGCTGAATTTTCAAAGGAGGCATAATTTCTAGTGCTTAGTAACATTAATGTGAACAGTTACACATGTAAATATAACGCCTGATCATAAAAAGGATTTGATTTTTTTTGGCCAATTAAGGATATGCTCAATTGACACAGGACAAAAAACAAAGCATGACATGGAGGCTGCCAAGGACATGCAACACCTACATCACCTGAGTAACTTAAATTGGTGCCGTATGCCAATAAACTGTAATATACATTTGGGCAACCCATTTCCTTGTGTCTTATCTTCACAAGTATGTTCCTTAAGATAAACAAAAAAAGTCCAAATGGTGAGCAGTAAGGGCCAAACACAAATTATTTTGTGCATGTGACTACAGGAAGGAGATTATATGTGGCAAGGTAAACAATGTGGTATCAAGCTAAATGAAAAGAGGGAGTAGATAATATAGTCTTACTGAACAGCTACAGCAGGTTACATTAACTCTCAAAATAATGAAACAATAGATGTATTTTCTATATCACTCCTTTTTATTCTGTATTCATGCACTAATGTGCCATTTGTTCCAGTCCATCCTATAAAAGTGGCTATGTTAACACTCAAACTATTCTGTCAAGATTTGAGCTTTTACAATGTGTGAATGTTCACACTAGAAAGTGTGGGATAAAGAAAATCCCAGCACACTGGGGTCGAAATCAAAGTCCTTTACTTCAAGAACAATAAGCACTTATTTGCATAAACATTTTTTTACTTCGACACTGCACCAATCAACTGGATATTCCTTGATATTATTTTTTATGTGTGTTTGGTGGGGTTTGTTGTTTATTATATTGGGCTTCTGTAAAGTTTTAATTTACCCCGGGGACAAATAAAAGTATATACCCTCCCCGGCCACTTTATTAGGTTGGACCCCCTTTTTTGCCTTCAGAACTGTCATAATTGATCATGGCATAGATTCAACAAGTTGCTGGAAACATTTTTCAGAGATTTTGGTCCATATTGACATGATAGCATCACTAAGTTGCTGGAGATTTGCCCATTCCACCACATCCCAAAGATGCTCTATTGGACTGAGATCTGGTGACTGTGGAGGCCATTTGATTACAGTGAACTCACTGTCATGTTCAAGAAACCGGTTTGAGATGATTTCAGCTTTGTGAAATAGAACATTATCCTGCTGGAAGTCGCCATCAGAAGATGGGTACACTGTGTTCATAAAGGGATAGACACGGTCAGCAACAATGCTCAAGTAGGCTTTGGCATTTAATGATGCTGAATTGGTACTATGGGACCCAAAAGTGTGCCAAGAAAATATCCCCTACACTATTAAACCATTACCACCACCAGCCTGAATCATTAATGCAAGGCAGGGTGAATCAATGCTTTCATGTTGTTGACACCAAATTCTAATTGTACCATCCGAATGTCTCAGCAGAAATTGAGACTCGTCAAACCACTCAACATTTTACAAATTTTCCATTGTCCAATTTTAATGAGCCTGTGCAAATCTGTAGCCTCAGTTGGCTGTTCTTAGCTCACAGGAGTGGCAACTGGTATGGGCTCCTGCTGCTGTAGCACATTTGCTTCAAGGTATGACGTGTTGTGTGTTCAGAGATGCTCTTCTGCATACCTCGGTTGTAGCGAGTGGTTTATTGGAGTTACTGTTGCCTTTCTATCAGCTTGGAGCAGTCCGGCCATTCTCCTCTGACCTCTGGCATCAACAAGGCATTTTCACACAGACAACTGCCGCTCACTGGATATTTTCCTTTTTCAGACCATTCTCTGTAAACCTTAGAAAGGATCTAGTTTGAAAATTCCAGTAGATCAGCAATTTCTGAAACACAGTTGAACAAGTATGCCTAATAAAACAGCCAGTGAGTGTATCAACCCATTTACACAACATATTTTGTATTTTATTCCTCAGAGATGTGGTATATTACATTTGGGGGTTTTCCTTTTCACTTTGATTACAATTGCTATTACTAAAATCTGTATTAGAATTGATGTGTATGCATTACATAATTCATTTCCTTTTCATTTTGTATAGCTGTCAGAGTGGTGCAGAGTCAATAACCTGCTCCTCAACACCACAAAATCGAAGGAGCTTGTTATTGACTTTAGGAAAAGCAAAACTGACATCCAGCCACTCATCATTGGCGGGGCCTGTGTGGAGAGGGTACTGGTGTTCAGGTTTCGGGCATTAAGCAGGAGGATGACCTAACTTAGAGCGGAAACTCCAAGAAGCTGCTGAAAAAGGCACAACAGAGACTGTATTTTCAGAGAATCCTCAGGAAGAACCATCTCCCCAAAAATATGCTCCTTGTCTTTTATCACTGTTCCATCGAGAGTGTGCTCATGTGCGGACTGTGTGTGTGGTACGGCAGCTGCACTTCCTCAGAAAGGAAAGCGCTCCACAGGGTCGTAAGGACAGCGGAGAGAACAACTAGTTGTACCCTCCCTACTCTGGAACAAATCTACACCTCCCGATGCCACAAAAAAGCAATAGACATTTCACAGGATTCATCACATCCCGGTTATTGCCTCTTCCAGCTTTTGCCATCAGGCAAAAGATACCGAGCAATGAAAACCAGGACAAACCGCCTTAAAAACAGTTTTTATCCAAAAGCAATCATGGCCCTGAACTCAGAATAAAACTGCTCCATATCATTCTCTAAATGTGCAATATGTATATATGACAAGTGTACTTTGTATATATTTGTAATGTACTTTTATTACTATTCCTTTTCTTGTTTTTTAACTCTTATGCCTTACACTGAGTCGACAGCACCTTCAATTTTGTTGTTCTTTTGTAAAAGTGACAATGACAATAAAGATTTATCTGTCTTATCTATCAATCTATCTGTATAGCACACTTCACTGGGTTCAGACTCAGAGCACTGCAACAACCTTACAGCTATAATACAAATTGCATTATGTACTATACATATAGTACATAGAAATACAGATAAGGTTAAACATAACACAAACACACTTAATCCATTTCAGGGTTATAGATGTAATGGGCATCACCAATGGGTGTAAGAGAGTAACATGAACTTGGATAAGGCACCAGTTCAGTGAAGAGCACAAGTAACACACACACCCCACACTCACATAGGACAATATTCGAATCAGTCTAATATATATGTCTATGCAATGTGAATGGCAAAGAAAATGATTTAATTAAAAAAAAAACTTAAAGCAATACTCTAACCAAAGATGATATTATTTTATTTTAAGCAGAGAAAATTTTCTAATCTTCTATTTTTGTAGACAAACAATATATTGAATATTCAGACTCAACAGGGTCCTGTGCTGACCAATTCTGGACAATGTATTTTTTCTTCCTATAGACTAGCCTTGCAGTGATAAATATTTGTTGTTTGTAGCCCTCGCACCAATGGGTCAGGTCTTAGTATTAGCTATAATGGGAGATAAGTGCACATATGTAAGCTAAAATCTAGTGCATTTGGAGTTGCATGTCTAGGTTTTATCTTGGTTAATAAAGATTATCTCAAACCATCATTCAAATTAATTTCTACTATATTTTATTTTAACAGGTTGAAATGAGACTGAAGGGCTTAAAAACAAACAGAAACCAACAGAATCCACAAGCGAGTCACAAGTCTCCCCCTTCACATTTGTTGTGCTACTGCTTTCCATTATGGTGAGAAAGCAAACGAGCAACTGTGGGACAGAGAGTGAGAATGGAAATTGAGAAAGGAATCCTAATAACAGAAAAGAAAATGTATGCTGTACATTTGATAACCCACCTCTCCACATTTAAAAATCAGTCAGCTAAATAAGAATAGAACATTAAAAAACTAGAGGAAACCTCCAGCGCTCTGCATAATATGCAGAAAAAAGTTTAAAAGTAAATCTGCATATTCTGAGCTAGTGTAATCGGAAATTAGGTTCAGAATTTTGAGGAAACATTCATGTTTCTGATTCTTTAAACTAAATGTTTTCTAAATGTTTTGGAGTTTAACATCCCTACTAAATGTGGTAGATAACGGATATATAAGTGGATAGAATATAAAATTTAACAGCCTATTATATTTAAACGTACCATTGAAATGCATTTATGTAACGGGTGGAATCCCCCCTTAGATTTATCATAAACAGGGATTTCAGTCACCAGGGGGCGTAAGGGAGAATGAATGTGTGTTAGGGGTGCAAAAAGCCACACTTTAAGAAGCACTTTGATTTTAATATTTCAAGTATATTTTAATGTCACAACTTATATTTTTAGATGTTTACAATATTTATAAAATAGTAGATAAAGCAATTTGCCAGTCTTTCAAAAATATGGCATGAAATAATAACACAACTTTAAATACATTGTTTAACTTTGCATTTAGAGATTTCCATTCATATTTAGGCCAAACAGATTTGCCAAGGAAACAGTGCATTAGCAGAGTAATTAAAAAAATCTAGAGAATGTAAAATAGGCAGAGAAAAATATTTTTTCAATCTATACCCTACTGCTTTTCATGCTAGAGTATAGTTTTCTGCAGCTTTAATACAGTTGAGCAGTCAAAATAAGGCTTTAAGTGTGAATGCTGCTAGTTTAAGAAATTTGAGATATTTAGTGAAAATATAATTAACATATTCCTAGCTAAGGTGGCACAGTAGTGCAAACTAATTAGCACTGTTACTTTACTGTTCCAGCATACTAGTTTTAAAAATAGCACCTTATTGAATGTGTGGAGTTTACATGTTCTCTTTGTGCCTGTCTGCTTTTAGTCTGAATTAGAGTAAGTGGGTTTGAGAATGACAGTAACTATTACTACTTTGCAAGTGAACATATCTACTTTGAGATTAACCATGAACTGTTGCCTAAAACAAAACAACATTTCTGCGAGACCATAAGAGAAAGTCAAATGGAATTGTAGTGTCATAAAGAAAGGTGTTCTCTGCAGGATTATCCTTATCAGAGTTAGAGAGAGGTGGCAGCTTTGGCCATGGGTATTACACAAAATTAATTTTTGAAATTGGTAGGGAAATCTTCCTTCTGACTTTAACACAAGGGGACTCTATGTGAGGTGAAATTGTGTTTGGAGCAGTCAAAAACTCACAGTTTAAAAAGCAGTTTGATATTCATTTTTAAGCCATTTTTTAAAATGTGATCATTTATTCTTTCTATTGTATACAGTAGTTTATACTATTTTGAGTAGATAAATTAAAACTTGAAAGACTGGCTGAAAAGTTTAGTATTTCAGCTATTGTAACCTTTTGCATGTAGAAATTACCACTCAAATTTGCCAAAAAAAAAACCAAATACAAAATGATACAAAAATTCATAAAATATAAAATGTGCTAAGAAAGTACATTTTTTATCCATACTATAATGTTTTTCATGTTGGAGTATTGTTTTCTGCAGCTTTAAGATAATTAAGCAATTGTGTGACTGTTGATTTAAGACGTTTGTTATATTTTTAAAATATAGTGACCATATTTTAGCTAAGATCCCACAGTAGTGCACATCAATTAGTACTGCCACTTTACTGATCCAACATACCATATTCAAATCCAGGATCTGATTTTCTGTGTGAAGTCTGAATGTTGATCCTGTGTCTGTTTTTCTTCTGGGTACTCATGTTTGGTTAAATGGTCCCATGAGTGGACCCTGTGAAGTACTGGTGTCATGACCAGGCTCTTTTTCTGCATTGTGCCATGAACTGCCAGAATAGGCTCTTGCTCCCTACTCCTCTGAATTGGAGACAGTGCGAACATAACTATGACTATTATTAGTTTACCATTAACCATATTTTGTTTTCTAATTATACATTTCCAAAAGACAATAAGAGAATGTAAAATGGCACTGTGGTACCTAAGAAAAGTTTGAATTTTTCTTCTGAAATGTCCTTCAATTCAGAGATAGAGAGGTGGTAGCCATCTACATTTGATTTTCATAATGCTCAAATTATCCTTGAGTATTGCTTACAATCTGTTTGTGTGTGTCAAATACAAAAGACGGAACCTAAATACGAATTCACTAACAGTCCAAGTCAGTTTCTTGAATATCTGTATTACTGTCGCATAACAATATACTTCAGCTTGTTTTTATAGTCTTCAGTTAAAAAAAAAAGTTTATCTGAGTTTCTTATAAAGCACAGTACAGTATTAGCAAATGGGCATCTCAAGCTCCATGTCCTTGACTCCTGTGCCATACTTGTGCAAATCCGCTGAACAGCTGATTGTAGTATTCCATAGCTGCAAGTTCAGGTCAAGATCAATGGCAACAAGAATATGACCTCCTATGCATACAATCTTAACAAAACATGAACAATGAGAAACATCAATCAATTCCTATGTAACAAATTTGACATAATTATAAAACAGTGATTTAAAAAATGATGTTGACTATTCTCGCAACAAGCAAGAAAGACTGTTTACCAAATGTGTGAGAAATTCAAGCATTAAAAATTTAAATTTTAATTACTAACTTTGTTCGGGATAAGCACAATCCCATGCCAAAATTCAATTCCTGCCACCAGTATTATGAATCTGCTGTCTCCAGCACAGATTTGTTGAAAGCTACAGCCAATCCTAGTCCTGACAACATCAGATGAAACAAAAGAACCACCTCAAGACAGGACAGTTTAAGTCAATAGTACTTCATGGAGTGCATCACTTTAGATTAGTCCAAATATATTCTTGAGATTGAACAAGTATGAGAGTGCACAATGACAGCATATGTAATCTCCACATGTGAAGGCACCCTAACCAATTTACAAGTTTCAACAATTCTAGATTATAACACTGGTGTGAGATGGATATAGGAGCTCTTATGTACACTTACAAAACACTTCCTTTGAAAGTGCTCACTGCATGAGCTACTGGAACAGCTATTTACTGTAACAGCCCCAAACAACATTAATGTATTTTTAATTGCAACTCATACTGCTGCCCATCCCTAAATTGTATTAAAAAAATTCAAAAATGTATCGATGGATGGATTACTAACCTGGACAACATCTCAGGGATTTAGTTAGCTGAAGGACTTGTCCAAGTAGATGCTGCACACTGATATTTATCATAAGAGTTTCAAATCTGATTGGAGAATACAGGGGGTCCTCGGGTTACAACGTCTTGACATACGACATTTCGAGTTTACAACGCTCACTCCCATAAAAACTTTAAAAAATTGAGATGTTGAGTGTTTCAGCTTACGCCGTTAGCGTTGTACTTACAGACTATGTGGGCGAACTAGTTTGGTTGCACTTAGCGGAAGAATACGCAGTAACCTGGCGTATGAGTGAGGGAGTTGGTAAAGTAGTTTGGTTGCGCATGGCACAAGTGTTCCATTTGTGTTGCTTTGTTTGGTGACTTTTTGGCCCTTATCATGGCTCCTAAACGAAAGTCAGAGTCTTCAGATGGTAGTGCTTCAAAGAAGAGGAAAGCCATCACAATGGATGTGAAATTAGACATTGGAAAGAGATCAGAAGGAATAAAGGTAAGGAAATTTTTTACACTCATTTTTTGTCATTTTTTCTGTTACTACAGTACAGTGTATAGTACAGTATATGCATGTCCTTTTCCTTTATCTGTGGCTTAGTTGTGTTTTTATGTTCTAGATTATGATTTTGCAAATGTGTTAGGATAGGTAAGTGACTTAGGGTAGGGTGTGTTTCGACTTACACCAAAATTCAGGTTACACCACTGTTGTAGGAACGGAACGGTGTTGTAACCCGAGGACCCCCTGTATATTCCTTTAACAAACAAATGCAATATGCTATGGTAAAACATAAAGCAAAACTACCTTGATTTTCGCAAATCATAGACAATTTCTCATTACTGTGTTCCAGCAATTATTTAATTCATAACCTTGCTTCTGAGAAAATAAATGGCAGGGGAGCGGGCTCAGACCAGAAAATCAGGACTTCCAAGAATGTTATCAAAAAGATCAATTACATTTTCAATAAGTTCAATTAGAAGAGTGGCATGAAAATGGAAAATTGCAAAGAAGAACAAGATTCAGTGAGCAAATAATATATGTGACCAAAAAAGGCAAAGTTTTTCCATTGCAAAATACTTAAAAATAGGTGCTACTTGCTTATTTATCAGTAGGGGATTTCTGCATTCCATCTCCACCAAAGTTTCTACTGTGGCCAGTGCCTGATGAGGACCTGCTTCATCTACCAAAATTAAGGCTGCATTCTCTAGCCTGAAAAACACACATACATTGTTACAAGCACAATTATTTCATATCCATAGTGCACACCATTTTTGCCATGTTTACAATTCCTTTGAATATGTTTACCCTACATGAGGCCTATTCACATTAAGTATAATTACTGACAAACAGGCAGTATATATTATAGATAGGTAATTTATTTTTGGTCCATTGTTAAAAAAAATACTTTTACATTGAATGTGTCCCTTATTTACTTAACTAGAGACATCAACCCCTTTAACACAGGCTATCCCTAGATTTTGATTAAAAACATTCCCAGATTAAGAGGATATGTGAAAACGTTAAACCATGAATCTCAGTTAAGTTATTTTTTAAGGTTACCAATTTTTTAAAGTGTATTGAAAATTACACACATTTTAAAAGGGAATAACTTCCCATCAGAAAGCAAAAAGAAAATTGTAAGTCCATTTTGCACCAGAGGCAGCAATGCACTGTGTCTGCCATTGCCATAGTTTTCTGTCAGTGAAGAAACCAGTACGGTTCTGGAAAGTGATGGTGGGAACTGAAGTGTTTGTAGCTAGAAGCAGGCAACATACCGATTGATCGGGTATACTGTATTAAATTCTTTTTCCAGTATGGATTTCAGGAAAACTGTAATCCACAATACTAAAAATTAATTGAAAACTTGCAAACACATTTAAACAGAAAACAGGAAAGAGCCACATCTTGTGCTGTGTTTGCCTGGCAGAGACAGTGGTGAGAGAAAGCAAGAAAAGAAAAAAGGTTACAATTTCAAAAAGATTGGTTTAATTGATAAATGTCAATACTGAAACTTTGAAATAGTATAGTACTCATTTTTCATAGTATTGATTCTATCCATATCAGATGCACTTTCTTGTTTGCTCAATATTTTGACAGTGAGTTCAGACACACAACCTACCAGACACACACACACACAGACATACTAGGGATGCTCCAATCGATTAACCGCTGATCGAAATCAGACTAGACTAGATCGGTGATCAATATTTTCAGCCCCTGCTTTTCTAAGGTTTACAGTAATTTGGTTGCAGTGCTCCTTTACACAAAGTATTATCGTAGTTGAGCTGCCGCATGTCTTTTTTTTTCATTTGCAGAAAACTTCCTGCAGTGTAAACAAAGAGCAGCAAGTGGAAGTTTGTTTTACAAGTGAACGAAAGGTGATTGGTATGTTGGCCTTTACATTAAAGAAAGTGGAGTAACAAACTGAAAAAAGTAAATTGGAGAAGTGATTCTGTGCAACTAGACAGACTGCAAGGAAAGCTATTTTCATGAATTAAGACCTTTTTACTTTGTCCTTTAAATTAAAATGGACACTGCTTTAGTTTGGACAGCATGTTTGTTTAAAATGCAGCAACTTACACTTTTAATTAGAAAAAAGAAAAGATAAAGAAGAAATTGAATTTCCTGCTTAGTAAACAATATGCTTTTTTTTAAGATTTGTAATGTGTCCAGGAGTGGGGGTCGATTTGCTCTCAATCTGACTTTTTGTGAAAATTGATTGATTTGTATGGAATGATTGCAATAAAATTAATAAAATTAAAAAAAAAAAAAAAAAGATTTGTAATATGTTTATTATTTGTTGCTGTGTGTCATACGGCATAAGTTTTAGTGATAAACAAGCACTACATAATAAAATGGTAATCCGTATTTCATAATTATACCTCAAGTACAGTGTTATGAATGTCTAGTTGACACACTGAAGAAAAAAAAACCAGAAAGAACTAAACAATATGACAACATGTAATTATGAGAAGCATTTTATTTATGCCATATGTATTATGGATAAATATTTTGTACATATTTTATTAGTTAAAGTATGTATTGTAAAGAAATTTTATTTTAGTATTTGTTGGTCACTGAACAATAAGCCTACAGAATTTAATTTTGTTAATAACAATGAACAGTTAACATCTGTGGTCTAAATTTTAATTATAAAAATATACTTTAATATACAACATAAAACTTCAATTTGTCTGGTTATGCAGGAGATTAGTGTAAAAAGTTTTTTAATGGGACAAAGAAAAAAACAAAATTGGTATCGGAATCAGCAGATTTTCCAAAACAGGAAAATTCACTAGCATATTTCAATTTCCCATCCAGGTTACTTTTTATGTCTCAAACATAACTTGGGTTTCAAGTAGACTATGCAAAATAAAATAAAAATAAAAAAAAATCATAAACAATGCAGTCTTTCAGAATTGCCACTCTTTTACCTGGGATGACCGTTTCATTTGCGGATGGAGGACACTGCCATGTCATCCTTTTAAGTGAGAACAAGTGTATCCCAGTATATTCCAGGGAGATTAACCAGGAAATGTCCCAGGTCACATTTTGGCTATTATGATGAACTAAAATGATGAACAATTTCAAAATGCAACACTAACATTAATTGGGGACCATATTTAATATTTATCCATGTGGTGGCTGCAGTTGCATGGAAGATGCAACAGTAGCCCTCTGGAGACAGTTACTCTTAAAAACTATTCCACTTGCTGTATACTTGGTAAAGTGATCAAGAATGCTTAATTCAGCAGCATTGTGCTCCTTAACTCCTACCTCTACTGCCAAAAAACAAGATATGAAAAACTTTGTACTACAACTGGCACACAAGGCCTTGCAAAGAGTATAGATTTTTCTTATTTTTGTAACATAAAAAGGCAGTTAGCTTTTTAAATTTGCAATCACTTACGTAAAACAAATACAACTGAAGACAACATTTTTTAACAATTTTAAATATACAGCTAGAGTGGTCACTCACCTTTCCTTAGTCTCTTGACCAGCCATGGGACCAAGGGCTGTTAAAAGTCGACTAAAGCTTACGGGTTCAGTGCAAGAATCCATAAGCTCCAACAGTCTTTGTTTAGAAGCCAGACGAAAATCAAAATTATTGAACTGTAGTGACTGATAAAGTCCAAGAATCATATTAATGTTTTCAATGTTCATTTCTTTTACATTGTTCAAAAAGATTTTGTTGCTTTTCTCCAGTAAAGGTCTGTAACCATGCTTGATGTTACGGAGAAACTGAACTACTCTTCTTGCATCATGAAAGCGGGTAGGATCCATAGTGTCTAAAAGAATAATGGCCTTCTCTATTAATTTATCCCGAAGTCTTGAAGAGGTAAGGGATGAAGTGCATATCATTAGTGAAGACAAAACTCTGCAGGGACATGCAACATAAACAAAACATGAGTAATCCACTGGAGAAAACCACACAAATCAAAAGCATGATGAAGTCCTAAGCAAAATTTAGTACTATTTTCATATAAATGTGGTAGATGTTAAATAATTATGAAATATTTCATATCCATCTTTTGTGAAGGGGAAAGTTTTAAAGTACAATCTTTAAAGCAAAGAAAACAAACACAAATATTTCAAGAAAGTAAACACCTTGACTGTACCCCGGAGGATAACTAGATGAGAACTATTTTCTTGTAACTCTGTTTTACTGTAAAACAAGCGAGAAACAACCAGAAATCAACTTGGATACAACTTTATACCATGGTAATAAGAGTGAGGAGTACGGGGGAAAAAACAAGTTGTTATACATTGCGGTTCAGATTTTCATGTGACAGTTGTGCCTTTTATTACAACCAACCTATCAGAAGTAATGGGTTCCTTTCAATCAAAATTCTTCCAGAATTAAGCTTTTTGCCCCTTTATCTCCACAAGTTGTTTTCTCAAATTAAAGTAGCATTTGAACATATGACTGTCTAAAACTGTGTGCATCATTTTATTACCGAACCATTAAGGCACACTGCACAATAACATGCAGTGAATACACTTGACTTGAGCAACCCTAGTCTTTCTCTGCACATTTAGCATTCGTTTGCTCAGAGGTTGATGCACTTGCTGCTTCATGAGCAGTTCTTCTTTTCTCCACCCTAGCAGCCCACTTCTCTTCATTCGTCGGCATCTTTTCGTGTTAAAATTGATTAAGTCAGTGTTTGTGTTGCAATTACTTAGTATGTTTTCACTTAAGCTGGCACTTGAGGCAGATTGAAGACTTAAGAATGATTTGAGATATGAAGAGGAAGTGGAAGTGACAGCGAAGGTGTTAGGGATGAGAACAGCGCCCGTACACATGCGCCACATGGCACCCTGTTAGCTGCTGTCGAGAGTTGATTATACCATAAAATAAAAATAAAAAGAGGAATAACGTTGGAGGTCAATCATCACCACAAAAGCGGATAGTATATGTCACATAGTATATGCGTACCAAATTTCAGGTCAATCGGTCAAAGGGCTTGTGAGCTACAGGTGTTTTTAATTTCCTGGGCAAACAAATGGACAGCCATGGTAAGTGCATTATATAAGAAGAAAATACAGTAGTCTCTCAAAGTGCTTGAATACTTTTTCATGTGCTTTTTTTTTTAAACATTTTATTGAATTTATTAAAAGCAAGTAACATTCCATATAAGCAAGTCAGACTAGAAAAAACTTAAGTTCAAATCAATTACCTTTGTCTACCTTAATAATAGGGTGGGACAGTGGAGCAATGGAACACCTGACAAACTGGTTTTAAATCCTAGGATCTGGAGTTTGTGTACAGTTTGTATGATCTCCCATTATCTACATTATATTTCCCCCATGGTAATCAGGCCAAAGATGCACATTTTAGGTGAATTATTATTTCTGAACTATCCCAGGATTCATGTATGAATGGGCCCTGTAATGGATTAATACCTAAACCAGGGCTAATTGTTGCCTTGTGCCCAGTGCTACTAGGATAGTCTCCAGTCCCTAAATCCTTCAATTAGATTAAGTGTGACTAAGAATCTTAAAACCTTTGATATTAAGGTTTTAAAAAGTATAAAAATTGGCATACAGCATTGGCTTTAAATAACCTGAAATATAAACTAATAACGAGAATAGAAGTATAGCCTCCTACAAAAAGTTTAAAAATGTGAAGCCATTCGTTTAGTTTATTTATAGTTATTGAAGTACAAATTTCTTAAAATATCAAAAACAATACATTTTTACAATGTCCCAATAGGTAATAAGTAAGACATAACAATGGCCATAAGTTAAATATCATTGTTTGCTATTTTTCTATTATAAACATATTCAAAAATCACAAACCCAAAATAAAATTATATTATTTTTACCCTATAAGACTATCCATTCAGTTTCCACTTACTGACTTACTCTAACTTACTTTCTATGGCTCCACTCGCATTTTTTAATAAATGTGTATTTTAGAGTAAATGCACTACATAAAATAAACACTGTATTTTTTACATTTATTAAAATTAATTTTGAAGTAGAATCTTTTGAATGCTGGCTATTCAATAAACTGCCAGAAAAGGAATCCAGTGTTGAAGTTGAATTCTATTTAACTTTAGTTCTATTTCATTCTAAAAATATACAATCTTTGCTTTATCTATAATGAACATGCAAGAAAAATCAAAGGTTTAAGTCTGACAACACATCATATATTTTAATGTAAATTAAGTTCATTCAACCAAAAAAAAATTAAATGAATGTAACATATAATTCTTTTTGTTAATGCACATCCTTTAAGAATAGCAAAAAAACTGAATTTTGTTTCACTTTACGGAATATGAAAAATATTTAATGAAAGATTATGAAATGTTCTTAATATTTACCGAGCTTCCCTAATGTAGTCCAGTCTTTCGCTGAGAATATTGCAGATCTTTCCCATTACCGGACTGTGATGTAACTGCTGGTCATTTAAGCATACAGCAAACTTCGACAGTGTCGGCATGCTCAGGCTGTGAATGCAAAAGTTTGTGAGAAAATGTTGCACGTTTTCATCCTCAAATCTCAAAAAATATCAAACTAACCCAGCTCACACAACAGCTAAAACAGTGAGATGGAAAATATGGATAGATTGCAGCATAAGAAAGAACACAGATCTGAAAAGCCCATGTTAGCTGTACATATTTCATTATCAGAATTAGCTGAAAAGTTGTGACTTTATCAAGGTATTTCTTCAAGGTTTTAAAAGTTCAGGGCTTCAAATTTAACCAAGGCTCAATGGTGCATAGTGGAATCTTTTCTTGTTTTGAGGTTTACAGTATAGTATCAATGCTTTTTAACATTTCACCACTTACAAAATGAAACTGCAAGTAAAAATAAGTAAACATGAAAAGAAAATACCTGGAACTGATGTTTTACTAAAGATGCTTAAGGTGTAATTAAAATGTTCTTTCCAGCAAAAGTACATTCAATAAACCTGTTCAAACTCCATGTGTTTAAATATAAATTAAGTATATTATAAAGCACAACAGTATTGGTTTAGTATTTAGCATTATTCTGATTCAAAAATATGATTTAAACGGTATTTTAACTAGGGATAGCATCATGTCGATTCCCTGTCATTAATGGCAGAAAGCAGGGAACAATGCACCTTTACAAGCACCTAACAGGAATCATCTGTCAGTCTACAGCATTGATATTTTCATCCAGTAGTTGCAAAGAAATTGTTTAACCATATGTGATTTACAGTTGTGTGCAAAAGTATTAAATCCCCTTTAAAGTTACCATAATTATCTGCATGACAAAAGATTTGTACACATATTAACCCATTCAGTGTTTTTAATGTGAACTCTTACATTTCCAAAGTCAAAATAAACCATTTTCCGTAGACATTTAACTGAAGAAGAAAAACTCAAAAGTTTGTGTTTGCAAGTATTCAAGCCCTACATATGAATACTTTGTCGAGAACCCTTTTGCTGCAATAGCAGCCTTAATTCTTGTAGGGTAATTATATCCCAGCTTAGCACATTGTTCAGGAGCGATTCTTCCCCATTCTTAGAACATTAGAACACTCTAGACAAGAACAAGCCATTCTGCCCAACAAAGCTTGCCAGTCCTATCCACTTATTTCTTCCAAAAAACATGAAGTTGAGTTTTGAAAATCCCTAACGTCCTACTGCCTAGCACAGTACTTGGGCGCTTATTCCACATGTCTATCGTTCTTTGTGTAAAGAAAAACATCCTAATGTTTGTGCTAAATTTACCCTTAACAAGTTTCCAACTCTGTCCCCGTGTTCTTGATGAACTCATTTTAAAATAACAGTCTCGATCCACTATACTAATTCCCTTTATAATTTTAAACACTTCAGTCAGGTCACCTCTTAATCTTCTTTTTCTTAAACTGTAAAGGCTCAGCTCTTTTAATCTTTCCTCATAATTTAACCCCTGTAGCCCTGGAATCAGCCTAATCGCTCTTCTCTGGACCTTTTCTAGTGCTGCTATGGCCTTTTCTTGGAAGAATTGATGGAGATCCTCTAAATTGGTAGGATGTCACCTCTGGACAGGATTTTTCAAATAGTGCCACAGATTCTCAATAGGGTTTAGATTAGGGCTTTGACTTGGCCATTCTAAAACATTCACCTTTCTGTTTTTGAGCCGTTCCTATGTCACTGTCATGTGAACTGAACTTAGTCTGATCCCTCACCTAAGACAAATTTGCCTTGGGTGACCCTACCATGGGAAATTGTTCCAAACACCACTAGTCCTATGATTACTGGGTACACAAACCCCTCCAGTGTTATAAAGTGTTGATTCATGGTGGCGGCCAGTTAAAGTGTCCAACCAAGGGAAGACTTCAGGGCAGACCCTGGACACGCTAGAGAAATTATATCTTCCAGCTGGCCTGGGAATGCCTTGGTATGTCCCCCTGGAGGAAGAGGAGGAGGAAGGGAAAAGAAAAGTCTGGGCATCATTGCTATTCCCACAACCCTGATCCAATAAGCAATATAAATAAAATGGATGGATATATGGATATTTTTGGCATAGAATCAATCCTTAATTTTATTAAGCTAAAATTACATTTTAAAAATTAACTTTAAATATACTCACTTTTCTAGTCTTGAGCATGCTTCCATTACCAAATGCTGGATTAAGGAATCACAAGGTTCCACATTTAACCTGGATTTAAAACAAATGTTCAGCCATGATATATTTTTACCACAATACTTATTAAAAAAGTATAAAAAATAGGGAATCTTAAACAGATGCTCAATTTGTTATTGCTTTTAAACATATCTAGATACAGTATAAGTATCTGCTCTCTGATTAAAAAAAAAAACATTCTTGATTCATTCTATCCTATATTTAAAATGGCGGGCAAAATATTTGTTTTACAGCTGATGTAAATCTTCATAGCTAAGCAAGCAAGTAAAATGCAAAATGCACTTACCCAAGTGACTTTCATCTACCAAGCTAGAGAACCATTGCACAGAAGACTAAGTTTAAGTCTTTTAAATAGACATTATTATTTAATTCAAAATAAAACTGTTAAAATAGATTAACTGGATAAATATAACAATTCCAAAAAGGTCTGAATATTTTAAAAGTAAATCAGACATCCTCATTAGGCAAAGCCATCGATTGCCCATAAAAAAAATAAATAACCATCTAACGGACTTGAAAGGCACACATTCAATGAAAACCCGCATATTAAAGCCAATCCATCACTTTAATCTATCAGGGATCCCAAAATCTGCTGCTGTGGGAAAAGCAGTCAATGAAAACTGCTGTCAAGCACTTGATGAACCAGGCTGAAGGTATATTAAAAAGAACCAACTGTTTTCTTTCTGAACAATGAGAGAACTGTTTTCAAATGTAGTTCACATCAATGATTTGGAACATAACAATAAAGTATTAAAGTCTAAATACAAGTGTATTATTTAATGCTTGCTTAAAAAGGTTGTCCCTAGGCTTTTAAAAGTAGCCTTGCGTAATAAAGCTTAACATTAAAGCTGGCTGAAATGCAAGGTATACAGTGACACCCCTTGGTGTTAGATTAAAAACTGCAATGTCTCCTGTTCAGTCCTTGCCATCACTCATTGTGTGACCAGGATACTCTAGTCAGAGAAACATAGTAATACTTTTAGCCATACACTTGTGTACTAAGATTGATCAACAAATCAGTCAGCTTCATAAATAAATGAATGATTATCTAAATAAATGGAGTACAGGTTCTACAGCTATTTTCATGCATTTGTTCTTGAATAGGGAGTTTTTACATTGTTACCTGAGTGAATTATAGAGAGTATCCACTAGAATGTCGTCGTCCATCTGCTCGATTTTATTTTCTGCCAATATACATAAAGTGAGGAACTGGGAGTGTCTTCGGATCAGCTCTGATGACCTCATAAATTCTGGCTTTTCTGTTTGTAACTTCCACAGTAGGCCGATGGCATAACTGACATGTTTCACAGAAAGTTTGGCTCTGTTCTTGCCAACAATATCCAAAACGTGCTCTTCACTGGAACATATGGTCAGCTGATGTAACACCTGATCACTGCTGACAGCCCGCACCTGAAGGAGTCTCTGTGACAAACAGCACAAACTTCTGAGACGCAGCATTGCCAGTTCAAAGCAGAAGGTGTTGTCTATATATGGAACATGTAGTCCTCATTTTGTTGGAAACTTTATAATGAATTCAAATGTACAGCAGCACTAATTGTTAATTCAAACTTCATCACTTGCTGTTGGTGCATTTGGAGAGGTTTAACAGTAACCTAAAACAAGGAAGAGATCAGATTATTCACAGCTATTTTTAAAAGTTACCCAAATTTCAGATTTCACAATAACTGGCTTACCTTGAGACACAAGTGTAGGCAAAATTAAATTGCCTTTCTAGACTAGTTAAACTGCTTATCAATATTTTGAGAAATCATCAGAAGTGCTTTAAGGTTGGTCTAATGTTAACATTTTAAATATTACTAATGAAGGGCGGCACGGTGGCGCAGTGGTAGCGCTTCTGCCTCACAGTAAGGAGTTTGCATGTTATCCCCGTGCCTGCGGGGGTTTCCTCCGGGTGCTCCAGTTTCCTCCCCCAGTCCAAAGACATGCAGGTTAGGTGCATTGGCGATCCTAAATTGTCCCTAGTGTGTGTGGGGGTGTGTGAGTATGTCTCCTGCGGTGGGCTTGAGCCCTGCCCGGGATTTGTTCCCTGCCTTGCTCCCTGTGTTGGCTGGGATTGGCTCCAGCAGACCCCTGTGACCCTGTAGTTAGGATATAGGGGGTTGGATAATGGATGGATGGATGGATATTACTAATGAAATCTCCATATGCCACCCTTATTTAATTTTGTAACGTAATTCCATTAAATTCTAGCTATTAAACAAAACCTGATTTAAAACAGTAATTTATGTTGGAAAACCTTCAAGGCACACTGTGACACTTTCCATTAATCAGCTCTGATCCTAGAGGGCCACAGCGGCAACAAGTTTTCATTCTGACCCTTTTCTTAATTAGTGACCAGTTTTTGCTGTTAGTTAATTTCATTGAAATGATTTGCTATTAAGACTAAGACCCTTTAAATAACAGACAAGCAACACTGGTCTTGAAGGGCTATTCAACCTTCTGTCTGATTTGGCTATAAATTATGATCACGTAGTTCTGATGGGGGATTTTAATGTACACATTGATGTGGAAACTGACACTTTTAGCAAATGTTTTACTTATTTGTTAAATTCAGTAGGATTTTGTCAGATTGTCAAAGGTCCAACTCATAATCATAACCACACATTAGATTTAATTATAACTTACAAAGTTGAAATTCAAAATTTAAATATTACTCCATTAAATGTAGTTATTTCTGATCACTTCTTAATTACATTTGATTTAGTTCTGCCCATGCCAACGCACTCACAGATTAAAACAAAGACAGTGCGACATCTAGATTGTAATTCTGCTTCAAAATTTATAGACACCTTGAGTAAGTCGAGTGTAATTGTGGAAAACCAATTAGATCAGTTAACATCAAATGTAAACATGGAAAACAATTTAGATCAGCTAATATCACATTATAATGTGACCTTGAGAGATGCTCTGGACACAGTGGCTCCCCTTAAAACAAAAGTGATCAAAGCGCATAGAAACTCTCCCTGGTTTAATGAAAATACTCGAGCTCTTAAATTAGAGTGTCGAAAACTGGAGCGTAGATGGAGAACAACAAAGCTACATGTCTTTCAAATTGCATGGACAGAGAGTGTTAATAAATATAAAAAAGCCCTCTTTAAAGCTCGCTCAGAATACTATTCTACATTAATAGATAGCAATAATAAAAATCCTCAGGTACTGTTTAGAACAGTGGCTAAATTAACAAATGGTAACTCAGATCAACAGTGCAAAATACCAACAGATATTAGCAGTACAGACTTCATGACCTTCTTCAATGAGAAAATTAAAAATATAAGATCCCAGATCTCAGCATCACAGTACAAACCAAATACTAGCTTAGCAGACCCTGCTGCACATTGCATTCAGCACTTTAGTAATTTTAATCCTGTAACTGAGCAGGAAGTCTTAACTTTAATTACTAAAATGAAGCCCTCTACTTGTTCCCTAGATCCAGTGCCAACAAAACTAGTAAAAAGTGCAATGGATGTTCTTGCAGCACCTATTCTAACTGTTATCAATAGTTCATTACTGCACGGCACAGTACCTGATGCACTAAAAGTGTCAGTCATTAAACCTTTACTTAAAAAGTCAGACCTAGACCCACACATACTAAATAATTATAGGCCTATTTCAAATTTACCATTTCTCTCTAAAATACTAGAAAAAGTAGTCGCCAGTCAGCTTCAGTCACACCTTATGCATTACAATTTATTTGAGAAATTCCAGTCTGGTTTTCGCACTGGTCATAGTACAGAAACTGCACTAACACGGGTTGTAAATGACATTCTGATATCCTCTGATGAAGGAAACTCCACTGTAATTATGTTATTAGATTTAAGTGCAGCATTTGACACCATTGACCATTCTATTTTACTGCACAGGCTAGAAAATGATGTTGGTCTTACAGGCCACGTGCTCGCTTGGTTCAGTTATTTATCAAATCGATTCCAATATGTACAGAAATGTGCTGACAGTACTCCATCATTATACACAGAAGTTCAATATGGTGTCCCACAGGGCTCAGTACTGGGACCTTTACTGTTTTCACTTTACATGCTTCCACTGGGATCTCTCATTAGGAAACATAATGTTAATTTTCACTCGTATGCAGATGACACCCAGTTATACCTTTCATTTAAATCAAATGAAGTTTCTCCAATGTTGTCTTTAATTAGTTGTGTTAGTGAATTAAAGGAATGGATGAATGAGAACTACTTGTCTTTAAATACAGATAAAACAGAGATGTTAATTGTTGGAGGGAATGACGCTGATCACAACAATATTTTGTCATCATTTAACTCAGTTGGAATCCCAATTAATTTTACTGAATCAGCCCGCAATCTAGGAGTTATCTTTGATTCTAGCATGTCATTTAAAGCACATATTACAAAGTTGTCCAAAACATGTTTCTTCCATCTTAAAAATGTTAGGAAATTAAGGCGCTTTCTAAATAAACAGGATTGTGAGAAATTAATTCATGCATTTATCTCTAGTAGGATTGACTACTGCAATGCGGTGTTCACTGGCTGTTCAAACTGTTCTTTATACAGCCTCCAGTTAATCCAAAATGCGGCTGCAAGAATTATAACAAGAACAAGAAAATATGAACACATAACTCCAGTTCTTAAATCCTTACACTGGCTCCCGGTTAAGTTTAGGGCAGATTTCAAAATCCTCCTTTTAACATATAAAGCATTAAATGGCCAAGGTCCGGCTTACTTGTCTGAACTTATCATGACTTACAAACCTGAGCGCACATTAAGATCTCAAGATGCCGGTCTGCTTATGATTCCAAGGATTAATAAAATAACAGTGGGAGGTCGAGCTTTTAGTTACAGGGCCCCTAAACTGTGGAATGGTCTTCCTGCTTCTATAAGAGATGCCCCTTCGGTCCCAGCCTTTAAATCCCGGCTGAAGACTTACTACTTCAGTTTAGCATATCCTGACTAGAGCTGCTGATTAACTGTACATACTGCATCTCTGTTGTTAGTCATTAGCACTAAAACATAAGTAACATGATAAGTATAATTGAATACTAACCCTCACCTATTCTGTTTCTGTTCTCGGTACTCAAATGTGGCAATTGGTGCCACGGCCCACCTGCCAAGTTGTTTGCCTACCTATGGTAAAGTCATCCCTGGTGGAGGATCACAGGAATCATGGGAAAGAGGGGCCCTTTCATCGGATTGGCTGGCCGAGCAACGTTTCAGCCGTGGAATGGCCAAATGGGGAGGCAGCTTGACGGATGAGGTCTCCAGCACTCTAAAAATATCAAAATCTTATTATATGATATCATCTACTGTTAAATTCTGCTCTGTACTTCTAAAATTTTTATTATTATGCTTTATTAAGGATTTGTTCTGTTCTGTGTATTGTATTGTATTGAACCCCTTCTTTTGACACCCACTGCACGCCCAACCTACCTGGAAAGGGGTCTCTCTTTGAACTGCCTTTCCCGAGGTTTCTTCCATTTTTCCCTACAAGGTTTTTTTGGGAGTTTTTCCTTGTCTTCTTAGAGAGTCAAGGCTGGGGGGTTGTCAAGAGGCAGGGCCTGTTAAAGCCCATTGTGGCACTTCCTGTGTGATTTTGGGCTATACAAAAATAAACTGTATTGTATTGTATTGTAAGGGCTACAGGTTTTTGTTCCAAACCAACTGCTTCAAGACAAGTCTTTTATTGTTGATGAAGCACTTATTGGTCAAGTGACATTTTTCTGCTTCATTTTAGTTATCTCGCTTGCCAAGAATTTGAACCCTTAAGTACTTATTTTAGTCTTAAACAGCTAAATTCCCTGTTTTTAATACGCCTTGTTAGCAATAGGATTCCAATGACAAGGGAACCAGCAGTTCTCCATCTATCTTGTTTCAATTTACACCTGTGTGTATTTACCATGCACTGTTTGGTTTAATAAAATACCCAGAAGGAAACTGAAAAGAAAGTGAAGAACTGAAAATGACTCCTCCATTTTAGGCTTCACTTCATTTGGATGATATCATTAGAATGGAAAGAACTCTACAATTTAAGAATAACCTGATATTGCAGAGTTAAAACACTAACAAGTCATGATATCAAAAAAGACCTAGTATTGGCAAAGATTGTTTTCTAATTAAGGCAACTCTGTTGGAACAAATCCCTGCAGCTATTACAGCACTCCAGGACCAACGCAGACCACCCTTGATTTGGAATAAAGATATGATTTACCCAAATGGTAAACTTTCACTATCTTAGAAACATCAATCTCAAATTTGCCTCAAATTTCATTTATCAACAATAATGTAGAATAACACAATTTAACTGTTAGTTCTACAAAGGAAAATAACAGTTTCAAACAGCTGATAAACTAATATTTCATTAGAACATAAGAGGGCAGCATGGTGGCGGAGTGGTAGTGCTGCTGCCTCGCAGTAAGGAGACCTGGGTTCACTTCCCGGGTCCACCTTGGGTGGAGTTTGCATTTTCTCCCCGTGTCTGTGTGGGTTTCCTCCGGGTGCACCGGTTTCCTCCCACAGTCCATAGACATGCAGGTTAGGCGCATTGACGATTTGACTAAGTTGTCCCTAGTGTGTGTGTGTTTCTGCAATGGGCTGGCACCCTGCCCGTAGTGTGTTCCTGCCTTGCACCCTGTGTTGGCTGAGATTGGCTCCAGCAGATCCCCCGTGACCCTGTGTTAGGCAGGTTGGATGATGAATGGATGGACAGAACATAAGAACATTGCAGTTTATGACACGTTGCTCCATAACAGGAGGATTCATCAATGAAGATGTCAGCCTCATTAGCAAGTATCCATATAGTAATCCAAAAACAACTTGAGGACAGAAATCTCTCTATTATAAAAAAAAAATCCCTGGAAAGCAAAAGCAAGGCAACGATACGTGAAGTTCTCGGAAGACATTTAAAAGACCCGCGAGACAAAAGAGACTTGCCACAGAGCGTCTCGCTGGGACCTTAAACATGAGACTTGGTACCAAGAGATTGTCCCAGGGTTGTCTCGCGGGGATGTGAAACATGAGATTGATGATGAGCACACCCATCAAAAAACACTCAGACGTGTAAAAGCACGTAGCACATACAAATCCTGTGCTCTCAGCACATATAAAGCGTATAAGGTCAATACGGAGAATAGAGACCCAAAGGTGTTGGAGAGAAAAAAAGGCAGATAAGAGATTATGAAAGCAGTGGAATTCGAAAGGCTCAAACAAACGATGGCGCGATACACATGCAGAGAAAGGAACAGAATATGAAAGCAGTAAACTTCAAAAGTATTGTAGCGTCCCAGCCAGGTTGAAGCCTTTTTTGTTTTAAGTGACTGTTAGGTCCAATTGAGGGAGGGCGGAGTACAGCACAGAAGACTGATAGCGGGGTATTGATTGATGCGGTAAGGGGGGGGGGTAAGACCCGGGGGAGGAGGGATTGGAGAGGGTGCTAGAAAGTTGTGTTTGGGGTTAGGAAGTCGGCAATTGTTCAAGTAAAACTTTTGTGACACTTTATCATGTCAGTCGCTACAGTATCAAAAAAAAGATAGAAAAGATCACATTACCGCAAACAAAAGGTGATTAATCATCAGAACCAGGTGTAATTGAAAAAATAGCAGGACAAATCGAGGTCAGAAATAAAAGGCAAAGAGTAGACAACAAAGTCTTTTCGCATTCGCATCATTCAATGGACAAAACGTGGATTTACACAATAATGGACCATACGCTATAAGAATCTGTGGTCCCGGAACAGTTAAAGCAACGACAAGTTGAATTTCAAAGAATACACAATTCGGTCAGGTGTATATTTATGATCACGGAGAAGCGATGCAAATTTTAACAGGCAAAAAGAAAGGTAATGTATATATTCCGCGAATAACATTACACAGCAAAGGAGATTGTGATATGCCATTTGTATTAAAATGTTTACAGTTTACCGTGAGAATAGCTCTTGCTATGACAATCAATAAATCACAGGGACATATGACAATCAATAAATCACAGGGACAAACATTAGAAAAAGTTGGATTATTTATTAGAGAAACAAATACAATAGTCACACACAGGCAGTTATACGTTGCGTTGTCACAATGTGACTCCAAAAAATATTGTTATTAATGAAGCTTTAAAGTAAAAATGCAAATAATGAAATTGAAACAATTCCAAAGAAAAAAAAAATTTTACCGTAGATCCCGGAATACAAGCCGACCCGGTATATTAGCCGATCCCCTTCTCTACCGACTAAATTACATGTATTTGCCGATGACCGGTATTTAAGCCGACCCCCTTCTCCAAGTAAAATTTTCTAAATTTCCTTAAAAGTGTCTCTTCGGGTATATTTATAATGTTTATCGGCGAGAATTTGAGACTGCCGGCATTTTTGATGGAAACTAGGAAGTGATTGCAGAGAAGTTTGGTAAATTGGAACCTTTGTGTTGAAACTATATACGCAAATACGGTACATCGGCGGGTGGATTTCCGGAGACTTGTTATAAATTTGATTAACTTAAATATGCAATACAGTGGACCCTTGACTTACGAACTTAATTCGTTCACAAAGGCTAACCCATAATGCGTTCCAAACCTCCCACTACAACACTTACTTAACCTTTTCATAATAAAAAACACCAATATTTTTTCTAATGTACTAACCAAAAAGTTATAAAAAGTGCCTAGCCTACTTCGATTAGGCTAGGAGCATGGCGGCACGCAGCGGCTCAGGGCTCTCCTTTTCAGTGCACTTTTTTGTTGTTTTTGTACTTTTTTTTTTGTCCTTGTTTGTGCACGATCGGTTCGGCGAACATCCGCTACACCATTCAGAACCTTATAGACATCGGTGTCCAGAGCCAGACATCTGTTTTGAGTGTTTTTCATCACACGCACAACATCCCAGACAACATAGAGAGACCAGCGGGCTCTCCGTGGTTTGTTGTCGGGTCTAGGAGACGACACAGACGGAGGAGGGAAAGAAAGCAGAAGCGGGGCCGCAGATACGGCGTTATGCTAAGGCTAAAAAACAACCATACAAGCCCTATACAGAACTTTTTTCTGCACTGAAGGAGCTGCTTTTAATCTCATTGTAGATGCGTATAGTGACAGTAAAAGGCATTCTATTCTAGAAACAATTTCATACTGTACTCACCATTTAATTTGACATCTTTGGGCTGCAGGAAGGGAGGAGGAGGAGATATTTCCACACAATGTCCATCTTCGTTTCGAAATTACATCCATAAACACATGTATCTGGGCTCCGACTTACGCTTACTAACGCTCTCGGTTGTTTGTTTACAATCGCACAAGCGGATACACATGACCGCATCCGTTTCGTAACGCAAGATGTGGATCGTAAATCAAAATAAAAAATTTTATTTTAAACTTCCCGATAATTTATTATAAATTTTATTAATAAAATCAACAACTAAAACACTTTTTTGAATAAATTCTTTATTTAATTTAAAGTACCGGCATGCAAAGTTACTTCTTCATCTGAAGGATGGCTCTGTGGTTTCGTCATTATTTACTTCCGTATTCATCGGCAAAACCGGCATTGCGCTGGAAATCTTGAATCTGAAATGATACTCGTTGTATAAACCGAACCCCAAACTCCAAGCCAAAAATCTAGGACGAAATTCTCGGCTTGTATTCCGGGATCTACGGTAAATTGTATATCCGATTAACCAAACACAGGGGTTGGCAAGCAAAGCGAGCAGGGGGCGAAGCCCCCTAGTACAAATGTAAAAAAAAACTCCCTGAATAAACAAATCTTACAGCCTGCATAAATTGTCAAATTTTGGGTATTACAATACACACATTAGATAAAGCCCATAACCTGAAAATTGCTCTGGGGCACTATACAATGAATGACCCTGCACTCTGACCCCCTAAGGCAGGGGTCCTCAGTCACAGTCCTGGAGGGCCGCAGTGGCTGCAGGTTTTTGTTCTCACCCGGTTGCTTAATTAGAAAGCAATTCTTGCCAATAATTTGATTTCATGGCTTGTTAGTGCTTAAACTCTGCTATGTCTGGTCATTCTCATATCCTAGATTTTCTTCCCTTTTCTAAAGATATCGTCCAAATGATTTGAAGGCTAACATGGATGAGTAATTCATGAGGTTATTCTTAAATTGTAGAGTTCTTTCCATTCTAATGATACCATCCAAATGAAGTGAAGCCTAAAATGGAGGAGTCATTTTCAGTCCTTCACTTTCCAAGTATTTAATTAAACCCAACAGTGCATGATAAATACTCACAGGTGTAAATGGTAATAAGCTAAATGGAGAAATGCTGGTCTCTTTTGTCATTTGCATGTTATTGCTAAATAGGAGCAGCTGTTTAAGACTAAAATAAGCAATAAGGGTTCAAAATCTTAACAAGTGAGACAACTAAAGTGAAGCAGAAGTGTTACTTGTGCAATAAGTGCTTCTTATTAAGCAATTGGGTTGGAGCAAAAACCTGCAGCCACTGCGGCCCTCCAGGACCGTGATTGAGAACCCCTGCTCTAAGGTCAAGCGAAAAGAAAATGCTCTCTCGGGGATTAAAGTATATCAAATCAAATCAAATATGTGGCATTAACATTTTAAACTTACAAGTTGACTGGAGTCCATCAAGTTTAATGTTGCATGCATTGTTGAAAAGCATTAATATACAGTACATCTTTACATACAAAAAGAAAAGTTTACATACTTCTGAAAAACTTGCTTAATATCACTGAATCTGAATGAAGTCAATCAGGTAAACAATTTTCAAAGTAATACAGTAATTTGTTTTAATAATACTTCTGAACAGACATGGCCTACAGAAATTATTTTATGCTGAATCCTATTCAATAAATCCATAAACAATACAGACAAATAATGAACAAGGAATTAAGAGGAACACTGTAAGCAACTTTCACAGGCTCCATACCCAATAACAAGCATACATATCCAATAAACAGTCCTGCCTGCTGTGCTGTCATAACTACCAGATTCACAATTATTACTTTCCATCTTGCATCAGCACCACACACATCAAAGGAATAATTTATGTCATATGGGTATTTTTGCACTTTATTTCAAGTGGATTAGAGCAGTGCCTCTCAGGCTCTAATTAATGTTTTCTCTTATTTTGCATTCAGCAAAGTCCAGTAGTGTTAGCCTTACATTTACAAGAAATTAAGAAATATCTATTTTGACCCATCTTTAAATTCTTAACTCCGTCACTTTCTTTTTAAGTCTTTTTTTTCTGTGAATTTTGCTCTGGTAACTGTATACCAGTTCTGACAATGAATTAAGCATACAGTAGTTGACTACCAAACAGCAAATATATTTACCCACTTGTGTGTTTTTTAGCAAATAATGGCACAAATAAATAACACAATAAAAGAAACAAAAAAGAATATTAAAAGGAAAAAAAGAACTCTTATGCATCTAAATTCATGTGTCACTCATTCAATAAATAGCCAAAAACTGATTGAATTTGAAAAAATAACTGGGAAGTAACAGCTTGTATTATTTAACAAAGGATTCCAATAAAATAAATTGAATGAAATGAAAACCTGTAACCACAGGGAACCATCCAGGACTTGACTTAAGAACCACTGGATTAGAGAATGTTACATGTAAAAAAATGATGAAAAAAGCTGAATAACCTGAACATGGCTATGGAAATGTATGCTTTCAAAGAATGCCCTCGGAAAATGAAAAAAAATGTTCTTTTGCTTTGTTGCTAATTTCACCAAAGTAGTCATAGTGATGCATTTTCACTCTAAGACATCATAAAATTGACTACAAAATAAAAGAAAGATCTGTAACACAGAACTGACAAGTTACCTTTAGTAAAGTGTGCACATGTGAATCTATTATATTAATTGCAACCTTTTGTTCTTGGTCTTTCAAGGACATTTGTGCTACTCTGCACAAACCTCAGCAGGATGATCTATTTTAGAGTGCTTGTTTTGTAAGGTATTATTTAGAAATGGTAAGTTAAAATTGTTTATAAATGAGTTGTGGAGTAGAACTTGCCATCCTTAAGCTGCAAAAACAGAAAAACACCATTCGAGAAATTGCTACAATATTACGAGTGGAAAAATCTATAGTTTGGTACATCCTGAGAAAGAAAGCAAGCACTGGTGAACTCAGCAACGCGAAAAGACCTGGACGTCCACGGAAGACAACAGTGGTGGATGATCGCAGAATCATTTCCATGGTGAAGAGAAACCCCTTCACAATAGCCAACCAAGTGAACAACACTCTCCAGGGCTTGGTTGGCGTATCGATATCCAAGTCTACCATAAAGAGAAGACTGCATGAAAGTAAATACAGAGGGTGCACTGCAAGGTGCAAGCCACTCATAATCCTAAGAATAGAAAGGCTAGATTTGACTTTGCTAAAGAACATCTAAAAAAGCCATCACAGTTCTGGAAAAACATTCTTTGGACAGATGAAACCAAGATTGACCTCTACCAGAATGATGGCAAGAAAACAGTATGGAGAAGGCGTGGAACAGCTCATTATCCAAAGCATACCACATCATCTGTAAAACACGGTGGAGTCAGGCAGTGTGATGGCTTGGGCGTGCATGGCTGCCAGTGGCACTGGGACACTAGTGTCTATTGATGATGTGACACAGGACCGAAGCAGCCGAATGAATTCTGAGGTGTTCAGAGACATACTGTCTGCTCAAATCCAGCTAAATGCAGTTAAATTGATTGGGCGGCGTTTCATGATACAGATGGACAATGACCCAAAACATACAGCCAAAGTAACCCAGGAGTTTATTAAAGCAAAGAAGTGGAAAATTCTTGAATGGCCAAGTCAGTCACCTGATCTTAACCCAACTGAGCACGCATTTCACTTGTTGAAGACTAAACTTCGGACAGAAAGGCCCACAAACAAACAGCAACTGAAAGCCGCTGCAGTAAAGGCCTGGCAGAGCATTAAAAAGGAGGAAACCCAGCATCTGGTGATGTCCAGGAGTTCAAGACTTCAGGCTGTCATTGCCAGCAAAGGGTTTTCAACCAAGTATTAGAAATGAACATTTTAGATAGATAGATAGATAGATAGATAGATAGATAGATAGATAGATAGATAGATAGATAGATAGAAAGTTTCAGTTATTTAATTTGTCCATTTACTTTTGAGCCCCTGAAATAAAGGGATTGTGTTCAAAAAATGCTTTAGTTGCCTCACATTTTTATGCAATCTTTTTGTTCAACCCACTGAATTAAAGCTGAAAGTCTGCACTTCAACTGCATCTGAGTTGTTTCATTTAAAATTCATTGTGGTAATGTACAGAACCAAAATTAGAAAAAAGTTGTCTATGTCCAAATATTTATGGACCTAATTGTAGATAGATGAAATGCACTATTAGATAGATAGATAGAGATACTGTGAAGAAAAACATTCGTTCATCTATCCATAATCAAACCCATTTAATACCTTTTAAGGTCGCAGTGACTGGTGTTTGTCTTCTGAATTAACTAACCCAGCCAAATTCTGACATCCTCGCAAAACCAAAAACAAACGGCACGGCAGGTGAATGCAACATTCCAATGAAAATCACAAAATCCACTCAAACATGCAGGCCCTATAGGGAATGCAATGTATAATTTGACGCCACGAATTCTAATCGCAGTTATCAGAGGACTCGTGGAAGCCTTCATGTCAAGGTCGCGGTTACACGATGCTCTTTTAAAACGATCACCTACAGCAGACGTGGATTTAGCTAAGCCCGTTACTGTTCCGACTTCACTGCCACCACGCTGACTTTCAGCACCAGCCGGGAGGATGTGCATTACCCACGTGGACATTAACGCGGCTACCTACAACGGCGACGATGTTAGGATAAACGCGTGAATGGCCTACAAAAAGCATGGTCACTGCGGCAGAAAACATTCCAAGAGATAAAGGAGCACGTAATCAGGAAAAGCGACTCCAACTTCTGGCTTCTTACCTACTTGCCTTCGGTCTCCCGGAAGTTAGTAAGCCATGACACTCGAGTAAGGGAGCGTCAATATTTGTTTAAAATATTTTCAGGGAGTTATGGTGTAGAATGAAATTGCCTTTAAGATATATTCTGTTATCTGAACTTAACACAGTTACGCTTTGATAAAAAAAAAAAGATTATGAAGTGACTTGTACTTTGCAAAGAAACCCCAAACTTAAGTATTATAGCTGGAGTGTCGAGTAGTGGTGGTGGATTTGCAACATAACCCCTAAGGTGACAGGTCTCATGGCACCGTCACTGACTTACTTCCAATGTCACCCTTGCTATATACCCGGTAAAGTTAAAATAAAATATGCTACATACAACACATTATTTTACATTATACTGTACATGAAAAATGAAATAATAGATATGAAAGTTAAATATAAGATAGATTTGAAAAGCGCTGTAATATAGACAGTTAACACAATTCTCATCATCGCTAACCTCTATGAAAAGAAATCTAAACTCAGGTGACAAATAAAACAATTGTTTTATTATGCTATTACAAAAGTCAGCAAACATTCAGAAACCATGTAGGGAAAAAATAAGTTCACCCTTCCAAACTCAGCAGTTATGAGCAGAGTATTTAGCAGCCAGGAGTTATTAATCAAATGCACAAAATAAGTTAATTACCAGAAAGAGTGACTACCCCAACAAAAAATAAAACTTTTGGAAGTTTTAGGGTTGCCAGATTAGAAAATTAGAAATACGGGACACTCTTAAAATCCCCTACACACCCAGACCAATGTGTTATATAGAGACATGTTAAAAACATAAAGCAATGATTTTAATCAGTTATGAGGAAAACAAAAGTAAAATCATTTGAAAATTATTTAATGCAAGCTAAATAAAAATTCTGTAAAAGTGAAATCCTTTGAAAATATTTGTTTAATACAGACAACAGAGAAATATTATTATTTAATGCAAGCAGTTAGAAAAAAAGTGGGCCGTGTGCAAGTAGTAACAACACACTTTGACGACTCTAGCCAAGTTTCCATCCAGTTTTTTGCGACGTTTTGTTATCGACAAACAGAATATACGTAAAAAAATTGTGCGAAATTTGCTGTCTCCAGCCTGTTTCCATCCAACTGGCTTTTTATCGATAAAACGGTGTGCGTGATGACGTCATCCCCCCCAAAACGAACTGTCGCATAAGTTTTGTTGTATCGCGAAAAAAAACTGCCCTTGAGCCGTTTCCATACATAATTTTGTGTACAGTATGTCGCAAATTATCTACCTTTTGTTTTCCACGTTACACCCCCTCCACTAAACAAAGAAACAAAGAAATGGAGAGATTATACAGACAGTTTTTTGAAATTTGCCAGCTTACTGTTATTTCAGTTTCACAAATAATTGGAATTGTACATAATATCCGAAGACGACAGCAGAATGAAGCAGTTGCTTGTCCGATAGCCCTAGAGCTCGAAGAAAGTACCCCAGTGCGGCGAAACCCACGGGTATGGGAGAGACGACGGAATAAGACCTTCTGGGAGGAGGTGGTGGAGAGACACTTTACAGAAAATCTCTGGCTGCAACATTTTAGAATGACACGGCCGATGTTTGAGATGTTGTGTGGATTCATCAGTCCTGATGTTGCGCCCATCACAGGTTGCCACCGATCACCGGTTCCAACCCAAAAGCGGATTGCCATCGCCCTTTACAAGCTGGCAACCTGCGCCGAGCATAGAGTAGTTGGAGAAACTTTGGAGAAACTACCGTCCATCGATGTGTATATGCTGTGTGAACCGCTATTAAAGAAAAATTAATGCGGCGTTATATCAGACTTCCGACTGTAGCGGAGGCCAATGAAATTGCATACCGCAATTCCTTGGTGTATCTTGTGCCATAGATTTACGGTGCGCTGGATGGCACGCATGTGCCTATTCTTCCCCCGACGGAAGGCTACCGCGATTACATTAATCGCAAAGGATGGCCATTTATTGTTCTCCAGGCCCTTGTTGATGACAGGTGCATACGAGACATTTGCGTTGGCACTCCTGGAAGTGCCCATGATGCAGCTGTGTTTGCAGCATCGGATTTGTACAGGTGAGCCTACCTTTCAACATCCCTTCTCAGTGCGATAACAACTGAATTAGTACTGTAACCTGCTTCCCTTAAGGTTTTTAATTAAAACTGAAATTTGAATTAACACAAAATAACGACGTTTAATAAAAAAAAAACTAAAGTTAATATTAATGAGAGAATTTCTCATATATGCTAAAACATCTGCCATTTAATAATAAGAAAAAATGTTTAGATAATGAAACACACGGTTTCTTAAATATTTTGACTGGCACAGTAAATTACCTTTGCGGTTTTTGTATTATTTAGACATCCTGAGAGACACCCCCAGGCTACAGTTGATGTGGAGGAAGTTCAGGTACCCCTTTTAGTAGCAGGAGACCCAGCCTATCCGCTACTTCATTGGCTCATCACGAGAAATAACGAGTCTCTTCATCAGACCATGCGAACCGCTCCGCTATTCTCGCTTTGATTGCACGTGATGAAAATGTATCATGTGACACATTTATTTGCGTTAAAGCCCTTTTTTCCGACAAAAAGTGTTTCCAATGTAGTTTTTGCGACATCTGAAGTATCGATATGGAATTTATGCGCTAAAGTTAAACGGAAAAATATTATGTCGACATGTACAACATTTTATCGATAATTAGCATTTCCATCAGCTAAAATTTGAAGCGCTAAATATTTTTTCGCAAAAACTCCTTGGATGGAAACCTGGTTACTGTATGTTGCAATGCTGATCCAGAACTGCACGGCAGCGTGGCTGGAGAGCAAAACGGTAAGAGTGTCGCTGTCCTCAGCCAACCATAGCGACTGAACAAGTTGCAAACACAAGTTTCCTCGTTACATTTGGGTTATTTTCATCAAGAGAATCTGAGAAAAGAAAGTATAATTACTTATAAAGTTACAACTTTATAGTACCGTAAGAAGGTAGTAAAAATATATTTTTATTATGAAATTTGAAAATGAACTAAATACGGGACATTTGGGTGTCCCTGAAAGGTCAGTACGGGACAGTGGACAAAATGATCAAATATGAGACATGTCCCGTATATAAGGGACGTCTGGCAACCCTAGCAATTTTGGTGTTCTGTTGCACACAGAGTTGTGTTTGCATCAGGCCAAGCACAAAGGACATCCGCAATGACCTCAGAGAAGCAATTGTTGCTGCTCATTAATCTGGGAAGGGTTATAAAATTTGAAATGCACCATTCTACTTTGCGAAGTTCCCAAATGGAGAGCTTTCAGGACAGTTCTCAGTCTCCCCAGGAGTGCACACCCCAACAACAAAATATTCTTGAGACAGATGTGAGGCCATCTGTCCAACTGCTTAAATGGGGATGGATTTGGATCATGCAACAGGACAATGAGCCTAAGCACACTAGCAAATCAGCATCTAAATGGCTAAAAAAAAAAATCAAGGTGTTGCAATGGCCAAGTCAAAGCTCAGAATTCAGTGCTACTGAGATGCTGTGGTGAGATCGTAAGAAAGATGTGCAAAAACAGATGCCCTGAAACATCAATGTTATAAAGCATTGTTATAAAGAACATCCATCCATCCATTATCCAACCTGCTATATCCTAACTACAGGGTCACTGCTGGAGCCAATCCCAGCCAACACAGGAAACAAACCGTGGGCAGGGTGCAAGCCCACCACAGGGCACACACACACACACACACACACCAAGCACACAATAGGGACAATTTAGAATCGCCAATGCACCTAACCTGCATACCTTTGGACTGTAGGAGGAAACCGGAGCACCCGGAGGAAACCCACGCAGACACAAGGAGAACATGCAAACTCCACGCAGAGAAGCAAACCGAGGTCTCCTAACTGCAAGGCAGCAGCGCTACCGCTGTGCCACCGTGCCACCCGTTATAAAGGACATTGGGAAAAAATTTCTCCAAAATACTGCAAGAGTCTTACAAACTTCTACAGAAAACATTTACTACATGTTATTGCTGCTAAAGATAGTTTTACTAAATAATAGGTTGTACTTATTGTTTCCAACATTGCATTTATAGAAGTTAGTGATAACAATGCAATTCTTTTTCCGCCCCTGATTATTAAAATCACAGAATTGAAGGAGAGTGTACTTTCTTTTTCCCATGACTGAAAATAGGAAAGGCAAATTATAAGACAGATAAAGGTAATACAACCATGAACATCACTCTGTACCAAAATATTCTTCAGGCGAATGTTTCATCTGTTTAAAAGATAGAGAGACAGACAGGTAACACAGTTGGACAAAACATTAGTTTTCTTGACTAAGCACACAAGAAAACTTTAAAATAAGAAAAAAGTAAATAAATAAATAAAAAAAATTAAAAGGTAGTTTCTAAAATATGGAGGATGCTGAGAAATTAATCCACGTGTTTGTTTCTAGTAGGATTGTCTACTGCAATGAATTATTTTCCTAGCTGTTCAAGCTGTTCTATATTCAGCTTTCAGCCAAGTTAAAATGCTGTAACAAGAGTTATTATGAAACTAAAAAAAGTTGACCTGTTGACTCCTGCTCTTATGTTGTTACACTGGCTTCCAGTTAGCTTTAGGGATGATTTAATAATTCTCCTCTTTACATATTAATGCTTGTGGACGCTAGAGGTGCTGTTGCCCCGTGAAACCCACCAGACAGACATCCAAGACACACTTGTAAAAGCACTAAGAATAATTTTAATAATTCTTTTAAATTAAGTGCCCCAAAGCACAGCACACTTCACAATTCTTCTATCAATAATAATAATAATAATCAATAATCACAATAGCACAAATCCTCCACTCCCAGCAGCTCCATCACACTCCCTCCCAACTCCGGCTCGACCTGCTGGGTTTCCCACAGTCTTTTTATAGTCCATGACCCGGAAGTACTCCTTCTCCGGGTCAAACGCCACATCGTCCTTCCTTAAGTATCCCGGAAGTACTGCAGGCTTCCCTCCTCATGACTCTGAAGTACTTCCGGGTTGGCATAACAGTAATTTTCCCCAGGTTCTTGGTGAGCTCCCCCCTGGCGGCACCCACAGTGCTGAAAAAACTAACTCCATGTCCCATGCTGCCCTGAGGGAATCTGGGGAACCATTTCCGTCCAGGGGAGATGCCATCTAGCGTCCCGGGGGATGTAGTGCCCTGAAAAGGCTATTCTTCCTCTTTCTTTCAGTTGAGGGACGTCTTGGCCAGACTGAAACGCCGGCCGTCCATCACAGGCTTAAATGATCAAGACCCTGCTTTCAAATCTGCACTTATCTTTAACTACAAACCACAGCATGTATTAAAATCTCAAGAAGTCAACCTACTAAATATTCCAAGGGCTAACAAAATAATGCTGTGATGACAAGCATTTAGCTACAGGCTCCAAAACCTGTACAACAATGCTGTTTATATAAGACAGGCTTTAAATGTAGGTTGAAGACTCACTACTTTAGTCTGTCTTACCCTGATCGGAGCTAACGATCAGGTGTGCATATTGCATCTCTGTGTGTTAGTCAATTGTATAAAATATAAATAATACAGTAATCATGAACCACTGCTAATCCTCCTCTATTCTTTTTCCCTTCTTGGCGTCTTGCTGTGGTGCTTGGTGCCACTACTCTATTTCCAAGCTGTTTTCCTTCCCGTGGCAAGACATATGTGGTATTGAGAGCCTGGGAATGAACTGATGGAAAGAATCTTTCATCATATTAAATGGCCCAGCCCTGACTTTACCGTAGAATGTCCAGGAGGTGGTGGGTGGCTAGTTTGCTGAGGACTCCGGTACTGTGACTGGGTCTAACTTGTTTGTTAACTTTGTCTGTTATAACTGACCATTGACCGACCCCCAGAGGTTTATTTTCTCCAGGATTGCTGCTGACTGGAGTTTTTCTTCTCTGGTCAACCGGCCATAGATCAACAACAGTATTAATGGACAGATATTGTTCGATCCTGTTGATATTAATCAGTTTGGAACTGCTTTGTGTTACCATATGTTTAAATAAAACTGTGTCTTTATATGTATGTGCTTTGTAATTTCTCATTTGTAAAGACTGTAATTGCATACACCTGCTTTTCACAGCATTCTGAGTCTGCATTCAGTGAAGAGTGCTATGCAAGAACAAATTGAATTGAATTGAATAAATAGGAGAAGTACTTTATGATCAATTGATAGATGCTTCACAACTGCAAAGTCCAGGGGCCTCATGTACAAACAAAAATGTTGTATACACCCATATCCACGCTCACTTTGAGATATATAAAAACTAAACCTTGTGTAAAGTTACGTACATTTGCACTGCAGCCTCACACCATGTGTATACACTTTTCTGCTCTGTTTTGCAAAAGAGCGGCACACAGCATCAAAGCAGCACTACTGTTTCAGTAAGGTTTCTCATTCTTTTTTAGATTAGCATCCATGATGTGGGAATTATTAAATACACTGAAATTAATTGCATATCATTTACAAATTTAAGGCAGTTGATTGTAATCATCATCCTGTAACAATATAATGGTGCATGGAATGGCCACTCTATTCCAATGACCATAGCTGCTTTAGCATTACTTCTCTCAGTGCAACACTGAGAGTATTTTAACCCATTGTATCTGTGGTATCACAGCTGCACAGCAGCTGATCAGAAAGCTCTACAACAGGCTATGTCGAGAGCACAGAGGATTATTGGGATACAGCTTTCAGTCTTGGAGAACATTTATAGCACACGCTGCCTCAGGAAAGCCACCAGTATCTGCATGGATTCCACTTACCCCTGCCACAGTCTATTTGAACTTCTCCCATCCGGCAAACATTTCAGAGCCTTTCCTGCGCAAACCTCTAGACTCAGAAACAGTTTCATCCAAAGAGCTATAGATCAATCCATCAAGTGCTCCCGGATAGAACTGTTTGTACTTATAATTACAATTACCTCACACAGAGTGGTGGCTCTAAGGCTGGGGATCTGCAACAGCAGTCGGAAGGTTGCCGGTTCAAATCCCGTAAACACCAGCAATGACTCTGCTCCTTTGGGCCCTTGAGCAAGGCCCCTAACCTGCAATTGCTTCGTCCTGGGTATGACATTAATCTGCATCCATTCTTGTAAACAGATCGTCCAACTTACAGGAAAACCTGGGGGTTGGTGGCAGGATTGGCACTCCAGCCACCATAAAAAAACTTGCACTGTTCCAGTGTGGTGCTGAGGTGTCAGCCGCTGCACTCGGGTCCCAATTCCAGGTGGTTCGTCGTGTGGTGGGTGAAGCAACACGCTATCAGCTCATGCTCCCAACATCCTCTTACTGTCAGCTTGCACAACTGTAATATTGCACAACCTGAGCCACTTTATGAACCATTTGCACTATCTGCACTATATGTACATGTATATTGTATTAATGCTTTCATACTGTATGTTTTTCATTATTTTTTTATCATATTTTTTTTTTATCATTTTGTAGGAAAATTATTTTTCAATAGAAGAGAGAGCATATACAGATGATGACGACTGGTTTCTAAGTCGATTTAGATTTCCAAGAGCTATCCTCTCTAAGCTGTGCAATGTTGGAATACTAGGATGTATACTTGATATCATTTTTTTGATGAAATGCATTAAAGTATGTACTGTATATGACATTTTATTGATAAATTGTTAACTTCATTTAAATATTGTATAGTGTTAATAATTAAACATGTGGGGGCATGATTCCTCACAGTAAGGGGGTCACATCCCAGGTAGGTTTTCCTGGTGGGTTTCCTCTGCATGCTTCGGTTTCCTTCCAAAGGCATGCAGGTCAGGGGATTTCGTGATGTTTAAATTGATGCTACAAGTGTATGTGTTTGCTCGTATTCACCCAGTGATGAGCTGGCGCCCTGTCCAAGGATTGTTCCTGCCTTGCTCTTTATGCTTCCTAGGTCTGGCGCAACCCTGGATGAATGGATGAGTTGAATAATTAAACAACTTTGAAGATTTTTCAAAGTTCCTTAAAAGTTTTGAAGAATCTGCATTCTAAGCTGACACCTGGTTTTATATTTATTACAGACACTAATTGTGTGGCGATTGGTTATGTGGAGAAAAAAAACGGAAGGACAGGAATTGGGGGTTGGTACGTTTGACAGACACAGTACTGCTGCAATAAATGATTCCATCCGGGGTCATATGCATCCCAGCAAGCATCTTGTGAGAGGCAGGAACATGGACGGGGCGCCAGCTCATTGCTATCACTGCACCACCGTGCCGCCACATATCCAATTCATGTTTCAATGCATTTCATCTTGAAAATTATATCAAGTATACATCTTAGTATTCTGGAATGTTCAGAGAGTTGTAATATCTTGAATGTAATGAATTCTGTGTGGCAATCACTGCCTGTGCACTTCTGTTGGTGTAAGAGAAAGCCCATTTAAGAAGCAGGTAGTAATTAAATCTGGGAGTCTGGGAATACATAGAATATGACGTGCTAATTACGTTATGACTAGACATTAAGCCCGTTACAATAACGGACGCTAGAACAGTAGTGCATAAACATTAGTAGGAACAGTCTGGCAAGGGACCTTGACCTCATTCTGTTTCTTGTCTTAATTTTTTTTTTGTCAAAAATATTTTTGCAAGAAGCCTAAAGTAAAATAATAATAAAAATAAAATAGAAACGTATATGACAATACAGTAAGTATAATTAATATTGCCTTAGTGTAAAACTTTGTAACAATCTGTAAGACACAATATCTGAAGAAGATATTTAGGTAAAATTTTCTATTTTTTTACCTCATGAAATTTTTCTATACAATTTCATTATAGACAACATATCTTGTAAATATTCTGTCTGAGTTTGGCAACAGTTTGCTTTGTTCAGGACCATCTACAACCTTGACAACAACATCTGGAAAACTTCTAACTCTTGATAATGCAACATATAACTGACCGTGGCTGAATACTGGTTCTGGCAAGTAAATGCCAGCCTTTTCTAAGGTTTGCTCTTCTGAGTCTTTCACTTTTAGCGTTTTTCTGACGGTTATTTTCTTTTTCTTCAATCGATCTATTTGCTCGTATTTTTCTTTGTCTTTCAGCCTTTCTTTTTTTGATGTTTACTTGTTGAGCTGACCGTTCTTCCAGGAGATGTTGCTTATATAGAATTTGATTGTCTGTGTCTTTTGTTCTACTTGACATGTCCTTTTTTTATGGGTGGCATGTTATTAGTAGATACGTCCGTAATATTTTCTCTTACAGTAATACTGACTTGTATGTGGCTGTAATATGCGTCACTGTATTGTGTGTCTTTAATTTTCTCTTGCAGTAATACTGTTTTTTTATTTCTGTAAAATGCCTGTAATTTTCTATGACAGTAATACTGGCTTTGATGTCCGTAATATGACTTTAATTTTCTGTCACAACAGTGGGCAATCAGCAGAGTGTCCCCAGCAACTGATGTAATGTGTGGCGTGTAGCTGATAATCGTGCCTGTGGCGTCTCCCCAGCAAGTACTGTTTAGTTCCCCAGCAAATATTTTAATCTGTGCTGGCGTGCAGCTGATTATTGTATGTGTGGCATTTCCCCAGCAACAGATTTTATGTGCACGGCCGCGACTACCCAATCAGCACTCTCCCCAGCAATGGTGTGCTTTATTTCTTATCATGTGCTGCTGTGGCAAGGCCATTCACTGTGTGCCCAGCTTCCAGTGTGTGTGCTTTATTTGCTTATCATGTGCAGCAGCGGCTAGGCCATTCACTGTGTGCCCAGCTTCCATGTGTGTGTGCGTCCACGGTGCTATGCGCATGGGCGGGGCACGGTGCGATGCGCACTTCATCAGAAGAAACACACACACACGGACAGCTGGGGTTTGACAAACTAGTAAATTGAAGAATGATTTTAAGATGAGGTTTATGACGTTCTACTATTATGACAAAATAAACTATGAGATTAAAGTGGAAGTTTCGAGGTTAAGTTGACGTTTCGATTTTAACCTCGACATAGACCTTTTTTTTTTCTTTTCACTGTGTCCCTGTGATTTTTTTTTGTCTTCTCTGTGATCCTAATACGCTTTGACAATCACACACTCGCCTTTTCAAGTCAACTTTGACATCTGACCATTTTTTTGTTTCAGGCAGTGTGCAACTTTCAGAACTTGAACTTTTGAGTGCCACTCCATCTGTTTCCTTTTGTTGTTTATACCACTGCCTGAGCCACAAATTAGTTCATTTTTTCTTGCCTCCACTTCACTGAATAGGACCTCCACTTCACATTCGGTGAAATTCTTCATTTTTATATGTGCTTTTACCATTGTCTTTTAACAAAACACTGAACAGAAGAAGCTATTTATATTGATTTGCATATTTGAATATGCAAAATTCAGGGAGCAGTCACGGTTGGGCTGTAGGTGTGTGCATGTGCGTTAAAATTCACATTGATTGGAATTTATAAAGCGAAAGTGCGTGAAACTTTGCTTATGGACAGTTTCATGCATCTGCATGTTTTGTGCATACACACATTTCTGTTTTTGTCCGTACAGTACAACTAAAACATAAAGCATGATGCTAAAACACCATTGGAAAAAAGATAACAAAAACTCTGTGATCCTAATCACAGAGTTTTTTCCAAAACACTGAACAGAAGAGGCTATTTATATTGATTTGCATATTTGAATATGCTAAATTCAGGGAGCAGTCACGGTTGGGCTGTAGGTGTGTGCATGTGCGTTAAAATTCACATTGATTGGAATTTATAAAGCGAAAGTGCGTGGAACTTTGCTTATGAACAGTTTCATGCATCTGCATGTTTTGTGCATACACACATTTCTGTTTTTGTCCGTACACCATGTTTTAGTATGAATTCTACACACAGCGTTATGCATATACCCCAGGTCACTGTTTTCCCCATTGTCTGCCTAGATTATTCCCCAGCTACGCCAGTGTTATGTTAACTGACAACTTGAAAGTAACCTTGAATAACTGAGTGTGATTACTTGCTTAAGGATTAGTGCTCCATCAGTTTTTAGTTTCTGCTGGAATAGATAGATAGATAGATAGATAGATACTTTATTAATCCCGGCTTCTGCCCTTATAACTTGGACTTGGATTAAGCAGGTTTGACAATGAAAGGATGGATAGCTACACATATGCAGTATATAGTAAATGGAATCTATCTATGTGTATCTATTTACCTACATTATCTGGCTATATTTATATTATCAAAATTTGAAATTACACCTTGTCACACACGTGCGAATAGGAGACAACTAAAGGGCCTGAATAATTAAAATTCCATGCCTGAACAGGGGACAGCGAGGTGCACTAATTGTCTCTCTCAATCCCTTACAGACCATTCTCGGGAAATCCCCCCTGGTTCTGGCACTATTGATGACGTCACTTCTGTTTCCGGTACCGCCTATGATGTCACTTCTGGTTCCGGCCCTGATTACATCACTTCCTCCACTGGCCAATTCATTTCAATTGTGGACTCCACTCTGTTAAAATCTGTTTATTATTTTCAAAAGCATTTGCAGCCAGGACACAAGGTGAGGAGGCTGCCTCAAACCTTTATGATGTCTCAGAGTCATCCTTATCACAACCTACATAAAATTCAGTTTAATTCAATTTATTCTTATATAGTTCATTTACACTGAAAATCCCAGAAGGATTTGTTTATTTCAGACAAAAGACATTACAAAAAGATGTACAGTACAACTAAAACATAAAGCATGATGCTAAAACACCATTGGAAAAAGATAACAAAAACAAACTGAAATATATATGTTCACCCATGTATGCATATTCAAACTCTCTTGTGAAGCTCAGGATTTCAGTGATCTGTTGCCCATATCTCCTGCACTGGGCAGAGGGTAAGAATGCAACCCTGAATAGGGTGACAATACATTTATTGCACATGCTGCCTCAGGAAAGCTGCCAGCATCTGCATAGATTCCACTCCAGTCCATCGCAAGGCACAATCTTGCACTTATCTATCATCACTAACAATGGGGCATTTTAGAAGCATGAAGTGACCAGAAATTCTGTATTTATATTTAGGTTTTATGATTTAAAGAAACCAAATTTCCAGGCAACACAGAAAACTGAAACTAAAAAAGTTTTAACCATTCAATATAAATAAATAAGCAAGTATTGGTTTTAGCAAATATCATACTTTGCTCATTCAGATTATCCATTAATCCACAGTATGAAAGTTTTAAATTACACCTTTAGGCCATAATTTGAACCTATTCAAGCATCAGCAGGCATGAGGCAAGAGCAAATCCTGGCCAGGGTAGCACTGTATTGCAGGGTACATATGTTTGTTACCATCCTGGCAGTGATAGATGATTTCTTAACTGGCCAGGAAGCCTTTATAATGGAAGGACATGGATGGTTAGGCATCCTGGCTGTTTTGCTTGCTGGCACTTTTCCTTGCCAGGAGGCCATAATAATGGAAAGACAGAGGGAGATTGCCTCTCATGGCCATGTATTGTATGGCAGCATCCCTCAGGTGAGTTCCCATTTGTTCATCCACAGAGGAAGATGGAAGCTGTGATCCTGATGGGCAGCCTATTCTGGTGCTTGAGTACCACCAGGGGGAGCTTCTGGGAGAGGACTTCTCCAGTTTAAGAAGGTTCCACCTGACCCAGAAGTGCCACCTGGGTGTAATGCTTTAGCACTGTAAGTACTCCTGGGTCCAGCATAAAAGGAGCCACTCAAGGGAATTGGAGTCAGGAGAGGGAAGCACAATGCTCACATGGGGAGGAGTAGTAGGGAAAAGAAAGAAGAAGTAATTGTGATTGTGATTTTTGATTGCAGACGACACCTGTTTAAGGTATATCTGTTAAAATAAACTGGGTTTGAATATATATAGGGTGGTCCAGATCTAATTATGCAATTTTAATTATGCTATAACTTATTAAGTTTATTACATAGAAAATCAACCAAAAAATCCCGGACCATCGAGAAGTGTACAAACTGATGACATGAAGAATCATCTTCACGCTGAACTGGAATCGTCCCCGCATAAATCAAAGTCATCTAGACGATTTGGATCTGCATAATTAGATCTGGACCACCCTGTATATTGCAAGACAAGAAAACAAACAAGGAAAAAGATTTGGGGATCCTCCCCTTATATTGTGACACAAGCACTTCTAAGTCAAAGTAACACCAGAGCAGTTTCTGGGTCAGTGTCCACGACGGGACTGACAGGTAAGGTGAGAAAGTTGACTTTTATAGGTGGAGGAAAGGAAGAGGTGGGTCCATAAGGAGCCTGGTCATAAGTGAGGTCAGTGAGGGGACAGTTAAGAAGGGGATGCAGTAACTGGTATTACTTTAGGTGGGCTTCTGTTCTGGTGATCTGTAGAAGAGGGAGAAGAGACATTAGTGTACTTCGTCAACCCCTGACTTCGTTTCTTGCCCTTGGTTAAGCCCTTAGACTGCCTCCCAAGCGCACGTGTGGGTATACAGTATATATATATATAGAGAGAGTGATATGTATTTGCAGATGTCTATACATATAAATGTTGTGACAGATAGGGGGTGCTGTTGTCCCCTTGAACCCTCTAATCAGACCCCAGACACCAGATAAAAGTCCAAAAGTTGACTTTATTATTACAATAATGTGCACAAATCACCCTCCTCTCCACAATACTCATAAATAAACAATGAATAATCAATAATATAATCATCTACTCTCCCAGACGCTTTGCCACCCTTCCACCCAGCTCAGCTCACTTGTCTGGGATTTCCTAGAGTCCTTTATAGTCCTTGACCCAGAAGTGTTTTCTCTCTCTGTCCATGTGACCGGTAACATTTCCGGGTCAGATAAAAACTCCTCTTCTTCAACCCGGAAGCACATCATTTCCTCTGTCCATGTGACTAGGATGCACTTCTGGGTTGTAAGCAAAACACTCGCTGATCCTCCCTGCAGTGCCTTCTAGGGGCCCCTGTGGTATCCAGCAGGGCTGTGGATGAAAACTCCATTGTCCATAATTGCCTGCTGGCATTCGGGGCACCTCCATGCTGCAGGGAGGGCTCCACCTGGTGGCCTGGGGGTATTGGCCGGGATGACTGGCCGGCCATATATCACAATGTGTATATCTATCTATTGTCACAGCTGCATTTCAGAGTGTCACCTTCATAGGTAAGTGCTACCAAATCAGTAAATGAGGGGGTGCTCTTGCTGACACATATGTATATATTGTTAAGGCTAGGTGGCACCACAGAGCCCTAAATCCCAAACAGAAACACACCAACACAGTCTCGGGTTCAAAAAAAAGGTTTCTTTTATTACAAATACCTTATATATACCAGTACAAAAGCAAGTTGTCTCTCCTTCTCTCAATGTCCCTCTATCCACTGCACTGCTCTCGTCCAGTCCAGTGTTGCCTGCCTTCTTCCTAGCTCCATCTCACCTGGGCAAGGCAGTGTGATCCTTTTTATTGAGGACCCAAGAGTAATTTCCAAATAGTAGGGAGTATTACTCCCAACAGCACCCTCTTGCGGCACCCACAGACCCCAGGAGAGCTGTGCTATCAGACTACAATTCCCTGCATTCCCTACTTGTGTCCAAACAGGCATCAACATCCAGGGCTGGTGCCATCTAACTTCTTGAGCTCATTGAGCTGATTGAGATCATTTGTGTTAGGTAGAATGCCTGGAGGGGGCTGGGTGGTCTTATGGCCTGGAACCCCTGCAGATTTTCTTTTTCTTTTTCTCCAGCCATCTGTAGTTTTTTTTGTGTTTTTTCTGTCCTCCTTGGCCATCGGACCTTACTTTTATTCTATGTTAACTAGTATTGCCTAATTTTATTTTTATAGTTTGTCTTTTTTCTGTAAAGCACTCCAAGCTACATCATTTGTATGAAAATGTGTTATATAAAGAAATGTTGTTGTTGTTGAGGTAACAAACAATCCTTAGAGACAGTTCTTCCATGTCCTTCCATTTTATCCCAGCCAGGGAAAGGTATTGTAAGTACATTCAGATGGGTTGCCTGTCCATCCACCAGGGGCTTCCCTTCGTGGCAAGGAACCATCTTCTCTTTTCACTGGGATGCCCGTCAATCCACCTGGGGCCTCCTGTCTGGGTAAGGAACCTCTCGGACAGGATGCCTGTCCATCCTGCTGGGACCTCCCACCCAGGCCAGGAACCTTCCCCGCCCCTGGTCGGGATGCCCACCAATCCCGTATAGCACTTACAATATATATCTACACTAACTAAACTAATTATTAGGAACTCCTCCTTATCCATGCAATTACCTAAACAGAAAATCAAGTGACAGCAGTGCAATTTTTTAAAATCCTACTGATACAGGTCAGGACCTTCAGTTAATTGTCACATCAAACAGCAAAATGTGGAAAAAATATGATCTCTGTGATTTCAAACATGGAATGATTGTTGGTGCATTACGGGCTGTTTTGCGTATGCCTGTATCTGCTGATATCATGGAATTTTCAAAAACAACAATCTTCTCTACAGTATACTCAGAATGGTGTGAAAAACAAAATAACATCCAGTAAGCGGCACTTAAAAGGACAGAAATGCCTTGTTGATGAGAGAGGTCAGTGGAGAATGCCTTGACAGTTTTAAGCTGACAGAAAGTCTATGGTAACTCAGATAACCATTCTGTATGGCTGTGGTGAGCAGACAAGTGTTTAATAATGCATAACACATTGAAACCTTGAGGCAAATGGACTACAACATCAGAAGACCAGGTCAAGTTCACTCCTATCAGCCATGAACAGATAATCGAGGGTGCAGTAGGCACAGGATCACCAAAACTGAACAGCTGAAGACGGGAAGAACTGTAAACTGTTCTGATGATTTCTACCAAGGCACACGGATGGAATGGCCAGAATTTAGTGCCAGCAGCATGAATCTATACACCCAACCTGCCTTGTGTCAGCATTCCAGGCTGATGGTGGTGATGTAATGGTGTAGAGAATGTTTCCCTGGCACACTTTGAGCATGTTAATACCAATCAATTAAAGCTTGAATGCAATAGTCTGATTATTGTTGCTTACCATGTGTATCACTTCTTTGTCACAATTTATCCTTTTTTCTAATGGCTATTTCTGGCATGATAAAACATTTTGTTACAAAGCAAAAACTGTCTCAAACATGTTTCCTGATTATGACAATGAATTCAGTGTTCTTTCATTTACAACTATTTTCTTAACAAAGGCTTTTATCTAAAGCAGTTTACAAAAGAGGTCAGCATAATCAAGTAAACATCAGTCTGGGGAATGTTTGGGAACAGGTGTTACAGGACAAGGTTACAAAATGGATTACCACAAGTGAAGAGCTCTGAACAAAGTACAAGAGAGTTACAAAACCTAACAGCTAATATCAGGCAAATATTCACCAAACAAAAGAGTCTTCAAATGCTTCTTAAACATATTAAGGAAATCAAAATATCTGGTAGAGTTGGGGAGCTTATTCTGTCAACCAGGAGCTACACATGAAAAGAGTCTGGACTGAGATTTGATACCATGCCAAGGTGGCATCACCAGACACTGTTCAAAAGCAGACCTGAGTGGTCAAGAAGGAGCATAGGACCTCACAAATGTCTCTATTTATGTAACTGCTGACCCACTGACTGCTCTGTAGGCAAACATCAAGGATCTGAACTTAATATGTGCCACAATAGGAAGCCAGTGTAGTGATCTGAAGAGTGGAATGACACATGCCCACTTTGAGTGGTTGAACACTAAATATGCTGCTGTATTTTGAATCATCTGCAGTGGCATGGTAGCACACGTCAGTGCTCCTTCCAGTAGAGAGCTGCAGTAGTCGAGACATGATAAGACCAAAGCCTAGACCAGGAGTTGTGCCTAATATTCTGTCAGATACGGTCTGAACCCACAGAATCTTTAGACACCTCCCCAGTTATCGGATATGAACACCTTTGGGATGTGTTGCAATGGGAGATCCATAGTATGAAATTATAGCTGGCAAATATTCAAAAATCGTGTGATGCAATTATGCCTCACAATCAGAATCTCAAAGAATTTTTTTTTAAATTGTGGAATACTGTACATGCCATAAAGGACCGAGGCTGTTTTAGAGCAAAAGGAGACCCTACCCAGTATTAGTATAGCGGTCCTAAGAATTTTGTGAGTGAGTGTATATACACTCACTTCTATTTCACCCTTACATCAGCTTTCAAGCAACATGTTGTTTTTTTAGGTTTAAAAGCACAACTACTCTACTTCTTATATACTTTAATTTGTTTCTTCATTATTTGTTCACTTCACAATATTTCAGATTAAACATATAATACTTCTGTAAATCACTTCCAGCAGAGGGTCTGCTTAATAAAGAATAAGAACGTAATAATAAATAAATAATTCAATAATGTAAAAATAAAAACTGACATAAGTATAAAAATACATATATTTTATATATAAAAAATATGAATTTGTACAAGGTTCCCCAGCTGTGGAAAACATTCTGTGTGGTCCCAGTGCCAAGAAAGGGATTTCTAGTGATCCCAAGAACATCTGACAAGCTGCTCTTACTTCTTACATTATGAAGACCTTTGAGAGGCTGGTCCAAAAACAGCTACGACCCCAGGTTTTGGAACATCTGCATCCTTTGCAGTTTGCCTATCAGACACATATACAGTAGGTGTGGAGGATGCCCTGATATATATGCTCCACAGAGCCTACTCACACTTGGACAAAGCTGGCTCCACAGTCAGAATAATTTTATTTGATTTTTCCAGTGCCTTTAACACAATTTTGCCTAATCAACTGCGAAAAAAAAGCTCAAGGCCTTGCATATTGATGCTGCCCAATCTCTGGGATCATGGAGTACCTGACTAACAGACAGCGGTTTGTGAGGCTGAGGGACTGTGTGTCAGAAATGGCGGTGTGTAATACTGGAGTACCTCAGGGAACTGTCTGATCCTCCATCCTGTTTATCCTCTACATATCAGACTTCCAGTACAATGCCAGCACTTGCCACCTACAGAAATTTTTAGATAATTCCTCAGTAATAGGCTGCATTAATAATGGAGATGAGTCAGAGTACAAGAAGGCTGTGGGGGACTTCATCTTGTGGTTCAGGGACAACTTGCAAGTCAGCATCAGCAAGTAAAAAGAGCTGGTGGTGGACTTTCAGCATGCTAAGGAGCCTCTGAGTCCAGTCACCATTCAGGGGAAGCATGTGGAAGTGATGCAAAGTTACAAGTACCTGGGGGTTCACATAAACAATAAACTGGACTGGTCTGACAACATAGTGGTGGCGTTCAAGAAGGGCCAGAGCAGACTGGACTTCTTAAAGAGACTCAGGTCTTTTGATGTGTGCAGCAAGCTGCTGGAAATGTTCTACCCGTCCATAGTGGCCGGTGTTGTGTTCTACACTGCAGTCTCCTGGGGAAGCAACTTGAGCTCAAAAGAAGTACAATGCCTGAACAACCTTATCAGGCAAGCCTGTGCTATCATAGGGCAAACCCCAAATACACTGGAAGCTGTTACATAGAAAAAGGATGGAGGCAAAATTGGATGCCATCATGAAAAATGAGGTGCTCTCTTGGAGCACTTTTAGACCCAGGCTTATTCCATGACGGTGTGCTAAGAAGCTCCTCTGGCAGGGCCATTTAACACATAGTCACGCTGGGCAGTTGCCTTGGGGCCCCACGAGCATAGGGGCTCCAAGCTGTATGGTTTACCAATTGAGTATCATATATATGTTGAAATGTTTATGTTTTTCAAGGCTCATGTTATATTGCTCAAATGTTTGGGTTGATTAATCTTTGCTGTACAGCATATTTTTTAATGTTTAAACATTGATTTTGTTGGAAGTACCAATACAATAAATATGTTTCATTTTATTGACCATTTACATTTTTACTCCTGTGAGTGGTTGTGTAGGTAGGGGCCCCAGTGCACTGCTTTGCCCAGGGGCACATAATGCTATTAAGGTGGCCCAGTCCTCTGAGGATCTTTTCTGCTCACTGCTACCAGGCAATTCAATGTTTCCTCCCGATTTACTCTTTAAGTTCCTTTTGAAATTTCTGCACAATATTCCTTTAATTATTTATGTATTTATTGTTTGCTTGATTGATTGGCTATATTATTTGTCCATATCCTTGTTTTTTATGTTCTGCTGCTGTATACATCTTGATTTCTCCATGGTATTAATAAATTGTATCTTATCTAATCTAATAGCAATGGGAAAAGCAGTCTTCAATGCAAAAACAAAACTTGCTAACAAAGTTAGGATATAGCGGGTTGGATAATGGATGGATGGATGGATAGAATGCATAGAACACTGAAAAAAGAATAATAAAAGCAGTAATCTTAAGTGTTGCCTTGTATGGAGCAGTGACCTGGACAATGAGGAAAGAGGATATAAATGGTTTGGAAACATTTTAAATGTGGCTATAGAAGAAGATGGAAAAGATCAGTTGAATGGTTAAATTATCTAATGAAAACGTGCTGTAGAGGATTTATAAAAAAAGTGCATGTTTGAAACAGTGAGAAGAAGACAACAAAGCTGGACGAGACATGTATTCAGAGGAGATGGATTGTTGAAAATAGTGCTGGAGGGCAAATATATAAATATATATATATATATATATATATATATATATATATATATATATATAAAGAGAGAGAGAGACAAACCAACTCAGGATCCCAGAGTAGGACCCAAGTGCAGCCATGCAACGGGTGACACCTCAGCACCACACTAATTCAAATGGAATGGATCCACTGTCAGGTTTTTTAAGGTGGCCAATTCTGCCACCAACCCCTATATTTTTTTCCTGCAGGTTGGAGGGCCTGCATGCAGGGCTAGGTGCAGATTAACATCACATCCAGGATGGAGCAACTGTAGGTTAAGGGCCTTCCTCAAGGGCCCAACGGAGTAGAGTCACTTTTGACGTTTATGGGATATGAACCTTCCGATTGTCAGTGCATATCCCATATAACCTGAAAGATGGTAAATAATACCAACAAATGAAAAGAATTTCAATAGAAATCTGCCCGTACTACCAAATAAAAAAAGCCGACTCAAATCGGTGAATTAACTGCAGTGCATTCGAAATCCTGTAGGTGGCGCCCAAAAGCCCGCGGAGGCCCCCGAGCTCCAGCGCGCTGACTGGAGGATATTTAGTCGAAATACACTGACGTTTCGCTGAGCGCCATCTTTAGAAATTAGTGAAGGAGAAACAAACTGGCTTTGCTTCGCTGTATTTTTTTAGGCTTCTGAGAGCAGCTGAGAGGGTGGTTATGAAAAAATAACAGAGGTAAGGGCACAATTTATTTGGTCGGATTCCTGTTTTTCCATATAGTCTTTGCTTTCGTGTGGTGTAGCTGCAGACGGGAGCCCGTAGAAACCCTGTAGTGAAGTTTTATGGTAAGGAGGACTCCGAAGGCCGCGCGATCCGGGTAGCTCGAATGCTCAGTTTAGCCGCTTACGCTGAATGAGGCGCCGGGCATCGTCGCAGCTCCCAGTGCTCCTTAGTAGTTCACCGTTTCAAAACGGACGGAAAGGCGCCGTTTTTGACTCGCCAGCCACCAGGCTCACGAGCTCGTGTCGTCTTACCTCGTACAAAAAAGAGGTTGCTTTATTGCATTTATAAATTACACTCGAAAAGGCCTGGAAATCAACCGATCGTGCTCTGGTTGTAAGCTTCTTGCAAATAACACCGTTTTAGAGGGACGGCGAGAACGAGTGCATGCTAAAGGCTCTGTTAAGTAGCCAGAAATGCGCGTGTAGTGGTGAGAAGGTAAACGCGCAGTCGGCAGAGACGCTCCACGGTGCGAGGCTTTTTATGAGGCATGCTTTTGCCCAAAAAAATAACACATTGTGATTTTTGAAACTTAAGGCGCGCTGAGGTTTTCATAACCACGCCTAGTAAGCTTTTGACTCTAATTTGTTTTACTTACTACATTATTGTACTTGGTTATATTTACAATACGTTATGCATTTGAACACCTCAATAGAGACGCTATATAAACATATCGATTGACTTGCAGTTATGCTGCCTAGTAGGTGTCTTTTATCAGAATGCTTCTTAGTTTTAAGAAACCCTGAATAATGAACGTTTATGCTTTATTGGACAGACGATTTTCCAACCAGTGACACTGAGATCAAACATAAGCGCACTTTTCAGGGCAGATCAAATCCTCATTCAGGAGAGAGTAACTTTTTCATAAAGTATAAGAAGTGATGTTCAGTTCTCATTCAGGAAAAGAGCAGTTTCAACAATAACACCATTAACGAGAGTGCAGGTGTTTGCAAAAGTCAGTTTTAAAGTTAATGCAGAGCCGGGTGGTAGGAAGCTTTTAAAACGGGGTGTTAATCTCAGATTTTGGAGGACTGGAGAGGTTGCAGGTTTTCATACGACCCACTTTCTTCATTATTACCCAATTACTACTGATAATATAGCAAGTAAATGTGACCTAATTTTAATCAATTTGCTTTGTAAGACCCGGTCCAGTTCTTTGGTTGTTTTCCTTAATTAGCGCTGAAACAATGCAAAACAAGCCAACAACAACATTTATTTATATTGCACGTTTTTATACAAATGATGTAGCTCAAAGTTCTTTACAGGATGAAGAAAGAAACAATATAAAAATTAGACAATACTAATTAACAAAGAATAAAAGTAAGGTCTGTTGGCAAGAGAGGACAGAAAAAACAAAAAACTCGGGAGGGCTGGATGAAAAAAAAAATAAAAAAACAATCTGCAGGGGTTCCAAGGCCATGAGACCACCTGGCCTCCAGTAGGCATTCTATCTAACATAAATGATCTAAATCAGTTCTCTTGGTTTTCAGGCTTCACTTGGTAGAATAAGACGATGACGGTCATGTGAACCTCCTGCATTTAATCTATCAATGTAGGGACTGCACTGTGCCCTGATCATCACCACCACAGAAAACCGGAAAAAGAACAGAAGATAAAGTAGGGGTTAGTACGGATTTCTCAGCCATGAAAAAAATAGTTACATGAATATGCAGAATATCAGGGTTACACTAAAATGAATCTATGAGAAAACCATGTTAAAGTAATGGTTTTTAGCAGTTTTTTTTAAAGTGTTCCACCGTATTAGCCTGGTGAATTTCTATCTGTAAATGATTCCAGATTTTAGGTGCATAGCAGCAGAAGGCTGCCTCACCACTTCTTTTAAGTTTAGTTCTTGGAATTATAAGCAGACACTCATTTGATTACGATTTGGAGTGTAAGGTGAATGGCATTCAAAGATATAGGATGGAGCGAGATTTAAAACTTTGTAAACCATAAGTAGTATTTTAAAGTCTTTTCTGAATGACACTAGTAACCAATGCAGTGACATCAAAACTGGAGAGATGTGCTTGAATTTTCTTTCTCTAGTTAAGATTCTGGCAGCTGCATTCTACACTCGTTGCAATCGATTGATGTCTTTTTTTTGGGTTGTCGTGAGAGGAGTGCATTGCAGTAATCTAGCCAAATAAAAATAAAAGCGTGAACGTTTGCTATATTTTTAAGTGAAAAAATGCTGTCTTAGTACTCTGATTAATATGTGATTTAAAATTTAGGTTAGTGTCAATTACCCCTAAATTCTTTAATTCTGTCTTAACTTTTAAGCCTAATGGATCAAGTTTATATCTAATACCCTCATTATATACATTTTTGCCAATCAGCAAGATTTCTGATTTCTCCTCATTTAGTTTGAGAAAGTTACTACTCATCCATTAAGAAACAAGTAAGACATTAAGGGGGGTCAGTGAAACAAGAGAGTCGGGGTCATCGGGCACTATTGATAAATGCAGTGGTGTGTCATCAGCATAGCTGTGGTAGCTCACTTTATGCCTTGAGATAATTTGACCAAATGGAAGTGTGGCGATTGAAAAGAGCAGTGGAACCAGGATAGAGCCTTGTGGAACACCATATAGAATATCATGTGTCTTTGAGGTATAATTACCACAACTAGCAGAGAATTTTCTACCTGTCAGTTAAGACTCAAACAAATTTGAGGGGGTCTTAAGACAGTATGGGAAGACCCCCATTTCTAATGATGAATTTACTATGTCAAGAACACTCAAGTTAGCACATCAGATACTTCTTTGAAAAAACTTGTTGGTATTGGGTCAAGGATGCAGGTAGAGGATCTCAGTTAAGAAATTATTTTTTATACAAGTCAGGTAAATCTGTCCTGGTGAAAGAATTTAATTTGCTTAAGATGGAATACCGGGGTTTAAGAAGATCAGTATTGGCAGGATGTACTGTATTATTTCTAATATTGTTAATTTTGTGATTAAAAAAATATAGCAAAAGTCTCAACAAATGACAAGCTAACTTGATGTGGTTTGCAACTGCATATCCATCATTAAATGTTTGTTGCAATTAAATATATGAAAAGAAAGGTAAAGGTATGACAGATAAGGTCCTCTGTGGTCCAGAAAACATTTTGATAGTGCTTTTAGAAGAATATAAATTTTGGAAATGTCTGGTGAGGAAAAATGAGAGCACTAACAAACTATAGAATTAAATAATGGGATTCATAAATAAAAAGAATTAGTGTCTTAAATTTGTTGGCGCAAAAATGGTTGCAGTTTGAGAACCATCGACTTAGTCATTTCTTTTTTGCTTCCTGATTTTTCTTAGTTAAAAAGAACAAACAAGTAAGATGTCTGAGTGTTAAAAAGCAAGCCTATTAACACTAGAATTACCAAAGCCTACAAAAAAACTTGCAAACCGGTCCCACCTTAAATCCCTTCGGACCTCTCAGTTGGTGTCTTTTGTCTTGTAAATGTGCCAATCATGACAAGTAGCAAGCAGCCTACTATTCCATCCACGCCCCCACCCCCCCCCCCCCATGCCGCAGGACGGGCACAAGGTTCTCCCAGCTCAAGCCTTGATTATCTCAGAGTCAGTTACCTAGAGTTGTATGGGGAAATAATAGATTATTATTTGGAATGCATGCATTTCATGTGTGTTCCGTTTCTACAACAATCTATATAAACACATTGTTAAAACAAACATTTTCCATATTTTAGTAATAAATGAAAAAATGTAGACAAACTATAATTTGTGAAGCCTGAAGTCCAAAGATCAAACGAACACTTTCACAAAAGGTACAAGATTATATAATGGTTACCGTGGCGTAAGTACTGCTGACTTGTAATCAAGAGTCCCCGGTTCAATCCTGACTGCCTTGTAAATTTACCGTTTTGAGTAGTGAGCTGCTCTTATTGTTAATATTTATATAATAAAAACATACATTTGATTTGCGTCTATAACGGCCGATGTAAATTTATAGTACTTGTAAAAGTTAGCGCTTTTTTTTTTTTTTTCTTCACTTTTATTCTCAGTCACGATATATACTACCTACCCATCCACCCCCTGTTAGCTTTTATTTGAAATTGGGCATAACTGTAGATGTGAGTGGTGTTTTGAGACAATGGAACTGGAAATTCTCTGATCTGGAGGGATTAAAGCTGACACATAAATGCTGGGGAATCTGCCTTCTTTGTATCTCACCATCACTAGATTTTTTTTTTTTTTTATTCAGCTTTGAGTGTTCCTGCTCACGCTGAATTCGTATGCACCTTATGGTCCATGATGGTTTCTATTACATTGAAGTGGCACCTGACACTGACTGAGTTTGCTTTCCTCGGGCAAGAGGCTGTCTTGGAACAGAATCTTGTCGATGTTGCATCGTCCTTTTTTTTTTTTCCATCGCCTTTTCGTGTAAGAAGCGACAACAAAGTTCTTCTGCAAGGTGAGCAAAGAATACTCTTCTTTTCTCAGTGGACCCATGCATACCTTGCACAATACACGTGCGTTGATCGCTGCCAGCTCAAGCATGTTGTAGCACACAGCAATATGCCACCTGTGTGTTCGTGCTCGCACTAAATAAGTTCATGTCTTCTGGTGCATAATGTCAACTCAGCCTTGGAGAAAAAAAAGAAAGAGACAAATATATTTGACATTTTGAAGAAATCATTTTATGACCAGAATAGTAAACGAACAGCGTCAGATCGGCTGTAAATTTAGTCTGACGCTGTTAGTTAGGGTCAGATCAGGAGCGGGTGAAGGAGCGCATGAACGTGACTGAGAGAATAAAAGTGGGGGGAAAAAAGCTTACTTTTACAAGTACCATAAATTTACACCCGATCTGACGCAGTGGTAGCGCTGATGATTTGCAGTAATAACGCTGATGCTTTGTAGAGGTTGTGGGTTTGTTTCCTGGGTCTGCCCTGCATGGAGAGCTCTTTGAAAAGTGAGAAAAGAGCTATATAAATGTAAAGAATTATTATTAATTGCATCTCAGCCCAAAATAATGCTAACAAGTACATTTAACAAACGAGTCTGTTCTGTTTAGCTAGGCTATATACTGAAACGTGATTTTACTTCAGTGTACTCGTAAATAATAATGTTGTGCATTTAGCAATTTATCTGTTTTGTCTGAAGAAATGCCATGCTTCTACCTTTCATTCCAGCCCTAGTCACTGGCATAAATTCCCTGTTAACCAGCTTCACAACACAAAAGGGACTATTGTTGTGCAGCTTAACACTAGAATCCCTTAAGCTTACGATTTTCTTCATTGCCCCGACCTTAAATTTTCCTATCATACAGCAAGGTGCTTGTTGCTTCTTATCACTGAACTAAAAGCCCCTATCATTCGATACAAAGTAAAAGACGTTCGCATAGTTGTGTGTTTGCACTTTTCATTTTCAACGCTTTTCTGTCTTAGATGACAAAGGGGAAAAACTACCGCTTGTTAACCTCGAAGTTATGTGTTCGAATCTCTGATCATCTTTGCATTTAGTGCTTTGAGTAGTAAATCACTATTATCACATAATAAAAGCATGCATTTGATGTGAGTCTGTAACAGTCTGTGTAAATTTATGGTACTTGTAAAAGTTATCGCTGAAAACAGACACACAGACGCAGCTCAATCATTTCTTCTTGGTGTTTTGTTGAGCAAACGGACACCACAAGGAGAAAACTCATGCAGACATGGAGAGAACATGCACAATTCCCCATAGACAATTCTCCGATGTAGGATTCAATCCCTGCATCCAAGATTCATGTGGAGGCAGTGCTGAATACTATTCAATCTTACTTCCCACAGCTTAATTACTCCTGTTGTTTTATTTTGGTATTGCCAAAAGGATTGAGGACACTAATAATGTTATGTCCACTTTGACTCAGAAAAAAAATACTTTTAGTATACATATACAGTAAATCTGTTTGAAATTGTCCCATGTTCTCAGGGAACTACTTTGGTCCAATGTGTCCGTTTTCTTTTCCTAAGACGACATATCATATAATTTGAAAAGAGGACTTTAAAAATAAGTGGAATTGTAAATTATTTAGATTGTATGGTTATGTTTTGCAAGTTGCTTTTTTTTTTTTTGGTAGAGACTTGCAACTTCATGCGTTGTAATGTATTTATTCTATGCAATTCACAATACAGAAGTATGGTATCTGTATATATTCTGAAAAAAGATGCCTTTCTTCACTTTAATATTCAGAGCAAGGGGGTATGTTCAGGCACTTGTAAAATTGTTCACAACTTAATTCTAATACATCTAGTTGGTTTATACTTTTTCAGTAAATAAAAATATCTGGCGGTCTTTCAAATAATTTAATTCTGCTTTTGACTTTTGAAGGGAAGAGTAAGTTTAAAATGAGTTAAAAATATATACTGCTGTGCATCAGCCAGAATGCAAGCCTATGTTCAATGTTATAAACTGTTTTCTAAAGACCATTGTAATTTTTGGAAAGGTTGCTATTAGTAAGTGTTTAGCCTGTTTACATATTCAAATACTGTATGTTCATGTGAAAACATGGTACACTTAATGTCTGTTTTCAATTGTTTGTTTTTTCCTTGAAAATGGAACACCTGAGATGATATTACAATATGTATCTTTAATCGGCCATCTCTGCTTCTCACATATCAATATCATTATTGGTCTACAAAAACCTTATTGGTCAAGTAATAATGCTGACCCAGTCAACTGTCAGTGGCCTTATTTTACATTTACTTTAGCTTTAGGAGCCAGAAAAAAGCCACTTGGGTCCCGTGTCTTGTTTTATTACAGCCAAGAACTAGAAAGGAGGCATTCTTTTGTATAGTGATTTAAGTTGAACTTAAACTACATTTACTTCATTCCTCCCAATGCAGTAATTTACAATTTCTATGAGAAATTCTGTGTCTGAAGCTTTGTACCACTCTACACATTTTGTGGTCCAGTACACTGGCTTCTTCCTTTTGTATTAAAAAAAAAAGTGTTGCACATGTTACAAATAACAAAGTCAAATATCTAAACCAAGTTTGTCAAACCCAGTTTTGCTAAAGGCAAAAAAATAGCACTTTATCTACCCAATGTGGTCTGGAATATTTCAACAAACAGCTTCTGCCACATTTTCTTTGCGAACAAGACAGTTAGTTACTTTTCTACTCCTCTCAATCATATATTCTGCTTCTCTTCTCTCTTGAAACTGTCTTCCTTGTTTATCAGCTTTTCTTATTTTGGGCATTGCAATGAGTTAGGAATGTCCCCGGTACTCATGAGACTGACATCAGTGTTGAGTGGAAAAAAGTCTAGTCAGATTGTCAGTCAGGAAATGGGTGATCCAATCAATATATTAAACTGACATTAAAGTGGCTCTTTGAAAAAAAACTAATGGTCTGTATGGGCTCTATGTAACATTTTGAATTTTGATGAAGTGGACTGCTTTAAAAGGTCCAATGGCTAGATTCAGTCTGTGTGGGCCTTGAGTTTGGCATTTTCACTTGTCACCTGCATGACCGCAGGAGTTGTAATTTGTCTTTGACAACATTAAGGTATTACAAGGTATTTACGGGATTCACGTACAGAGCAAGAACTCTTCATGCCTGAATAATTCAGTTTGTTCCAGAGACCTTAAAAATATAGTGGGGGGGGGAAAAGAAAAGGGGAATAGCCTGATTCTTACATTATCAACAATTTTTTATCAATGGACTGAAAGGTCTTGTCTCCCTTTAGGACTAGTACACATCTTCTGATTTTATTTTAAAGTTGTGTTCCTTCACAAAACTTGTTTAATACATCGCTATTAAATAATAATCACAAAACACTCGCTGACATCCAGTAAATTTAATTGTTTTCAAGTCACAAAGACTGTTTCCCAGAAAAGAGATTCTAGCTGTGATATCAAGTATTGTAACCACTTGTAGGAGAGGGAGATGTGTATCTGTGAATAACATAAATTGATATGATAGTACTGTTCAAGTAATTGTGAACTGTTCTGCTTGCTTTTCTACTGTTCTGAATTTAATATAGCGCCACATTTAAGGCCTTATTTTTTCCAAACATGCTTTCTCCAGTTGGAAGAAGGTTCAATCTAAGCTGTTATGGGGCTCTCTCATACAACATGCATTTGAAGAACAACACAATAGAATTTTTCCTTTAACACTAGAATTACCAAAACCTATGAAAAAACGTCTGGCCCACCTTAAATCCATTTGCACCTCTCCATCAGCGTCTTTTGTCCTGTAAATGTGCCGATAAAGACAAGCAGCCTTCTATTCCATCCCCCCACCAAGACAAGCAGCAAGCAGCTCATGCCTTGTTTATCTGGGATTGAAGTGCTGGAGTTTTAGAGTGGAAATAATAAATCGTTATTTGGAACACATGCATTTCATGTGTGTTCCGTTCAGAAAGTTTTTCATATTTTGGTAATAAATGACAAAATGTAGACATAAACTATGTAATGTGTGAAGCCTGAAGTCCAAAGATCAAATTAACACTTTTACAAGAGATTCAAGGACTATAACTGCTTCCGTGGTGTAGCGGTAAGATTTACTGAATTGTAATCAAGAGTCCCCGGTTCTATTCTGATTGCCTCCTATATTTTTTCAGTAGTGAGCTGCTCTTATTGTTAATATTATACAGTAAACGCATACATTTGGTTTGCATCTGTAACAGCCAGTGTACATTTATAGTACAGTTATTCCTAGTTTTAGATAAAAAGCAACACCCCCCTGGGGGTGGTGTAGTATGTATCGTGATTGTGACTGAGAGAATAAAAGTGGGGGAAAAAAAAATAGTAACTTTCACAAGTACTATAAATGTACACCGGCTGTTAGAAATGGAAACCAAATGTATGTGTTTACTGTATAATATTAACAACTAGCAAAATTCCCGTGCTTCGCAGCAGGCAGCCAACTATGTGGTAGGCGTGGAGATGGGGGACCCAATGCCGCCTCACACTGCGACCGAGCTGCAGGCTATGGACGTATATATGTACGTAAGTAGGGTTCAGTTAGCGTTGGGAACCCGCATACCAAATTTCTTGAAGATGAGCCCATAAGTAACAAAGACCGTTGGAAAGTTCAATATTGCGGCCGACAGTGGTGTCATGCCACCGAAATAAGTACATACATTGGTTTTGGTTAGTGCAGGGAAGCCGCCTACCAAATTTTGTGAAGATAGGGCCATAAATAAGAAAGTTTAACATGGCGGACATTGTCGACCATTATGACCGTTATGTGTAGAATTTCTAAATGAAACCTGCTTAACTTTTGTAAGGAATGAGCCTGCCAAATTTCAGCCTTCTACCTACACGGGAAGTTGGAGAATTAGTGATAGTGATGAGTGAATCAGTGAGGGCTTTGCCTTTTATTAGTATAGACTAGCAAAATACTCGTGCTTCGCAGCGGAGAAGTAGTGTGTTAAAGAAGTTATGAAAAAGAAAAGGAAACATTTTAAAAATAACGTAACATGAGTATCAATGTAATTGTCACTGTTATGAGTGTTGCTGTCATATATATCTACATATACACATCTACACACACACACATATATATAATAAATATATATATATATATATATATATATATATAT
>JANRMT010062814.1:21729467-21746488 GCA_026402145.1 Polypterus bichir lapradei | reverse complement strand
ATGCCTGCCTAAATAAGTCACCCTCGCTTCGCTCTTACTTTTTTACCGTTCATTTAATCATGGCTAGTGGCGGAAAAATTATAAAATGGAAGGAGGATTACACTGAGTATGGCTTTACCAAAACAATTATTGATGGCGAATCGATTATTCATAAAGCTTGAATTGGTGATCTGTTTTTGTGTGTTAACCTCATATTTTTTCCTACTTCTTCTCAAACCAAGGTGGTGCGAGGCTAAAATGAATTGGGATGCGCTGATCAATGTAATCGGTGTACCAGGAAATCATGCATTGACAAAAGTTCCCCTTTGATTGTAATGCAAAGTGTGATTAAATGCATTATTTTTTAACGCGTTATGGAGCACATGCATCGAAGCTTCTCAGCTGTGCTTGTGCTAAGAAAATTAAACATTTTAAAAATGACGTAACACGATTGTCAGTGTAACCTTTTGTAAGTAGTGCCTGGAGGATTCAGTGTGGAGAAAGTCTACAGACAGCGTGTGAATTAACTTGTGGATTTCTCTGTATTTGGTGGCAGTGTGACGAAGTTGCTTCGGAAGACGGTGTTAGCCGCGGAGCTCAGCTCAGTGCGAAATGAGGTAAATGGGAGGGGAGATGATGACGTGACTCCCCCACCCGCCTTAACTGTCAATCCCCCACAAACACAGTCTCTCGGAATTTGCATAAGCACACCCCTTCACCTGCAATTTTAACTTAGTTACAAAGTGATCAAAACTCTCGTTTATATCCTGCGTCCTCTCATTAAACTTGTATCCCGCATTAACCGTGGGCATGGAAAACGCCAGCGGCAGTCTGTCTATTAACTTAATTTAAAGTTTAAGTTTATACCTTGCTTTGTTTCCGAAGTAGCTGCAATGATGAATATGGTAGTATATGTCAGTCGCTCGCTTCTTATTGTTTCGCTGCCTTCTCAATTATATAATGCATGTTTTGTTCAGCGTATTTTGGAGCTCTTCCTGGTTTTCTACATAGTGCATTGACAGTCAGTTCACGTGATTACGTGGGCGGCGTGATGATGTCACACGAAACTCCGCCCCCACGGCGGTCAAGCTCAACTCCATTACAGTAAATGGAGAAAAATAACTTCCAGTTATGACCATTACGCGTAGAATTTCGAAATGAAACCTGCCCAACTTTTGTAAGGAAGCTGTAAGGAATGAGCCTGCCAAATTTCAGCCTTCTACCTACACGGGAAGTTGGAGAATTAGTAGTCAGTCAGTCAGTCAGTGAGGGCTTTGCCTTTTATTAGTATAGATATATATACCCGCGTATCGCAGCGGAAACGTAGTGTGTTAAAGAAGCTATGAAAAAGAAAAGGGAACATTTTAAAAATAACGTAACATGACTGTCAATATACAGTAATTGTTTTGTGAGTTTTATAGAGTGTTGCTGTCATCAAGGATTTGATTATCATTATTTCTTTCAATCAGGTTCGTATTTGTAGGATGTGTTGTGTTCAAGTTACATTCCGTGTTTGTCAATCGTTGTAAAGATGCCAGGTTTCATTCATCGATTCGTTTCTTACTGCATCAATAAACAGCTCGTCGTCTTCTTTATCTGAGACCTGACACACTGCATGCACGGGGTTTTTTTTTTTAACACTGTCTTCCTTTAGCGGGACATTCACTTTTTCCACCGTGTGCTTTGTTTCTGCAGTAGCTGCAGTTATGAATAATATGCTTGTATGTATCAGACGCTTCATATTTTTTGCTGCCTTTTCAATTGTGTAATTCGGTTTTTGTTCAGCGCTCTTTGGAACTGTTGCTTTTTGACTGTGCACTGCGTCAGTTCACGTGAGCCGCTCGGTGTACATGCGTCAAAGTTTCCCAGCTGTGCTGGTGCCATGTCGTGCTATGTCCATGGCTGTATGTAATGTTACCTAAGTCCCGGTAGTTAAAACTTTCTCTCACAGTTTCGCTGAGTTTGTGCCAAACACCACCCTGACCATCTCATCTTCCTCTGCATAATCACAGTCCTTCACCCATGAATATTTACCCGTGGCAGTGTTTCTATTGGATTGCCGCTGACGGACGGCCTTATATGGGCAGGCACTAAATTACAAACACCAGCGGCAGCCTGTCTATGAACTTAAAGTTTAGGTTTACATCGTGCTTCGTTTCCGAAGTAGCAGAACTCATGAATATGGTTGTATATATCACTCGCTCGCTTCTTATTGTTTCGCTGCCTTCTCAATTATATAATGCATGTTTTCTTCAGCGCTTTTTGGGCCTCTTCCTGGTTTTCTACCTACTGCGTGATTGCGTGGGAGGTGTGATGATGTCGCACAAAACTCCGCCCCCATGGGTTTCATGCTCATCTCCATTACAGTAAATGGAGAAAAACAGCTTCCAGTTATGACCATTACGCGTAGAATTTCAAAATGAAACCTTCCCAACTTTTGTAAGGAAGCTGTAAGGAATAAGCCTGCCAAATTTCAGCCTTCTACCTACACGGGAAGTTGGAGAATTAGTGATGAGTCAGTGAGTAAGTGAGTCAGTGAGGGCTTTGCCGTTTATTAGTATAGATAAGAGCAGCTCACTACTGAAAAAATATAAAATATAGGAGGCAGTCAGAATCAAACCAGGGACTCTTGATTACAAGTCCGCAAATCTTACCGCTACGCCATGGAAGCTGTTGTATTGTCCTTGAAGCTTTTGTGAAAATGTTTATTTGATCTTTGGACTTCAGGCTTCCCACATTATATAGTTTATGCCTACATTTTGTCATTTATTACTAAAGTATGCAAAACGTTTCTGTTTTAACAATGTGTTTACACAGACTATTGTAGAAACGGAACACGCATGAAATGCATGTGTTTCAAATAACAATCTATTCTTTCCACTGTAGAACTCCAGCACTTCAAGGCATGAGCTGGGAGAACTTTGTGCACGTACTGCGGCGGTGGGGGGGATGGAATAGCAGGCTTCTTGTCTTTATTGGCACATTTAAAGGACAGAAGATGCTGATGGAGAGGTGCGAACGGATTTATGGTGGGCCAGATATAGTTTTTCGTAGGCTTTGGTAATTCTAGTGGTAAGTGATGTGTGCAAATAGGAGAAAACGAAGTGCAATAATGTGATGGAAAGCATCTGAAGTAGTGCAATACTAGTAGACTACTATGTAGTTCATGTTTGAATGTATTTAATATCTGGTCAAAGTATAACAGATTATCATTTTTTTCTTTTGGTAGCTGAGGTGTTGATGCAGTTGCTTTTTCAACCACCGTATTGATTTAAAAATGTGTTTTGCAAATTACTGTTTTTATGTGTTTGTATGAGACCCATATCTGATCTGTGTTTACACAGGTAGTGCTTTAAAGCAATTGGCATGCGCAAGTGAAGGAATGTTAAGACATGTAAATGTTGTCTTTACTCCAATAAAGCAACATTGTAATCTCTGTAAATAAAGGTCATCACATGAAAGCAATATAGCATGCTCTTGCTCATCTAAGTTTGTTTTTTTTTTGTGTTTGTGTGTTTGTCTAACATCGCCTGTGGTGGTTCTTGACCACAATAGCAGATATTCAGTTTTAAATTTGTAACATTCCTTCGAGTTCTATCTGCACCGTGTCATTTCAGAAGTGAAAATTTAAGAATAGCAAATCCATTTGGCTCCAGGAGTCCACTTTTTTTATTCATTTGTTTTTGCTCTCGGCACAATTTAGTGACGCTAATCTAAAAAAAAATGCAACGAGTTATATGGAAATTTCTGCTTCAAAAACTGGATTTGAATATTTTATACCGGTTGCATTCTGAGATCTAGAATTATTATAAAATCTGATCACTGGTTGATTTACTATTTCCAGTCTATCATATTTTTAGATTTTTATTTTTCTCTGCTCAGATAGTCATTCCTAACATTAAAAAAAAAAAAAAATCCCTTAGGCAAATAGTCAGAAGAACTTCAACATAGATCTCCTTGTGGTAATGCTTTAAAATAATGCTTTATTTATGAAGTAAATAACTAAAGATTTAACCGTTACAAAGGTTAGCAAAGTCCCTACATGTATCAGAATAAAGAGGGACGCCTCACGCCTGGACAAACTGGTAAGGAAGGCAGGCTCTGTTGTAGGCATGGAGCTGGACAGTTTGACATCCGTGCGCTGAGCAGTCTCCTGACAATCATGGAGAATGCACTGAACAGGATCATCACCAGACAGAGGAGCTGCTTCAGCGACAGACTGCTGTCACTGTCCTGCACCACTGACAGACTGAGGAGATCGTTCCTCCCCCACATTATGCGACTCTTCAATTCCACCTGGGGCGGGTAAACGTTCACATTATACAAAGTTATTGTCTGTTTTTACCTGCATTTTTATGACTGTTAAATACAGTAATCCCTCCTCGATCGCGGGGGTTGCGTTCCAGACCCCCCTGCGATAGGTGAAAATCCGCGAGGTAGAAACCATATGTTTGTATGGTTATTTTTATATATTTTTAAGCCCTTATAAACTCTCCCGCACTGTTTATAAATATTCCCCGCAGAGTTATACAGCATAATCCCTTTGTATTCTCTTAGATATTAGGTAAGATTCATTGAAATTATGTATATAAACTCACTGTTTATATACAGTAAAACCTAAATATTTAAAGATATTGAGTGTCTCCGATATCACACATGTTACAGCCATTACGATAGACAGGTTACCAGCAATAAATACGTACAATGCAAGAAAAATAGTATACAGTAAATGTGTGTACAGTGACACTAAACGTACGTACATGTACTAAGCACTGTAAGAAGAAAATTAATTATGGTTACTCACCAACAATGACACGATGACTTGTCCGATAACAATGAGTTTAATTTTACTGCACAACAAAGGGGAGAGCGTTACAGCCCTTGTAAAGGAGCCACTTCAGGCGATTGTGTAGCACTGCCGTTGTTCTTCTTCTGGCAGTCTTCAATCCAAATCCCTAAAGCAGATTCCATCCAGACTACTGCCTTATTACATCCACTTACAACTCGTTTTGCACCCTGGTTAAAAGGACACTGCAGCCGTAGATATTATATTCCTTTCCTACTTTTTAAATAAAAAGAATCGTAGCCTTCAACAAATCCAAAACGTTTATCTTTTCGGCAATCGTTAACATCTTCTTCTTGCGCTTGGGCACAGCCCCTGAAGCAGTAGCAGATTGTTTTGGAGCCATAATGAAGGGCTTGACTATGCACAAAGATAAACACTAAAGAGCACAACTCTTTACACAGCGAAACACGTTGATGCTAAATGAGCAAGACGAGACTTCCTGGTTAACACTGCATTCAGCACGCAGGAGCTCAACTGCGTGCTCTGATTGGTTAGCTTCTCAGTCAGGAGAACTTAACTGCGTGCTCTGATTGGTTAGCTTCTCAGCCATCCGCCAATAGCGTCCCTTGTATGAAATCAACTGGGCAAACCAACTGAGGAAGCATATACAGGAAGTAAAAAGACACATTGTCCGCAGAACCCGCGAAGCAGCGAAAAATCCGCGTTATATATTTAGTTATGCTTTCATATAAAATCCGCGATAGAGTGAAGCCGCGAAAGTCGAAGCGTGATATAGCGAGGGATTACTGTATTGTTTGTTTTTATCGGTATGCTGCTGCTGGAGTATGTGAATTTCCCCTTGGGATTAATAAAGTGTCTATCTATCGATCGTTATTTATCCCTAGGGCTGGACAGTGCATCAGATTTTAATAAAACGATCAGTATGCAACAGCCATTATCAAGATATCCAGCACTTAAATTTTCAACCCCTTCTTTGGAACATAAAATCCTTGAAACCTCCAGCGCTTTTTCTTGGGTGACGGGGGTGAGACAGCAAGGAGGATAAGAAGAGGAAGCATGTAGACCAGTCAGGGTTAGCGCTGCTGTTTGCAAATGGTTTTTTTTTTTTTTTTTTTTTTTCGCCTCAGAATGACCGTTTTAAGCAGTACAGCATCTAAAGGTAACATGTTACAGCAGGGATGTCGAACTCCAGGCTTGGAGGGCTGCAGTACCTGCAGATTTTCATTGTAACCCTTTTCCTAATCAGTGACCAGTTTTCACTGTTAATCAACTTCTTTTCCCTTTGTTTTAATAGTCCTGTTTAAGGATTCAGTCCTCTGAATTGATTCCTTTCTTCATTAAATGACAGCCAAACAGAAATGAGATGAGAGATGACCAGCTAAATTGGAGCTTCAAATTTCAACCAATTTCACTTCAACCAGTTTCTTAATGAGAAATTAACATGTCTTAATTCTTCCTGTTAATTAAACCCATTATTTAATCCCATGGCTTGATGCTTTCATTCTGCCACAGCAGACCTCAAAATGTTTTGGTGACCATTAGAGATTAACCTTACTGAGACCTTCACCTTTCTTTATTTTCAGATATTGTTTGATGGGCACTGGCGAGCTGCTCATATGGCGGCTCTTTTGTGTCTCAGTATTGTTTGGCTGCTAATTAAGAGGAAAAAAAACAACTAAGGCATCGGAGTCAAGTTAATTAAACCTAAGGCAAAAGAAGCTACTTAACAGCAAAAACTGTTCACTAATTAAGAAGATGGTTAGAATGAAAAACTGCAGTCACTGCAGCCCTCCAGGACCAAATTTCGACTCTGTGTGTTACAGCATGTAAAAAGACTGTCCTGGCACAATAAGTGCCTTCAGTGTGCTCTTCTACTTTCCTGGCAAAATGGGTCCCTGCTAAGCAAAGTGCCATGAAATGTTTGCTGTTCTGTTTCATAGTATATAAGTGGACAAGGAAAGCAGCACGGCATGGGCAGAAAAAAACTACAGTGACTACACTTTTGCTTGCTGAACTTGAACCTAGAAAGTACTCTTAATTAAACTAGCCAGTAATTAACATCACACCAGAAGTGAGATATCTATGCAGCGTGTAAGCCCTTGCCGGTTTATTTCATGTGCTGCCCATTACCGAAGTGTTGCAAACAGGAATAAAAATAGCAGCCTTTCTATTTGTTTTTTTCCCTCTTAATTGTTAGTGTATCAGTTATGTGACAATCTGCATTACTGTTGATTTTATTTTCATATTGAGTTTGTATTTTTTTTTCCACAGGTGATTTGAGCTTTCTCATGGAGATGAGCTGAATTATCTCATCCCATCCCATTTAGTGTTCTCTTTTGTCTTTGTCTATTTACTGTACTTAGTGACTTTCCTCTTCTTTTCCGAGTTGTATGTGTCAAAGACCAAAAGTTTATACAGAGCTAAAGACACAAATGTTCTACAATATTAATGTCTAAGATGTTTATGTTGAGTTGTACAGTATGTTACCTTTTCAGCAAGTATCCATTCACATACTTTAAACATGGTATTTGGGGGCATTTGGGATTTGCAATTTCTTTGTGTTCCTTCATAGATACTGTAAATGCAAGTTATTTTACTACAGGTTCTGTTAATTGTTAGATTTGTTCTGTAACTTTTTTAAAAACTGTTTTTTGAGCTGTCAAAAGCACTGTAAAGGTGTTGTATTTTGCTAATTGTTTGGTGTAGTTAACTGTTCTTATTTTTTATTTTAGACCACCCATACAAATCAATTTCAAAGTTAAGAACTGGATTTTTTTATATTAAGAAAATATGCAGTAAAGAGGATAGATATACTGACTTCCTCCATTCTGTGACGCTGACCAGAGTCAGAAAAGTCATTTATGTGCAAATGCATCATTTAGAAACAAAGTGCTGTAAATCAAAAACAAATATATGAACAATATACACATGGATATTATGATCTGTGATTTGTGTGGTAATGATATAAGAGTTTTGTTTTTCCTTGTATAAAATAGTCAAGGGTTAGAGAGAAGTCTATTCTGATTGACATACACTGGATCCCAGCAAGGCAAGAAAGCTTTTTAATGCAATATATATAATAGAAAATCAAAAATAAGCAGAGGTGACATAAAATTATATGTGAAAAAAACATACAATGTGACATGTTTGTTTTTGGGATATCTATTCATGAAAGTGTTACAATTTGTGAGTCAATGTTTCCTTTGCTAATATTTCATATTAATGTGAGAAAATATACCAGGTTTTTTCTATATATGGTGCTAATCTTTTAAGGTGGTTTGGGAATATATAGAGAGAGAGAGAGAGAGCGCAATTATTGCATTTCTGTTCAATTTAAGTCCGTATCGCTCAACCTTGTTACACAATGCATACATTTTCAATTAACTACATGATATTGTAAAATATTAAACCATATACTTCTTGTACTTTTTCATCCACTTTCGGCTGCTCCCGTTAGGGGTTGCCATAGCGGATCATCTTTTTGCATCTCTTCCTGTCCTCTGCATCGTGCTCTGTTACACCTCTTCACCTGCACATCCTCTCTCACCATATCCATAAACCTCCTCTTAGGCCTTCCTCTTTCCTGGCAGCTCTATTCTTCACATCCTTCTCCGAACATCTCTCCTCTACACATGTCAAAACCAATGCAATCTCGCCTCTCTGACTTTGTCTCCCAACCGTCCACCCTGAGCTGACCCTCTAACGTCCTTATTTCTAATCGTATCCATCCTCGTCACACCCAATGCAAATCTTAACATCTTTAACTCTGCCACCTCCAGCTTTGTCTCCTGCTTTCTGGTCAGTGCCACCGTCTCCAACCCATGTAACACAGCTGGTCTCACTACTGTCTTGTAGACCTTCTCTTTCATTCTTGCTGGTACTTTACTAATACATGTAATTAGATTCTATCACCATTTGTTATAATGGACAGATTGTCACATTTAATAAACAAGAGTGTTTTTTGATTAAGTATTTTAACATTTTTGTTTACTACAAGTTTCAAAAGTGCAACTAAGTTCTTGAACACACCTGAACATTACAAAATGAATGCTTTAACTTTACTTGAATTTTAGAAGTAAGTCTGCTACTTTGCAGAGATCAATTTTTCCACATATTTGTCTAGTTTAATGTTGCAAGGACTGAAGCTTATCCCAGAAGCATCAAACAAAAGGAACCACTAACCCAGGGAATGGGGTTTGTTAGTCCTTCGCTAGGCATATTAATTTACACTGACCAAGTTAGAGTTGTCAACCTAGCACAGCCCTCTTTTTGGATGTGCAAGGAAAACAAGGTCTGACCAAGCCATGGATTCAAAACCTTATCTTGACGTGTAAAGTAGGAATGCTATCCACTGTGCCGTGGGGATACTACAGTAAAGTATAGCTTTTGTTGAAGTATTCTAATGAAAATGGCTTGGGCTGTTTAATTCATTCATTAATTTCAAATTTACTTAAGATAGTAGAACATAGTGTTAGGTGTGTGTACATGTGCTAAAGGTAACATTTAATTTTGCTTGTTTACTAGGGATGCTTTGATCAGGGTTTTTAATGACTTCTTACTGATCACCAATTTCATGTCACTGAATTGGCATATTCAGATTTTTTCCCCTCTCTCTATCCCTTTAAAAAAAGGTTTTGTGCTAAGCTCCTACATAACCAGACATGTAGAAGCCTTATGCTCTATTAAAATAGCAAAGTAACTTTAAAATATAAACCATAGTTCAGTGACTGTAAAAATTCTAAAATAAATAAAATTACCTTAAAATACATACTTTAACTACTAAAATAAGTATAGAAATATTTATGCAAAATTCATGTCCTATAGAAGAAAATGAAATGCTATTCATAATTAGAAGCTGTCATTGTTTAATTTCTTTGTAATGAACATATCAGAAACAAAGCTTAAAAACTGACTTTTTTTAAATGGTCTAACAAAAAAAATATATTCTCATACATTGATTTAGTTAATTGATATTGGCAGATAGGCACTGCTGAAATATAAATATTAAGCCTGGGAAAGTTAACGCATTATTTTTTTGCAATTAATTTGGTCTGTTGAACAACTAAAAATTGTCACATGCAGTTCTGGCAATGAGGCAAATGACTCGGGCAGTGCTTTGGTCAGGGTGGCATTTTCATGTAACTTTTTTTTTTTTTCTTTAACATTATGAAACAGTAATACAAAAAAGCAGTGTTTCTTGATTTATACATAGTGATATAGGTCAGTGGTGGGGAGGTTATCACTCAAAACCAAAACAAGTCTCTGGTACCTCTTAACTCACTGGTCTGCCTGGTAGCTTACAGTGCTGACTGCCCTAATATAATGGCAAAATTCTACGAAATAGAAGAGTAATGATTATCCCTTCACCTTATTCAATTTTGCAGTATCTTCGCTAATTTATGCAAAGAATGCAACATAACCATCTAAGTAATGCACAGTGTCAGATTTTAAGTGCAATAGCAGCTATGGAGATCTTTTTTTAGTGTGTGATGAGAAAAGGTTTAGGAAGAGCACTGTTTTGTAACTGTTCTTCTGTGGTGGCATGTTTTTGTAACCCAAAAACATCCCAGGGCATGCTACAATTCTACTAACCACAAAAGCATTAAATCTCTTAGACGTGCTAAACTGTCTGAAGGGTGGGATAGCAAAAAATGCAGCGTGGAGATTGCCATTCGCAGACACGGCACTTTCAATCATTGATGGTAATGAACAATTAAGGATAGCATTTACAGTTTTTTAACACTTGTTTTAAAGTATGGTTATTTAAGAGATGCATATTGTTTCAATTAAATCAGTTTTTAGCAGTGCATTTAAAATCAAGTTTTTTTTTATTTTTTTTTTTTTTTTTGTACTTTGACACGTCTGTGCCTCATATGCTATGCCAATTTGAGAATTAATACTTTGGCGTCATTTTCCTACTGCCTTCTTTTCAACTTGCCTTTTAGGAAGGCATTCAAATTCAGGTTGTACTTGCTCAAAGTAGCATTTTTGTTCTTGTTTAAGGTCAATTTTTTAAGTTTAAACTGTGCCATTTATTTTCTTTTTTTTTCTAATTCCTTTGTGTTGATTCTAAACTTTGTGGTTCAGTGTTTACTTCATGATTCATGCAGCCATTTTGTAATCACGTTTTAATGTTAGATGTGATTAATTGAGATTTTTCTTAATTCCCAGCCCTAGTAAATACACATATACTGAATCATTTTATAATCGCTAATTGCACTACAGGTTTTTTTTTGTTTTTTGCTGTTAAAATATACATTTACCATATTTATACAGTGTTCTCCCCCGCAATGTACCAGCTAGACATTTCTGATTCTTAAGGTGTAATTATAAATGTGGATTACCATTTCAATTATGCAGTACTTGTTAACAAAGCCTGCACTGGTATGAAACACAAACAAATAAGACAGTACAATTCTTCTGAGGCCACAATTGTATCAGATGTTCATAAGATACTTATCAAAAAGATATAAGGATAGAATGCTAAGCAGGATTACATGTAAGATAGAGAAATGTTGCTGCTAAGCTAACTTGCCTATTGCTTATAAAGCAGTGATTTCATATTCTTCATCTCTTCTTATTTTAATTGAAAATGTGACCTGCTGTACATGGCACAAACTCGTGCACCATCCAGACTTCAGGCAAGCCGTGTCCATTTTAATGAAATGACAAAATAAAAAGTTCTGAACTCATTAAAGTAGCTTTTGTTGCTGTTTTTCTGTTTGCACAGGGCTACTCCTCCGATTTCCTTTTTCTCAGTTTATTAACCCATTTTCTTTAAAGTTTAACATTCCTGTCTTCTATCTCTGTGCTAGCCTCATGTAAAGGAGTGCTACGACTAAATTACTGTAAAACGTAGAAAAGCAGGAACTGGAAAAAAAAATCATTTTTTGTGATTTGTTTATTTAGCAATTGTTGATTGAATCTTTTATAATGAGAAATGACGATTTTATCTGTGGCCGATCAATCACATCAGTAGTGTTTTGAGATATGACCACGTTACATCTATTGGAATTATACTGCATTAAAGAATATTAGTTGACTTGTGAACTGTAAAACTGGTTTAGATAATTAATGGACTCTTCAATTAAATTTGGTCCAGCTATTTTCATATGTTGGTTTTCAGTCAGTTTTATCATTATTATTATTACCAGGTATCTTACACTTGTTAATTGCATAGTTATATGTGATTTATGCTGTGAAATTACTTCATATGTGCAAAACGTTTTTTATATTAATTTTTTTTAATTATCTTTTATGAAGCTCTGATTATACAAGAGACTAAAAGAAATGTGTTCTTAAAGGAAAGCTGAAATGCATTATTGTTAATTTATTTCTACAGCAGCAGTGTGATTAAATCATGGGGGTGAAAGTACAACGGCCACGCTGTTTTTTTGATATAGCCATCAACAATGTTCCAGGTATGGGCAACCTAATTAGTAACTCCTGAAAGCAAGGACTAATTATTCAGTACATTGTATAAGTTGTATTTTAAACTTTTTTTCTTTTTTTTTTTTTTTTTGGAAATAGCTGGCAGAGTTGTGTTTGAATTGTTCTCAGAAGTATGTCCCAAAACATGTGAAAACTTTCGCTGCCTCTGTACAGGTATGAGTGTATTTCTACAGTCTTTTTCAAAGTATATGTATTTTTGTGATTATGATGCATCCTATCAGGTTATGCTGGTAAATGATAATGCTGTGGTTAACGTGCCATTCTGTACTTGGAAATTTGCTCTATATTTTTGCCTTTAACATCAGTTGGTATTTACCCAAAGGTGACTTAGAAACTGGTATCTCCGAGTTGTATGCTAATATTAATAAAAGGGCCAGCTCTTGTTAATTTTCTTTTCTTCATTTAAGAACTCTCCAGATTATTTTCAAATGAAGAGAGTCTGTCTGCAATTCATAATGTGTCAAAGTAAGGGTATATAAAATGTCAGAACATAAGATATTTAAGTGGGGGGGGGAAAGCTGCAAATAATACATTGAGATATGGAAAAAATAGGTAGAAATGCACTTAGACCAGATATGATCATGGAATCCTTAGTCCTCTTACTGCAGTGAATAAAATATAATGAGAGGTATATGAATAAAAATGGGATCATGAATGGGGTATATAGATTCTTCCATTATTGAAGTGGTAAATGAGGAATAATTTTGTAGGGATGTTGCATTAATTTTTAATCGGTTAGGTTATACTTAAACATGAGTTTGTAAATGTAGGTTCTGTACATAGATATACTGTATTTGAAGACCAGTTTGATTTACACCACTGTATTTCAGTATGTCGATTGTAACGCAGTTTTAATGCAAAGTAGCTTCATCTAGAGGGAATCCAGAGTGTAACATTTGAAGTAAAATGAGTAATATTTACAAAATGAACTTGGATTAGGGAAATAGTTTGTTGTCCTGTTTTGGGTGTCTATCTTAGTTTTCTGTATTTAGTGATCATAACGCATTCGTTTTTAATATAGTAATTTTACTTATTTTTAAGGTGAAAAAGGCTTGGGGAAAGGTACACAGAAGCCTTTACATTATAAAGGCTGCCTCTTTCATAGAGTTGTAAAGGATTTCATGATTCAGGGAGGAGACTTCAGTGAAGGTAAAATGTTGTTAATGAGTAAAATATATATGGGGAAAGTGTTTTTAAATTGTACCTTTATTAGAAATTTGTTACATTTTTAACAGGAAATGGCAGAGGAGGGGAATCGATTTATGGAGGCTTTTTTGAAGGTATGCAAGTCTGTATATTATTGCAAACTAGGCTGAACTGTGTTTACTAAGTTGTATACAGCATAATATGGCAAGTATTATTCTGTTTTCTTAGATGAAAGCTTCTCTATAAAACACAACAAAGAGTATCTGCTATCTATGGCCAATCGAGGCAAGGACACAAATGGATCACAGTTTTTTATGTAAGTATATTATGGAGCATTTTTTTTTATTAAAACTGTTTTCTGTTTTTATAATTCCTCAAATGTTGCCAACCACCTTTATGAAATAGTAATCTGTGTTCCATACTTCCATAGTTGCATTTACTAAGAACTGATTAAAAAAGTTTGAAATACTTGTCTTTTTTTCCTTTTAGACCTTCTAACTGTGTTTTTCTCTAATTCCATGTTTAAACCACCTACCATGTTTGTGATGTAATAAATCTAAAAAGAACAACAAAACCTACACCTCACTTAGATGGGTGAGTATAAAGCTGTTAAGTTTACCTTTTTTTCACTGGAAAATATGCAACACATGTCAGGATTTTTTTCTAATATATTTATATGTATTTACATATATGTATATGTATTATCTTTCCTGGAGTACTAAGTAACAAATTATGCAGAAAAGTGACTTAAAAGAACAATGCTAAAATGGTAGTTTGCATTAAACGTTTTCTTCTCTATTTCTAGATCTGTTCTAATTTGCAAATTTCGAGATGGAGTTGTTGCATCCTTTTATATAGAATTTACATATGTACAGTAATTGCAATATTTAATCTGCATGGAAAAAATTGTTGCTTTTTCAATATTACATCTGTATATTGTAAAACTCTATAAAGAACTACAGTTCTCACTCTCATATTTATGGTTTATTTATCTTTCATCCTATTTTATTGAAACAATTTTAAAAGTGTAATTTTCTGTTTATAATATTTTCTTCCACTTTCCAAATTGTTTTATCAACATTTTAGTGTGGATTCTGAAGGTCGTTGTAAAATCAAAACGTGATGTACAAACAGATCCAGAAACATATCTTTTTTTTTCAGTTGAAATCAAAAATCAGAACGGGCCTTGAGTGATTGCACTTTTTGTTTAAAATAAAATATAAATAACCTGTTTCTGTTGGTTGTATGCTGGAAAGCCATCTTTTAAAGACTTGTGTGATGTATATCTGCATGTTATGTTGGAAACATCATCTGAGTTAGTTTTTTTTCTTTCATTAAGAGTTCATGTGGTATTTGGTCAAGTGATATCTGGCCAGGAGGTGATCAGAGACATAGAAAACCAAAAAACAGATGCAAGCAGTCGACCATATGCAGAAGTAAAAGTCATAAACTGTGGTGAACTTCAGAAATGTAAAGGTAGGAATTCAGATCTGTTGTGTTTATGATTGTGTGAGGTTTTCTTTAAGCTGTGTTTTGCCTTGTATCATGCAAGATACAATACTGAACACATGCTCACTTATTTGTGTTTTATATCATTTTGATCCACTGTATTTTAAAGGTAAACATAAGCAGATAAGTGAGTGCATAGTTTTGGTGTAGAAACAGAGTGAAAAAGATCACTATTTTATAAAGGAATAATTTGACAGTTAAATCTTTGTTCTTATATTCGAGTCTGCCATTAATGAATATCAACACTTGACTGTATAGGGTTAAAAATGTGTGTTGGAACATTCAGACATCATACTACAGTTTTTGTCAGCAATTAGTACAGACTTCATATGACCACTGAATACAAAAATGCAGACCTTTATGGTTCACTCAACAAGCATTGCTGAAATCATTGTGTGTAGATGAGCATATTAACTATTGAATCTCATGACACTGCTCCAAAATTGATTTAATCCTACTATTTAAATGTGTTTAAATAGTCAAAAGAAGATTTCAGAATCATTTATTTATTACTTAATAAAGAAAACTTTCACAGAAACAAAATCTTGTCTTTCGATCCAACTCCTTCAGCCCCGTTAATTTAATACAAGCTTGTCAGGAATTTGAGGATATCCTTACAGAATCAGATGGGAGGCAGGAGTAGTTCTGTATGGCCAAATATGTTGTAATGTCATTACTGAGCAGAAAACCCCTTTCTGTTTATATAATAAAAAAAAAATGGCAACTATAATGTAAATCACATTTTTCTTGGTTTCTCTTCTGCTTTAATTTTACTATTGCTTACTTTTAAAACTTTTTTTCAATTGCTTCATATTTGTTGGATGTGTTCCATGAACAGTCCACTTCAAGTCTCCCCGCAACATATGTATGGGGCTGAAATTTGGAGAGAGACTGCAAAAATAAAAATAGTTTCTCCTTTTCAGTCAGTATTTTTACTGAAATGTTTTGGGTCATTTCTATGATGTAATGTCTATTTTGAGCTTCTATTTAAATTATGGTCAGCATCTATCCCCTTTTGCAAGCTTATGACCAGTTCCTAGGCTAGTCATTTTAGGGATGGAAGGAGAGTCAGTCGTTCATGTACACTAGTTTTCCAGTTAATAGTAGTAATGCATGAAAGTTGCATCTCACTTGGTTATTCTGAAAGGTGTAAAAGGTTTATGACCATTGATTGCACACATTTATTTATTTGTCTTAATGAAAATGTGCAGGAGTTGTCAAGAGTCCTGTTTGCTTTGGTTTTGTATGTGAATTATTATTTTCCATAGTCTACTTAAATCACAACACCATAACACAACTATTTCTGTGGATGGAAATTTAAAAAAAAACACAGCCAAATAAGAAGGATCAGAGCACTGCTGCTTTTTTCTCTGGTTGGTAAGCTGTACAAGCACTACCTGTCCACTCCCCTTAGTTTTACAGCTGCTGTACCAAACAGTAGTTGATTCTGATAATAAGCCAAAAAAAAACTATATACTTTTTGTGTTAAATGGTGTGCAGTCTCCCTGTATATAAAATCCATTAAACGTTGCGCAAACTGTTGTAATGGCAACTTTGGAAAATAAACTGTGTGCTCGAGTCTAGTCCAATTGCTTTGTACGATTTGGTTCCGTGTATAAACATCACATAAGCCAACCAAATAAACTCTTGAGAATAAATTGCATGCTTGACAATTTGGGATGCCAGATTCAAATTTGTTTACCTACAGAAATATATAAAACACAATCATTAATTGAATTAGTATTACCCCTTGTAATGTGACACACCTAAAGCAATTGGTGATGATTTAGAAATCCCATGAAAAGTTTACTCTGTCACTCAGTCACCTGTCTGTAGTCTAAGGATTTCAGTTGCTTTTAGTCTAAATGCATCTGTACCAGGACTGTTAAACCTGTGGTGTGTAGGAATGTGGAAAAATTGCACTTGATTAATTATCCGTCTTGCCCTTGGAAATGCCAGTGATTAAATGGTAAGGCTCCTACTTTATTTACCTTACCTTCCTTTATTATAGGTAGTGTCCAGCCACCAAACCAGTATCGGAGTAACTGAAGCACACTTCTTTTTAATAGATGAAGTAATACCATTTATTGATAAATGTATGGATTATCGAAATATATATATATATATA